>CM032449.1:206870669-206905599 GCA_019049505.1 Pachyrhynchus sulphureomaculatus
GCTAGACTTTTCTCTTCTACTGTATTTTAAGTGTGCTAACTGTTCTTTAAATCGTGTTTTAATTGAATTTTTAGTTTGCTCAACATACTTTTTGTCACATTACAACTAATTTCATAAATTCCACTTTTTTCACAATTAGGAATCTTATCTTTGGACTTTTCTAAGATATTCCTCAGATTGTCTGATGACTTATAGACTAAGGTAGGGCCTACCTTATTGAATACCTTATTGAGTTTCCTTGCTATATTTCGGATTATATGGTATGGAGACATACTTGCTGTTATTTTTATTTGCGTGTAAAAAAGGTGGAATTCTGAATATTAAACCTAAACGTATGTCCATTTCTTAGCTTATTTACTAAGTCATCGTCATAACCATTAACTCTAGTTATATTTCTAAACGATGAACTAAAAAATGTAATGAGGCTAATTTGTGTTATTTGCAATGAAATAAATCATTAGAAATATATCTAACTGTTACTGTGTCCTTTCTAGAGATATCAAATTTTAATCTATTATTATTTTTTAATAATTAAAATATCTAGAAAAGGCAATTATCCTTTGTTCCCAACTTCGTAAGTGAATTTAATGGAATCATACCGACTATTTAATTTAGAAACAAAAAAATCATAAATCATCAAGCTTTCTTTGTATCAAAATACCATACCCTTGGTAAGATATAGGTATGTGGATGATATTTTCGTGATTTTTTGCTTTAGTCAAGCATCGCTCCTGATGAAGCTAACATGGTTAGCGAAACGCGCGTCGAGTGAAAAAATAAAGTGTTTGGTGTAGTGGGTGATATATACTGAGTAGTAAAAATTTCAAGGTCATCAGTTTTCAGTAAAGATCGGAAACAAACTTTGTTGAAAACTCATTTGGGGTATGTTTCGTGAAGTCACTGATCATTTTATACCTCCGTAACAAAATTTTTTATGTCAGGAACAATTAACGTACGGAATACTAATTGCGCAAGTTCAACTTGCACTTGACCGGTTATTTTTATTACCTATATGACTGACCAATTCTTTCACCTCCCGACTTTTTAAAACTTTATTATGTACCATGTATCATTCTTTAGATAAAAGACACTAAAAGCAGAAGTTTGTTTTAGTTCTATTAAAATTTTTTTTATTAATATTGTTATCGTTACTTACAATCCAACACGAGAAAATCCGCAACCGCAAATTACCCAAGCAGTGTGTGCAATTTTAAATCTAAGGAAGTTGAGTCATTTTATATTGCAGCCATTTTTCAAGACATCAAGCGAAATCACCGGCTGACATATGGCAATTTACTGCACATGTTTGAAAGAACTGGAAATTAGAGATTGGAGCCAAAACGGCTTATTTTTGATTGTATTATTCCACGAGCACAGTAAAATAATATTGAATTGAATAAAAGCATAAACGGTCTTTAAGTATTATTTTTTAATTTAAGTACCAGATAATCCGTTAATAATAGTAGATGAATTTCATGCCAAGCTCTCTTGACTTTTTTTATACGAATTATAAGCCGTATTCCCTTTCGGCATGAAGCAAATTATTGTTTCACTGTTCATGGTAATAAGCATAAATATTGTGACTTTTCTGGCTACGTGTAACACGTCCCCTGGTAAGATTGTTAGATGGGTGAAAAATACTAAAAATTAGTCTCTATACATGGGTATTTAGCAGTACCCCTGTTCAAATCGTTTTTAGTTTTATAGTAACTCTCCAAGGCGGTAGTGGTACAGTATCTTTCTTTGCCAACCTGTGACGTTGCTCTTTCTGCCATTTCATGCCAGATGACATTGATGGTTGGAGATTACTAATTTCTTTTGAGATACGTATATATATATATATATATATATATATATATATATATATATATATATATATATATATGTATATATATATACATTTATTTATTGTTTGTTGGAATTTTTGCATCGTTTGTTTAAAAGAAACACCTCTTTGACGTTTCGCGGTCCTGGTGTTTAGGATATTTTCAAAAGAATTTTTTATTTTACTTTCATTCTTAAAAAACATATATTATGGCTGCAATATATATATATATATATATATATATATATATATATATATATATATATAGATATATATATATATATATATATATATATATATATATATATATATATATACAGTCCCTGGCCAAATTATTAGACGCACTGCAAGATTTCATGTAAAATATTAATTACCGAGTGATCTTGTACCGTTTTTATTATTTTAAATTGATTTGTTTTTTATTTTTATAATATCCAATCAATTACCTATTTATTTGACATAAATAAAACAGCATTAATTTAGAAAAGCATAAGTTTATTAAGTTTTAAAGAAAAGTGAAATTAATGTTAGTAAAAGTCAATATTTAGTTGAGCCACCTTTAGCCGCTATCAAAGCTTTAATTCTGCGCGGCATGCTATCAATGCAAGATTGTACTGTCTCCTGCATTTGAAAATGATGATTCCACACATGAATAATCTTTTCTAGGAGCTGGGTTTTTGTTGGTAATCACATCTTTAGCCACTTCTCTTTTCATCAGCTCCCACACATTTTCAATGGGGTTCATATCAGGGCTATGTATTACCCGGCCAATCCAACAGAGGGATATTTTTTTTTTGCCAAAAAAGCTTAACAGACCGAGCAGTGTGGCAGGGAGCTCCATCTTGCATGAAAGTGAATGGTTCCCCATTTGGAAACCATTCTCTGAGCTGCGGGATCAACCGATTTTTGTAATACTTCTTTGTACTGATCTTGCTTCATTATTCCTTTGACGACGTACAGACGTCCAGTGCCCTTGCCGCTGATGACTGACCAAATCATCACTTTGGTGCGATGTTTAACCGTCGGGACGACACAATCAGGATGAAACTTTTCTCCATGACGACGACGCACATACTGAGCTTTATTCTGCAAAATTTCGAATGTGCTTTCGTCACTGAAGCAGACCTGTCAAAAATAGGAAAAATATATAAACTTCCATGTTTATTTGCTTTATTTAACTGAAAATGATAATAATGTATCAATTATTGATTAAATTGCTGTATCTTACCGATCTCCAGAAGGCCACATCTTTGTCTTGCCATTGTTTGGCCCACTTCAGGCGGTTTTGCTTTCATTGCAGCTGTTAACTTGGGCTTCCTGGCGGGGCGACAGGCCTTAAAATCTAATTCTTTCAATTTTCTTCGAACAGTGCGCTCAGAAGCATTTACGCTAGCATCCTGGAGTTGTGATTTTATTACCTTTGTGGTAGCAAATCTGTTTTCTACACAAATTTTCTTCAAACATCTCTCTGACCGTGGAGTGAAAATTGGTTTTCTACCGCATCTTTTCTTTCTTTTCGGGCTTAATTCCTTCCTTGACTCAATTTTCTTTTTTATGCGTCGTACACTAGCTTCAGAAACCTCCAATCTTCGTGATATTTCTCGGTTTGTAATTGTTTTCGCAATCACAAGGGCCCTCACTTCAGCTTTTTTACGTGGTGAAAGATCGCCTTTTCTACCCATAATGAAAATAGTCCAATTACTTTTTTAAAACACTGCATACAAAATAAACTAATAACTGAGTAGTATAAAACTGTTAAACAAACAATCACAGTCCATAAAGCCACAGAAACACGTCCGTACCTGACTCGATTCCGATCGCGACTGATACAGGTTTGTACTTGTTTACGTTCATGTATCACTTTGTCAACACAGTGTTGCCATATGTTAAAAATAAATACAAATATGTAGTCTACAACAATTCTTTTAAATAAAAATCAATAATATTGTAGTTTAAATATAACATTATTGCATAAAAACTCTTAAGAAACATAAAATTACTAAAAAAAATACAGTGCGTCTAATAATTTGGCCAGGGACTGTATATATATATATATATATATATATATATATATATATATATATATATATATATATATATATATATATATATATGGTGTACAAGTATGAAATGCAGATTTTTTTTTCCAAAAAAACATGTTAAATTCGGAAAAATGATAAAAAGTGTTTTATTCAAAGTATTCTCCATCGCTTGTTATACAATTTTCCCATCTTTCGGGCAACTTGTGAATACCACGCCAGTACAAATCTTCCCCTTTTACTGCGAACCATTCATCGAGCCGTTTTTTCACATCTACGTGCGAACCAAAGCGCTGCTCAGCAAGTGCGTGACCCATCGATGCAAACAAGTGGTAATCGAAAGTAGCCAAGTCTGGTGAGTAAGCCGCATGGGGTAGAACTTCCCAGCTGAGTGCTTTCAACGTGTCGCGGACTGGTTTTGCCGTATGTGATGGAGCATTATCATGAAGAAAAATGATTTTGTATTGCCTCTTTCGGTATTCTGGCCTTTCTTCAAGCAGCGAACGGTTCAAATCGGTCAATTGTTGTTGGTAACGTTTAGTATTAACCGGTTCCCCAGGTTTTAACAGCTCATAATAGACCACGCCCCTCTGGTCCCACCAAACACAGAGCATCGGCTTTCTGCCAAAGCGATTCGGTCTTGCGGTTGATGTGGATGGTGCGCCTGGGTCTACCCATGATTTTTTGCGCTTGGGATTCTCAAAATAAATCCAATTTCCATTCCCTGTAACTATACAATGTAAAAACGACTTCCTTTTGTACGGAGCGAGCAAAATGTCACACGTGTTTTTGCGCTTTTCCATTTTCCTGTCGTTCAACTCATGTACCCATCTACCGGCTTCTGAATTTTTCCCATCGCTCGTAGCCGATTGGAAACAGATTGTTAACTAACGCCCAATTGCTCGACCAGGTGTTTTTGTGTTTGCGAATCATCTTCGTCCAACAATGCTTGCAATTCCACATCTTCGTATTTTCTTTTGGCGGTTTTCCACGTTCGTGGTCTGCAACATCGAAGTCACCACTTTCGAAACACCAAAACCATCGTTCACACGTATCTTGCGATGGAGTATGTTCTCCATAAGCTTCTCGAAGTAATCGGTATGATTCAACAGCAGTTTTCTTCAAATGAAAACAAAAAATTAATGCTGTCCGCGAATGCTCTTTGTACGGTATAAATTTCGACATATTGAACACAACAACACAATACTATGCACACACTTTTCCAATTTATCACTTGTTGATGACACAACAAAATGGCGCAGTGTCAAATCTTTATAGCACAAACTGCATTGGTGCACCATCTGTTGTCTGAAATCCACATTTCATACTTGTACACCTGGTAAATATATGTTACAATTTATGAAACTATAAATATGTTTCTTACAGTTCACATAGTTGTTAATAATATAAATATTGTAAATAGTAGTATATTATGTTCTTATGAATATAAATTTTAAATGTTTGAAACTCTATAGAAAACAAACTAAACTACCAATTTCGTCAGTTGGAAAGCTAAATTAACACAATTTTTTTCATACAAATTCTACGTAAACCCATTAAATTTTACACTTCTGTATAGCTCGTGACTGCACTGTTGAGGATTATATTTTTACGCTTCTTAAGATTGAAAGCAAAAAAATTACATTAAATCGTGCTTGTCCTGATTAGAGTTAACTTGTAAAATTTTTGGGTAAGAAATGTTCCAAAAAAACTGTATTTTCTAGTTTTTGACATATATTAATGGAATTTTTTTGGGTTTTTGTTCTATGTTGAAATTTACGGGAGAAATTGTTTCGCGTTTCTCCATTAGTAAGCAGTGTAACATGTATGGACAAATTCAATTCTCATAATAGTAGTAATAAATCTTCTGGATACGTTCAATTGACTGTGCCAGTACTTATTTGGAATTTCTTGATAGATCTGAGATAAATATATATTTTTACATCAAGATTTTTTAGTTCTAGTTATATAGGTAACTGATAGTCCTATTGGAAATGGCAAGCGTTCACCTTTGACAGTTGATTTTCGTTAGGCGTAGGACCAGTGTGAGCTTGAACCCACATACAGACGATCTCTTTTTTGCTCAGAGTAAGTTTCCTTAATATTTAGCTAATCGTATATAGGATATGCAATTTTTGTGGTTCCAAGTCCTAAGATTCTCTAAGACTGTGAGTATTGAGAATGAATCCATTAATATAAATATACTACTACAGTCTAATTTTTTGCAAAAGATAGGATTCGGTTTCAATTTTGACTATATTTGAATGGAAGAACTCAAGGTTATGAATTTAAGAAGGAATCAATTATTATTGGAGTTGTAAGATTTTATTGGAAAAATTTTTTTTTTTTTTTTTTTTTAAGAATTTTTTGTTTAAGATTTTTTTTATTTTAATTTATAACTTTTAGACAACATCTGCTTTAAACATTTTATAGATTTATTGACCCTTTGAGGATTTTCTTAAGAATACAACTTCAGAATTGTATGTAATTTTGAAGAACCTCTCACCAGCCGAAATGTATGTCGATTTATTCTTCAATAAAATATTAAAAAGCAAATTAGTTTGATTTCTACTTCTAAATATTTTAACACAAGGAATCAACTGCTGAATCCATTTAAGTTAATGGGTTAATGTTCTACTAATAGCGTTCATTATCCATATTAATAAACTGGGACCAACATTTATTTAAAAGAAGATAAAATTGCTATAACTAATAACACTGTTTTTGTTATGTTTGTGGTGAACTGACTTTCAAAAAACCAAGGCGAAATTTCACAAAACTAATCTTGGATAGTTATCACCGGTATTTTGGTTTCGCTGTGGCCCATCAAGACAAATCCTGGGCCCCTCATATTTGTTGCATAACGTGTGTGAAGAATTTAACTGATTGGAAGAAAGGGTCCCGCCATATGCCGTTTGCTGTACCCATGATTTGGACCGAACCAAGAGATCATATTTCGGACTGCTATTTTTGTTTTACTGACGTAAATGGTATAAATTTCAAGAAAAAACACCGTTATTTACCCTAATTTACCTTCAGCCATGAGACCAGTCCCTCATAGTGAAAATTTGTCTATAACAGTTTCATCTGCTTCCGTTCAGATTGACGATACACAATCCTCCACTTCAAGCCAATTTGTTGATGAGAACGATGACTCTGAGTTTGAAGAAATTCTAACCAAGCGACACTTGATAACTCAAGGAGACCTAAACGATTTGATTCGCGATATAAATTTGTCAAAAAAGCAGTTAGAACTATTAGGGGCTCGATTAAAAGGATGGAATTTGCTACATCATGAAACTAAAATCAGCTATTTTCGAAATCGTGGTCAACACTTCAGATCATACTTTTCTCAAGACGGGGACTTGGTGTCTTGTAATGATATAGATGGGATTATGAAGATTTTGGAAATCGATTTTGATCCCTCTCAGTGGCGTTTATTCATTGACTCTTCTAAAACAAGTGTAAAAGCAGTGTTACTGCATAACGGAAATATACTTCCTTCTGTACCGCTTGCCCATGCTGCTAATATGAAAGGAACTTATGAAAACATAAACTTATTACTTGAAAAAATCAAGTACAGTACATATTCTTTCAAAATCTGTGGCGATTTAAAAGTTGTTGCCCTATTACTCGGACTTCAGCTGGGTTATACTAAAATCTGCTGCTTTTTATGTGAATGGGACAGTCGAGACAGAACAAACCACTATCATAAAAAAATATGGCCTACGCGTGCATCCTTAATTCCTGGACAAAAAATTGTGAAGTAATCACCCCTTGTAGAGCCATCTGAAATACTTCTTCCACCATTGCATATCAAATTAGGCCTGATCAAAAATTTTGTAAAGGCAATGGATCGCAATGGGAGTGGATTTTTGTATCTAAAAAAAAAATTCCCCAAAATAAGTGATGCAAAGATAAAAGAGGGTATTTTCGTAGGACCTCAAATCAGACAGTTAATAAAAGATCCGGTATTCGAAGAAAAATTGAGCGATTTAGAAAAACCAGCATGGAAATCTTTTAAGAATGTTGTTGCAAATTTTTTGGGTAGTCATAAGACTGAGAGCTACAGAGAGTTGGTTAGCGAGCTATTGTTGGTTTATCAAGCATTGGGTTGCAACATGTCACTCAAGATTCATTTTTTATACACACACCTGGATTTTTTTCCTCAGAATTTGGGGGCTGTGAGCGATGAGTACGGAGAAAGGTTCCATCAGGACATTTCTAAGATGGAAAAACGTTACCAGGGCAAATGAAACCCAAATATGTTGGCAGATTACTGCTGGACGATCAAAAGGGACCAACCAGGATCTAAATTTGCTAGAAAATCTTAGATCGTAACTTCATAATAAAACTTTTTTTACAATTTTGGTTTAGGAGTTCATTGTTTTTTGAAATATTTTAAACTACTTAAGAGAATAAAATTCCTGGTTAACAGATTTTTTTTTAATGTTTGTTTTTACTGCCAACCACCTATTAAAGTAAATAATAACCGGTCAAGTGCAAGTTGAACTTGCGCAATTAGTGTTCCGTACGTTGATAGCTTTTAAAATAAAAAATGTTGTAACGGAAGTATAAAATGATCAGTGACTTCACAAAACACACCCCAAATGAGTTTTCAACAAAGTTTATTTCCAATCATTACTGAAAATTGATGACCTTGAAATTTCTGTTTTTTTTATATACCAGATAAATTATTACAGGTAATGCACTCGTGATAATTTTCGTTCAATCTACACCCCGTGGAGAATATTCCAGAATTTTTTCAAAATTTTTTGATAAGTACTTTTCGAGATTAGGCGGGTGAACAGCGATTTTTCGCGATTTTTTAAAAATAATACAAAGAAAAGTGCGCGCAAATATTACATTATGTATATTATATATATTATATATATTACATATATTATATATATTTTATATATTATATATATTATATATTATATATATATTATATATATTATATATATTATATATATTATATATATTATATATATTATATATATTATATATATATATATATATATATATATATATATATATATATATATATATATATATATATATAATACAATCTTAATTGGGGAACTCGGCAAATTTGGGCGTGATAGGAGATCACACAATTTTCATTAAGCCGCCAATATTTCGGTCCTGGATTGGGACCTTCTTCAGGGCAGAACTGAAAAGAAGAACAGAGCGTATTCACTGATAGTGTCTGGGACAACTTTAAATTAATGATGTTATCATTAGGTTGTTATAATAAATAAAATTAGTGTGGAACAAGAATAAGATATTAGTCATAATAAGTTAAAAAACTTACATGAGAAGTGCAAAGATTTCGTTAGCCTGAATGGCCGTAGGTTATACATAAAAAAGTTGTTACATATAAAAGTTGGTTAAACCATAAAATATACAAAATACACAGTAAAACACTGTAGACAAAATTCTAAAAAAACAAATTTAACACATGGATGTAATTGGGAACCTTGGATGTTGAAAACATCGTTAATTATATCACTTGTGACCGCCACATATGGCCACCGCCATTTAGGAACAAATGACAAGAACGACAGGAGACAGCTACCCGACAGAGATAAGGGGTTTAGTCAAGAAAACTCAATTAACCAGAATGCGGGGTCGACACCTGGAAGGAACCGATAGAAAAGGAAGTACAAATATTGGACCCTAAGTGAGAGAGAGGTAGCCAATTGAGCGACCAAAACCACCCGGTATGTAATAGCGGAAGGATAAAACACACCCTAATTATAAGTAAATGGTGAGCGAGGGAGCGAGAGAGAGAGTGACAATAATGGGAGCAACGAAGAAGAAAATTATCTAGTGAATTAATTATTAATTTATTAATTTCTTGTTGGAATCTGATTGGAGGAAGAGATTGTTGGCAAAAAACCAATGAAGACTCGAGGCACCAGGAAGTGTAAGAGAGGTGACGCAAGGTACTGTCAATGGAAGGAAGACAGTAATCGCTAGGTGCAAAAGATGGCCCAGATAAAATGGAAGGAATCTGTGAAGCTCAGAATCAAAGAGAACCGTAAATAGAGAGAGGAAGGAGGAGAGGAACCCTGGAAATTACGGAGCTAAAAAAAGAGACGACCAACGCGGTTCAGATGGATCATAAAACACTTGAAGACAGGGAAAGATTGTGAGAAGTTGATTTATCATAGGAGAGGAGGAAACTATATATGTTACTAAGACCATCCAGGTCGGTTCTTTTATTGATATTAAGGTGATTCTCCTGGATGTAACACATCTCAAGGAATTCTCTCTTGGAAAGATTATTGGAGAAATGAAGAATTTTGGGTTCCCTGAAATTAAAGGAATGACCGTTGTCAACAGAATGGGTCGCCAAGGCACATCGGTGTGGATGGCATCTAGTGTCACTTTTATGGAGTGCAATACGACGATTCAAGGATTGAGAAGTTTGGCCAATGTAGATTGATGGACAATTGAGGCAGGAAATTGAGTAAACCAAGTCTGACATGGAAAGAACTGGCAGCGGGGCCTTCAGCTTACTGAAGACACGTCTGTTTTTGAAGAAGTAATATTTGGCGATTTTAATGTTGGGAATGACACACAATATGTGGACCAATTTGTTTGTAAGGCCAGGAATGAATGGTAAAGAAAGCAACGACCAATTTATTTCGACTGGGGGGAGTTAAAGGTGGAGGGGAGATATGCGGTAGGTGGAGGGGAGGGGGTTCTGGGGGAATTTGATAGATATGAGTAAGCTTGTTGACTTCATCTTTGGTTCTTAGTAAGAGTTTTCGATTGTATCCATTATCTATGAAAAGTTTTGTAAGTGTTTTCTTGTGACTGGAGTAAGAAATCAGGATGGACTATTATCTTCAGTCTTCTATATAGGCCTTTGATGACATTGACCTTCACCTTCCAATCATGGCCAGAGTTTGCATGGATATATCTCCCAGAAGAAGTAGGTTTTCTATACCAATCAAGTTTGATGATGTTATGGGAGTCTCTAACGACTCTTGTGTCCAGAAATGGAACAGCATTGTTGGTTTCTTCTTCCATAGTGAATTGCAGGTGTGGGTCGAATGAGTTGAAAAACATGAAGAGCTTCTTCTTTGCCATCAGCTGGTATGGATAGAATTAAATCGTCTACGTATTGATATAGGAATGGAATCTTATTCTTGTTCCACACTAATTTTATTTATTATAACAACCTAATGATAACATCATTAATTTAAAGTTGTCCCAGACACTATCAGTGAATACGCTCTGTTCTTCTTTTCAGTTCTGCCCTGAAGAAGGTCCCAATCCAGGACTGAAATATTGGCGGCTTAATGAAAATTGTGTGATCTCCTATCACGCCCAAATTTGCCGAGTTCCCCAATTAAGATTGTATTTTTAATAATTTTGGTAGATACGGCAACATTTTGCTTTCTTTCTTTATTCTATATATATATATATATATATATATATATATATATATATATATATATATATATATATTATATATATATATATATATATATATTATATATTATATATAATATATATATATATATATATATATATTATATACATATATTTTACTTCACAAGCTTTCATTTGACACCACACTCGATTACCTAGTGAAAATTTTTTTTTCACTTCCGATTTCACCCCCCCAAAACTAACCCCTTAAGTCAAAATTTAACTTTCAAAACTACATGGCTCTGGTGAGGCCATCAATTTCTATATTATTACCAAATTTCAACTTTCTATGACAAATAGTTTCGGAGAAAATCGGGTGTGACAGACGGACAGACAGACAGACGGACAGACAGACACCGAAGTGATCTTATAAGTGATCCGTACGGAACACTAAAAATATAAAAGTCCATGTGGCACGACAAAATTGCAATTTTGTTTACCAGTGATAATTAACAATAAAAGATACTTTATAATTGTCTAAATTTCGTCAAACAAATTTGACTCCAAATCAGAATAGAACAGAACAAACTACGGAAAACTAAGCATGGGTTTTCATTTCAGCTTAGCTAATTAAAGATAAATAGACTTTAATCAAACGGGTGAACGGTTAAAGCTTTATGGCTTTCATTAAACATAAGGGCTTTAGTAGGTATAAAAACCATTTATTTTTTATTGTTGTATAGGTCGTAGGTTTATGATTATAGCCGTGCTTATTTAACAGTTTTTTTCGAAAGCGTAAATGATTTTAACGGCTTTTTTCTATTTAACGAGCGTTCAAAAGCTTACAATAAAAGATAATTTGTCCTGGTTGATTTTTTATACTTATCAATACAACTTTTGCTCTTAAGTTATACGTTAAATGCAGAGATATTGAGTGTGTGAATTTTCTTTTTGGCACTTGCCTAAATTGGTTTTAGTATTCTATAAAGATGGATTCCTGTCCTAAACTAAAAACTATTTTAACTAGGCTATTATACAGTCGTATTGTTGAAAAAAATGTGTTTCGAGAAAATTTTTTGCCATCAGTGTATTGTTTAGTATGTTAACAATGGCGCAATTACCTTAGTAAGTCGTCCAATCGTCTCCTGCATCAATAATTGCCTGTGCCAGTACTTATTTGGAATTTCTTGATAGACCTGAGATAAATATATATATTTACATCAAGATTTTTTACTTGTAGTTATGTAGCTAATTGATAGTCCTATTGGAAATGGTAAGAGTTTACCTTTGACAGTTGATTTTCGTTAGGCGTAAGACCAGTGTGAGCTTGAACCTTCATAGAGACAATCTCTTTTTTGCTCAGAGTAAGTTTCCTTAATATTTAACTAATCGTATATAGGATATGCAATTTTTGTGGTTCCAACTCCTAAGATTCTCTAAGACTGTGGGTATTGAGAGTGAATCCATTAATATCAAGATACTACTACAGCCTAATTTTTTGGAAAGATTGGTTTCAGTTTAAATTTTGACTCTATTTTAATGGAAGGACTCAAGGTTATGAATTTAAGAGGGAATCAATTATTATTGGAGTTGTAAGATTTTATTGGAAAATTTTTTTTTGAGATTTTTCTTAAGAATTTTTTTTATTTTAATTTATAACTTTTAGACAACATCTGCTTTAAACATTTTATAGATTTGTTGGACGTTTGAGGATTTTCTTAAGAATACAACTTCAGAATTGTGTGTTCTTTTGAAGAACCTCTCACCAGCCGAAATGTATGTCGAGTTATACTTCAATAAAATATTAAAAAGCAAATTAGTTTGATTTCTGCTTTTAAATATTTTCACACAAGGAATCAACTTCTGAATCCATTTAAGTTAATGGGTTAATGTTCTACTAATAGCGCTCATTGTCCATATTAATAAACTGGGACCAACATCTATTTAAAAGAAGCCAAAATTGCTATAACTAATAACACTGGTCAACACTAGTCATGCCACACGAATTTTGCTAGCTAATATTGTTTTAGCTAACTACCCTCATTATTAAACCGCAGTTATTTTGTTTCAATTAGCCTCAGTTTTCTTGTGACACGGTAATACTTATAACTAGTACTACGGCAATAAAAGCAAAAGAACGTTTGCGAAGAAATAGTCATAAAACTATTTGTCTGCGATTTCATCAAAATATTGTGATTTATTAACTGCGTTAACATGTCAAGAAAGTGTAGTAACGATCCTAACTGTTTTTGTTATGTTTGTGGTGAACTGACTTTCAAAAAATAAAGACGAAATTTCACAAAACTAGTCTTGGAGAGTTATCACCGGTATTTTGGTTTAGCTGTTTCGTTTGTTGCATAACGTGTGTGAAGAATTTAACCGATTGGAAGAAAGTGTCCCATCATATGCTGTTTATTGTACCTATGATTTAGACTGAACCAAGAAATCACATTTCGGACTGCTATTTTTGTCTTACTGACGTAAATGGTATAAATTTTAGGAAAAAACACACAGTTATTTACCCTAATTTGCCTTCAGCCATACCAGTTGTATCTACGTCCGTTGAGATTGACGATACAGAATCCTCCACTTCAAGCCAATTTGTTGATGAGGACGATGACTCTGAGTTTGAAGAAATTCTAACCAAGCCACACTTGATAACTCAAGGAGACCTAAACGATTTGATTTGCGATTTAAATTTGCCAAAAAAGCAGTCAGAACTATTAGGATCTCGATTAAAAGGATGAAATTTGCTACATCATGAAACTAAAATCAGCTATTTTCGAAATCATGATCAACACTTCAGATCATAATTTTCTCAAGACCGAGACTTGGTGTATTTTAATGATATAAATGGGATTATGACGATTTTGGAAATTGCTTTTGATCCCTCCCAGTGGCGTTTATTCATTGACTCTTCTAAAACAAGTCTAAAGGCAATGTTACTGCATAATGGAAATATACTTCCTTCTGTACCTCTTGCCCATGCTGCTAATATGAAAGAAATGTATGAAAACATAAAGTTATTACTTGAAAAAATCAAGTACAGTACATATTCTTTCAAAAGTTGGTGCCCTATTACTCGGACTTCAGCTGGGTTGTTCTAAATTATGCTGCTTTTTTGTGAATGGGACAGTCGAGACAGAACAAACCATTATCATAAAAAAATGTGGCCTACGCGTGCATGCTTAATTTCTGGACAAAAAATGTGAAGTATTTACCCCTTGTAGAGCCATCTGAAGTACTTCTTCCACCCTTGCATATCAAATTAGGCGTTATCAAAAATTTTATAAAGGCAATGGATCGCAATGGGAGTGGATATTTGTATCTAAAAGAAAAATTCCCCAAAATAAGTGATGCAAAGATAAAAGAGGGTATTTTCGTAGGACCTCAAATCCGGGAGTTAATAAAAGATCCGGTATTCGAAGAAAAATTGAGCGATTTAGAAAAACCAGCATGGAAATCTTTTAAGAATATTATGGCAAATTTTTTGGGTACCCATAAGATTGAGAGCTACAGAGAGTTGGTTAGCGAGCTATTGTTGGCTTATCAAGCATTGGGTTGCAACATGTCACTCAAGATTCATTTTTTAGACACACACCTGGATTTTTTTCCTCAGAATTTGGGGGCTGTGAGCGATGAGTACGGAGAAAGGTTCCATCAGGACATTTCTAAGATGGAAAAACGTTACAAGGGCAAATGGAACCCAAATATGTTGGCAGATTACTGCTGAACAATGAACAGGGACCAACCAGGATCTAAATTTGCTAGAAAATCTTAGATCGTAGCTTCATAATAAAACTTTTTTTACATTTTTGGTTTAGGAGGTCATTGTTTTTTGAAATATTTTAAACTACTTAAGAGAATAAAATTCTTGGTTAACAGATTTTTTTTTAATGTTTGTTTTTACTGCCAACCACCTATTAAAGTAAATAATAACCGGTCAAGTGCAAGTTGAACTTGCGCAATTAGTGTTCCGTACGTTGATTGTTTTTAAAATAAAAAATGTTGTAACGGAAGTATAAAATGATCAGTGACTTCACAAAACACACCCCAAATGAGTTTTCAACAAAGTTTATTTCCAATCATTACTGAAAATTTATGACCTTGAAATTTCTGTTATTTTTATATACCAGATAAATTATTACAGGTAAAGCACTCGTGATAATTTTCGTTCAATCTACACCCCGTGGAGAATATTCCAGAATTTTTTCAAAATTTTTTGATAAGTACTTTTCGAGATTAGGCGGGTGAACAGCGATTTTTCGCGATTTTTTAAAAATAATACAAAGAAAAATGCGCGCAAATATTACATTATGTATATTATATATATTATATATAGGGTAAATCCGGGATATGTGCCCAACTTTTTTTATTTTACTCATACCTCTTAACATACAAATAATACGCACATGATTTTCATATGTGCACTAACTTTGGTACTTCATTTAATCACCTCGTACTATTTTTTGTAGACTAGTCAATAAATAAACCGTATATTTTGAGTTTAAAATAAAACTGCATAACGGGATTGATGCCTCATATGCCGTATATATGCCCCAGACCTAATTTTTTTTGGAGGGGATAGATGCCCTTTGCAAGAAAACAAACATTTTGAATATATGTTTGAATCAACATTATTATTTATTAAATATATACATATATATATATATATATATATATATATATATATATATATATATATATATATATATATATATATTCTTAAAAACTCTAGGTATAGAGATCAATCATCTTAGGTACAAAAATATAATCGTCTTAAAAACTGCAAAACTATTTAGCCATTTTGGTGGCAATAATCTGCATTCGCCCACATTTGTTGCAATAATTGCGATATAATGTGCATGTTTCGTGGAGCCACTTGTGGCACATAACACAACGGATCCAATCTACTTTGGATTTGGTTTTACAATAATAGTCAAGACATTCCACGCAATGATCCTCATCTAGATTCTTATCATCTACTCCATCATTTTCATCATTAGAACTATATATTAAAGCAGGCTTTGCCTTTTTGAATGTTCCTTTGGTTTTGGAATAAGTTTTGTCGTGTTTTTGTTTCTTTGTCTTTTTGTTTTTTTTATTTCTTCAACTTCAAAACTACTGTTCTCATTCTCTTTATTATCGTCTTCACTAGAACTGTAAAATTTCATAGCTGTTCGCTTCCTCAGCTTTCTTTTAATTTTCTCTTTATCTTTTCTTTGTTTTTCAATGCTATTCTTTTTGTTGTTTCCTTTTTCATTTTTATCACTTTCAATACTGTCCTCAGTAATATCTATATCGCTTGACTTATAATCACTTGAATTATTTCTTTTTTGCTTCTTAGCTTTAGTTCTTTTCAAATCAACTTTTTCTTTAACTTTTTACTGATCTTTTTTGCTTTTCACTGGTATGCCTTGTTCTAGCTTATGAATATATGTGACCAGCCGACGTTCATTTTCGAATCCAAGAGTTGGATGTTTTCCTAAAAAAATTGTAGGTATTAGTTAGGCAAAATAAAAAAAAAATTACTACCTGCCCATAATTATACGAGGTAGGTAAGTATTCTCAATCCGAAGCAATATTATTATAAATGCACACGTGCAATCATAAAAGTAGGTACCTACCTAATGGTATTATTTTCTTATTTTGTGTAGCAAACCGCCGACGTAACGTCCTAGATGGTATTCCGTGTCTTTTTGCTATATCATTGACGCTAAGTCGTTTATCTTGCATTTCTGCTATTGCTGCAGCCAATGTGTCCTCGGTCCAAGTAATGACACGCGGTTGGACGCCGGCTTTACGCTTGTATTTACGGGGCATTTCCAATCTGAATCATATAACATACACTTAAGTACGGCTAGGGATAGATGCCCTTAAAGCCAGCATGCATTAAGGTGAAGTAGGGATAGACGCTCTTAGGGGCGACTATCCCAAAACATATCGGGGCATATATCCCTTTTCACAGGAATAGATACCTTCGAAAAAAAATGGTAAATACGTTTATTTTATCCTAAAAATGTAATTAACATTAAAATCTACATATACCCTACTCCTTATTCAGAAGTAAAAATAAAATAAACTTACATGTTAACTCCAAAATTATAAGGGGCTGAAAATCATCCACAAAGTAAAATCTCGACTGTTTGGCTCGTCACTGTCATTAGCGCTCCTACGCACAACCGCACGCACCAACGCTTTGTGGCAGATTGAAGTGAGGGAGGGGCACGTTCGTATTATAAGGCATTCTTTTGTTTACGCGTCTTACATTTCACACAAATGTAATGAGGCGTCTATCCCGCTGGAGCGTATATCCCGGACTATTACATATATTATATATATTATATATATTATATATATTATATATATTATATATATTATATATATTATATATATTATATATATTATATATATTATATATATTATATATATATTATATATATTATATATATTATATATATTATATATATTATATATATTATATATATTATATATTATATATATTGTATATATTATATATATATTATATATATTATATATATTATATACATATATTTTACTCCACAAGCTTTCATTTGACACCACACTCGATTATCTAGTGAAAAATTTTTTTTTCACTTCCGATTTCACCCCCCCAAAACTAACCCCTTAAGTCAAAATTTAACTTTCAAAACTACATGGCTCTGATGAGGCCATCAATTTCTATATTATTACCAAATTTCAACTTTCTATGACAAATAGTTTCGGAGAAAATCGGGTGTGACAGACGGACAGACAGACACCGAAGTGATCTTATAAGTGATTCGTACGGAACACTAAAAATATAAAAGTCCATGTGGCACGACAAAGTTGCAATTTTGTTTACCAGTGATAATTAACAATAAAAGATACTTTATAATTGTCTAAATTTCATCAAACAAATTTGACTGCAAATCACAATAGAACAGAACAAACTACGGAAAACTAAGCATGGCTTTTCATTTCAGCTTAGCTAATTAAAGATAAATAGACTTTAATCAAACGGGTGAACGGTTAAAGCTTTATGGCTTTCATTAAACATAAGGGCTTTAGTAGGTACAAAAACCATTTATTTTTTATTGTTGTATAGGTCGTAGGTTTATGATTATAGCCGTGCTTATTTAACAGTTTTTTTCGAAAGCGTAAATGATTTTAACGGCTTTTTTCTATTTAACGAGCGATGAAAAGCCCACAATCAAAGATAATTTGTCCTGGTTGACTTTTTATACTTATCAATACAACTATTGCTGTTAAGTTCTATGTTAAATGCAGAGATATTGAATGTGAATTTTCTTTTTGGCACGAAGATGGATTCATGTGCTGCTGACGAAATATATAATAATAATAATAATAATAATAATAATAACCAGATCCGACATTGTAGGTGATGGAAATTGCCTTTTCCGTGCAGTTAGCTTATACTTATATGGCCACCAGAACCATCATGAGAAACTCCGAGAGGTTGCTCTAAGATATTTACAACAAAACTGGTCGGAACTTCACACATTTTCATTAATTGAAGTCGACGATATAAAAGACTTCAATAACTATTATAATTATATGCGGAAAAATGGCACCTATGGAACGAGCCTAGAGATACTTGCCCTCTCGGAAACACAAAATAGCAACTTTCATATCTTCTCAAAACAACAAAGAACAAGACATACAAAAATAACTTTTACGGACAGACCAACAATAATAAGCACGGGAAAATACAACAAAACCATTTACCTTCTACTAACAGGCAACCCAATGTCGGGACACTTTGAGCTTCTGACACCACAAAACACTGAAAACATTCCAGAGAACAACAGACCAATAAAAGAAGCATCGGGCGAGCGACGTAACGGTCGAGGACGTCGCGGGAAATGGCAGCTCGACCAAAACGATGAAGACCAGGCAACCGAAAATGGACCTGCCAAAAGTGTTGTGTTGGCGACTAAGCCGACACCCACCAAGGCGGGAAAATCACAGCAGCGCATGAGTTGCACCACAGGAATCAACGAACACGCCATGCGTTGCTGTAATGAAAACACAAAACCTGACAAAGAAATCACTGAGAAGAGAATCACTCGCCGCTTGGACCCACCAACATCAATCCCAAGCGCAACCGACGTAGATACGGGACAAACACAACCACTAAAGCCAGGCCAGGGCCCGTATGTATTGCAAGGACAACATGCAACTACCAAGGCTGGAAAACCAAGACAGCGGTTAAAGTGGACGGATGAGATGAATAGGACGGTGATGCGCTGTTACTACACCGCCACCAAACTCGAAACAATAACATCGGGCTACAGACAGCAACTGCACAGACTTTTCTTGACCGAATATCCACATCTGCAATTACTTGTTTCAGAACAGAGAGTAGTAGACCAAAAAAGAGTTATTACCAGGAACAATCGTCTCACACCTCTCGAATTGCAAACCATCAAGGACACAGTGGCTGTTGAACTGAACACAGACCAACCAAACAATAGAAACAATAAAGCAGATTCCGAACCAGCCTCACACACACAACCACCCAGTGGAACACAACAATACCCACCACCCAGGAGGAGCATAACGCAAAATAATATTGCGAGTACCGCGCAACACCATATCACAGACAACAACATGAATCACCCGCCACCCTCAACGACATCCACACAACATCACCCCGAATCACCTCTCATACAAACACTTAAAGCAAAAATGGAGTCACATCTAGCTCGATGGTCAGGCACCGACCCCACAACAAGAAATCCCATCCCTCGTTTAATCTTCAGACAGAGCACGCAACCAATCCTCAAACACACTAAACAAGCACATAATACCTCAGTATATAACAGACTCAAGCACAATCGAAGACATTCACACAATAATATACGCAGCAGCAATCACCACTCTAACACAAAATAATCAAAAACTCCCTCAACGACAAGGAAACCCCAACAGGACAAAACCAAAATTCAAATGGCAAATAAGAATAGAAAACAAAATCAACAACATCAGGAGAGATCTAGGACATCTTACCCAGTTTATAAGCGGGAACGCGTCCAAACGTGTCACACAGGGGGCAAACAGGATCAAATCTAAGTCTCCCAACAGAACACTGCCAGAAATCCTCGATACCTTGAAACAAAAACTATCTGTATATGCCGCAAGACTCCGTAGATACAAAGAATCAAATGAGAGGAAAGACACCAACAACCTCTTCCGAAGAAGCGAAAAAAAAAAACAGTTCTACCGGAAAACTATGTACAACAGACAGATAGCAGTGACTGAACCACCAAACAAACAAGAACTCACAGATTATTGGAAAAGTATCTGGTCAGAACCCAAACAACACAATAATAACACCCCCTGGATCAAAGCCGAAGAAGACAAACATAAACATGTGACAGAACAAGAAAATACCACATTTAATACACAAGAAATTACAGAGACTATCAAACACATACACAACTGGAAATGTCCTGGAATAGACAATATACAAAACTTCTGGTACAAACAGTTTACCACCACACACGAAGCACTCACACACCAAATCAACAAAGCCATTCTACAACCACACACATTTCCCACTTTCCTCACACAAGGAATAACATACGTTAAACCCAAAAGCTCAGACACCACAAACCCGTCAAACTACCGACCTATCACCTGTCTTCCAACCCTATACAAGATCATCACAGCCACAATATCGAAGAAAATAGAACAACACCTAACAGACAACAATATCCTCACAGAAGAGCAGAAGGGATGCAGGAAAAATAGTCGAGGATGCAAAGAGCAGCTGATTATAGATAGCGTGATTATGAGACAAACCAGAAAAGAACACAGAAACCTTCACATCGGTTACATAGACTATAAAAAAGCCTTCGACTCCATACCCCACAGCTGGTTAATCAGGGCCCTAGAAATCTATAAAATCAACCAACACCTCAGGCAGTTTCTCGCGCAAATTATGAAAACATGGAAAACCAAAATACGCCTAGAAACACAAACCGAACGGATCCAAACAGAAGAGCTGTATATCAGACGGGGTATATTTCAGGGAGACTCGCTCAGTGCTCTATGGTTTTGCCTCTGTCTCAATCCACTCTCAAATATACTAAACAGAACAGAGCATGGCTTCAATATCAGACACCAAAAAGAGAATCAACATAAAATAAACCACCTCCTATATATGGACGACATAAAAACTCTACGCTGCCACACAAACACAGCTGAAAGAACTCCTCAAAATCACAGAAATATTCACCTTAGATGTCAATATGGAATTTGGTATAAGTAAATGCAAAGTGCTCCACATCAACAAAGGACAATGGAAGCACCACCATGAGACAGAAACCATCAACAATGAAACGCTCGATAACATGTTCGATAAAGAAACATACAAATATCTAGGCTTCCAACAAAGCACCAAACTCAACCACACTCACATCAAAACAGAGCTCAGAACCGAATTCAAAAACAGACTGACGAAACTTTTGCAAACAAAACTCAACTCTAAGAATCTCACTAAAGCCATCAACACGTTCGCTATACCTATACTCACATATTCATTTGGTATCATCAAATGGTCACAAACAGACATAGAAAATATTCACATCCTTATACGATCTCAATTCACCAAATACAGGAAATTACACCCCAACGCATGCAAAGAAAGACTTACCATCGAGAGGAAGGCAGGAGGAAGAGGAATTATAGACATCAGATCATTACACACAAAACAAATACAAACACTTAGGAAATTCTTTCACAGCAAGCAAACCAGCCTCCACACAGCGACAGTGAAAGCAGACAAAAACTACACACCTCTCGACTTAGCCCGGGCAGACCACTCAGCAGACACACACAGTCACACCCAATTACAACAGGAAAAGATGAAAACGTGGTCAGAGAAAACACTCCACGGAAAACACAGATACCACATAGAACAAGACCACGTAAATAAAAAACAATCATACACCTGGTTACGGGATGGGCAGCTATTCCCTGAGACTGAAGGCTTCTTACTTGCCATCCAGGATAAAGTCATATTAACCAGAAACTACCAAAAGCATATCATCAAAGACCCGACTATTGCAGAGGACAGATGTAGGAAATGCCACCAGCAGAAAGAAACGATCGAACACATAACGAGCGGATGTAAAATATTGGCCGGAACGGAGTACACAGCCAGGCATGATTCAGCTGCCAAAGTGGTTCACCAAGCACTAGCCACAACATACAGACTCATAGAAAACACAGATCCCTACTACAAATACACGCCAACATCCATACTTGAAAATGAAGATTACAAGCTCTACTGGGATATCGGTATCCATACAGATAAAATAGTCTCCGCCAATAGACCCGATATTACTTTTCAGTGCAAAAAAGGAAAAGTCACCTATCTGATTGACATAGCTGTCCCCAACGACACAAACATCCAAGCGAAATACACAGAAAAAATTTCCAAATACACAGACCTTGCAACGGAAATAACAAGGCTATGGAGACAGGAAAAAGTCATCATTATCCCCCTCATTATATCAGCCACAGGCCTTACACCAATAACATTCACACCACATTTAGTGCAATTGGGACTCAACGCGGACATACACAGAGGCATTCAGAAGTCAGTGATTTTGAAAACATGTAACATTGTCAGGTCATTCCTTAATACGGAATGGTAATAGCGTTTGTGCTGACTTGGTTTTGGCCCGTCAGCCAAACATGGAACCACATTGATCAAATGTGAGAAAAAAGAACTTTTTGTAATAAATAATAATAATAATCTCAACGATCTCAATTCACCAAATACAGGAAATTACACTCCAACGCATGCAAAGAAAGACTTACCATCGAGAGGAAGGCAGGAGGAAGAGGAATTATAGACATCAGATGATTACACACAAAACAAATACAAACACTTAGGAAATTCTTTCACAGCAAGCAAACCAGCCTCCACACAGCGACAGTGAAAGCAGACAAAAACTACACACCTCTCGACTTATCCCGGGTAGATAACTCAGCAGACACACACAATCACACCCAATTACAACAGGAAAAGATGAAAACGTGGTCAGAGAAAACACTCCACGGAAAACACAGATACCACATAGAACAAGACCACGTAAATAAAAAACAATCATACACCTGGTTACAGGATAGGCAGCTATTTCCTGAGACTGAAGGCTTCTTACTTGCCATCCAGGATAAAGTCATATTAACCAGAAACTACCAAAAGCATATCATCAAAGACCCGACTATTGCAGAGGACAGATGTAGGAAATGCCACCAGCAGAAAGAAACGATCGAGCACATAACGAGCGGATGTAAAATATTGGCCGGAACAGAGTACACAGCCAGGCATGATTCAGCTGCCAAAGTAGTTCACCAAGCACTAGCCACAACATACAGACTCATAGAAGACACAGATCCCTACTACAAATACACGCCAACATCCATACTTGAAAATGAAGATTACAAGCTCTACTGGGACATCGGTATCCATACAGATAAAACAGTCTCCGCCAATAGACCCGATATTACTTTTCAGTGCAAAAAAGGAAAAGTCACCTATCTAATTGACATAGCTGTCCTCAACGACACAAACATCCAAACGAAATACACAGAAAAAATTTCCAAATACACAGACCTTGCAACGGAAATAAAAAGGCTATGGAGACAAGAAAGAGTCATCATTGTCCCCCTCATTATATCAGCCACAGGCCTTACACCAATAACATTCACACCACATTTAGTGCAATTAGGACTCAACACAGACATACACAGAAACATTCAGAAGTCAGTGATTTTGAAAACATGTAACATTGTCAGGTCATTCCTTAATACGGAATGGTAATAGCGTTTGTGCTGACTTGGTTTTGGCCCGTCAGCCAAACATGGAACCACATTGATCAAATGTGAGAAAGAAGAACTTTTTGTAATAATAATAAAATGTCTTTATTGTAATTAAATGGTAGGATTACAATTGGCCGAGTTGAAGTTACACTTCCTATCTCAACCATGAAATGCGAATACATATTGTATACAGCAACATTTGGAAACTAGTATTGCATATAAAATACAAAATATAATAATCAATACACAGTACTACCATGATAGAAGTTAATATTAATACTGTGGGTCGCTAACTAAGGGTATAGCTACTGCAATATATGTAACATTAGAGAGGTCGATTGCATATAAAATACAAAATATAGTAATCAATATACAATGTACCACCATGATAGAAGTTAATATTAATACTGTGGGTGGCTAAAAGTAGGGCTACTGCTATATATGTTACATTAGAGAGGTCGATTGAGGTGACCATTGTACGAGCTACCGGAAGAAGGTCAGCATAAGCTATGAACAATGTTTTTTACTGCTCTTTTAAACCTGTGACGTGACGCATCCCTCAGATCAGCAGGCACTTTATTGTACGATTTAGCTCATACATTGAAGTAAAGTGCATGGGCGGAGTCAAGGTGAATTTATGCCTCAGATCAGGTTAATTTTATTTTGCTATATAAGTAGCCAGGACACTTATCATAAATAATCCTATTGTATAGTACCAAACTGTGTAGTACCCGTCTTTCATTCATTCTTAACCACTTTATGTCACGCAATTTTGCACCTCTCTCACGGTCTCGAATACCGCCAATAAAACGCACGCAATTTTGCATAAGTTGGAGCCTCTTAGCGTCACAGTCTAAAAGGCAAGGCCCGTACACTACATCACAGTAGTTAAAGTACGACAGAACAATGGAGTCACATAACATCTTTCTAAGATTCTCGGTAAGAAGAGCGCGTTGATTGAAAATTAATTTAAGGTTAGCGAATGCTCTTTTAATAGATAAATTTATATGTCCCGTGAATCTCAGATCAGAATAAATTACTAGGCGCAAGTTTTTGGCATCAGTACATGCACTTAGCACTACATCATTCAAGCTAATTTGTAGTAGATTCTGGTGCCGAATCCGAGACTGAGTTTGTCCAAATAACAGAATCCGTGATTTAGTTGGATTTATTTCTAAGCAGTGTGCACTCGAGGCTTTCATAGGGGCATCCAGATCAAGTATCAGTTTATCATTATCCTCCAATATTTGGCCTGGCTTAAAAAAAATGTACAATTGCGTATCATCAGCGTAGAAATGAGCTGAGGAATATTTTAAGTATGAAATAAGCTGTGACGTATAAATGGTGAAAAATAGAGGGCCCACGATCGGTCCTTGAGGCACACCGCAGGACATTTTCAGAAGGCTCGACTGTATATATCTGTTTCCCGTCCTAAACTAAAACTATTTTAACTAGTCTATACAGTCTGTCAAGTAAGAACGTAACCGCTCGTATTCTTGAAAAAAATGTGTTTCGAGAACATTTTTTACCATCAGTGTATTGTTTAGTGTGTTAGCAATGGCGCAATTACCTTAGTAAGTCGCCCAATCGTCTCCTGCATCAATAATCGCCTGGATTCTTCGAGGCATAATGTCGACAAGATTTTCTGCATACTCTGCAAATTTTTCGAATCTCGTGAGACAACTGAGTCAAAGTTCTCAGAGTCTTCCCTCTGAGCTTTCTCCGGCGATTGTGAGGGCCACTCTAGTATCTTATCGTGGGCCAAAGCGAGCTGCTTCGCGACGTGATTTTCACCCAGCAAAAGTTTCTTAAACGTGCTTCGGAATTTAACATCATTAGCACGAAGATGTTGTGGAATGGTCTCATGGGACACATTTAAATCCAATTTTCTTAATTTTGTCGCTCCTTGACGCAGCGTCAATTTCGGATCCCGCGAAAACAAAGACACAATTCATTATTCGACTTTCGGAGTGACTTTACTGACCAAGTCGTTGAGGTTTTTCGTCTCATTATTTTTTCGTTTCATTAAAACGATTTACCCACTTCTTTACATCATCATTTAGCAGCCACGGAATGTATCATTTTAGGCCCCTTTGGATGGAAGCAAAGAAAGACTGCCTCGAACCGACGCACAAACAAGTGACTTATTTTAGATTTTACATGATTTATAATCAATGTTAACTCAAAAGAAATACCAGAGATAACAGATGAAGAAATATTGACAACACTAAAAACTATGAAAAACAATAAAAACCCCAGGACCTGACTGAGTATTAACAGAATTAATGAAGGAAGGAGGAGACTTAGTAGTACAGGTGCTGAAGCTCTTATTCAATAAATGTCGAGAACAAGAGAAGATACCAGAAAATTGGAACACAGCTTCAACAATTTTATTTTTTAAAAAAGGTGATAAGTAGAGACCGGATTATATGCAACATAAAAATCTTGAAATATGCATGCAAATATGCATGAAAAATGCTTAAAATATACAAGAAATGGGTCAAAATATGCAATATTAAATAATAATAAAAGTAGTAATTTTTAGTTTTTTATTTAAAAATCAGCATAAAATTAACAAGTTATCGACGTTTAAATTTAATTAACAATTATTTAGCATTTTTTTTAAAATTATTTAACATTTGTATTCTTGTATACGTAAACAATAAGGTATTGTTCCAAATGTTGGGTAGTAAGATTGTGTCTTCGATCACTTAAAATATTTTTATAAGTGGAAAAAAACCGTTCCACATCCACTGAGGTAACTGGGCAGTATTTGAATTTGGGTGCTATGTTAGCACTTATTGTTTCTGGCAAAAGTTCACCCGTCCCATTAATAAAACTATCAATTTGACACAAAGGTTCAAAGCCTGGGTTATTGCAAAAAATGTTTTCAAACTTTTCTTTAACTCTACGCGGGAATACATCTGTATTTGGCGGATTTTATTCATTAACTGAATTGATTCTGTCAACGCCAAAGCTCGAGTTTCAAGCTTTTTAATACCCGCAGGTATGTGGGAAAAGTGAATGCTAATCAAAGCTATGTTTTTTTTTTAATATCAGAATCGTTAAATGCTTCCTTGGATTGACGAACTGCCATAGCCTCTGCACTATCGAAGTCATTTACTACACCTTTGATGGCCTCGAAATGTTCATTGTAAAATAGTACAGCTTCAATCCATGTTCCCCATCGAGTTACCACTGGTTCGGGAGGTAAAGGCACATTTGGCAGTTTTTCTTTATAGGCGTTATTGCGAGCAGGTGCCTTAAGAAACACTTTCTTTGCTGATGAAATCAGTTTATTTACATTTTCAAACGTGGATCGTACTTCTTCAGCGAGTCGATGGACTCCATGAGCAAAACACGTCACATGAATTAAATTTGGATAAAATACTTGGAGGACTTTGGCTGCTTTGATCATATAGGGAGCAGCATCTGAGAGAAATATAAACACTTTTTCATCTGCAGAAGATTCAGGAAATATTTTTTTAATACCCTAATTAACAAATCTGGAGATCGTAGAATGATTTGTCTTGTCAAGTTCTTTGCAGGCCACCAAATAGAAAGAAGAAGGCTCTAATCTTAATGCACCCACAATTAAATTCGCAATATAGTCACCACAACTCTCGGTAATTTCATCAGCTGAAATCCAAATAATGTCATCCTTAAGTTTGTTACGTATTTCTTCCAGAACATGTTGGTAAATTGTTGGTATTTAATTTTTACGCAGTGTTGATTAGTCTGGTATTTTTTGATTCAAGCAATGTTTTCGCAGAAAATCTTTGAATGTAGGATTTGTAAGTTTGTGGAGAGGAATATTACTTGCAAGCAATGCTTCACATAAATCCAAGCTAAAGTGGTTTTTTTGTTTGCTATAAAAGTGGAATCACTGCTACTTGCTGCTGTTATAAGTTGTTGTCGTGGGCCTTTTTTGCAATCCTGCGATATGAAGACATGCCTTGGCATGCTGGTCAATTTGACACTTTTTTTTGTGCACGAAAACATTTTTCTCGCAAACTCTACAATATAAAACATTTCCGTCGTATGTAAATGTTCCAGGATAATCAGCTACCCACGAAGAGACACTTTTTTTGCGGGTGGCATGGTACACGTTAAACTTTGACACAACACGTTAAAAATTGCAGAAAGACTACACTGATGTAGGCGCGTCAACAATAATGTTAAAACTGATATCTTGTTTTAAAATAAAAATTCGTCTTCGAGAAAATTGTTTATTTGATCCACGGTCAAACAAATATTCTTAAAAACTAACCACTTATCACTTAATATACCGACCGAGAAACAAAAGAATAAAATACCGTCATAATCTTGGGTATTCCCTTGGCACTATAACCTAATCGATGTTTAGACTATTGCAGGTAATGTTCCGGCGATAAGATCGTTTCCAGACGGCGACATTAACAATACCCTGAGCAATTCAATTGCCTAGTAATACCGAGAAATATTGTAAATATAGGGAAAATATGCATCATTACTAGATTTTGGGTAAAATATGCAATAATCGGTGAGAATGATCTAAATATGCAAATGCATATGAAAATATGCAAATGCATATAATCCGGTCTCTAGTGACAAGACTAAGTTAGACAATTACCGTCCAATATCATTACTTTCACAAATATACAAATTGTTTACCAAAATAATTAAACTGGAATTAAACCAATCGGTAGAACAGGTTGGCTTCAGGAAGAGTTTTAGTATTTGTAATAATCTCTTAACTATTAGAACCTTCATAGAGAAAGCAACAGAATATAACTTAAAGTCGTACCTGGTAGTTATATCAAAAGGCTTTTGATAGTATCGAGAGCTGAACTGTCATAACAGCAGAATAGACTATGGATATACTCAGCTCATAAAAACAACTTAAAACAAAGCTCAAACGATATTGGAAACAGATAGAAAAATAAATCCTATACCTATCAAACGCTGAATAAGACAGGGAGATTCCATGAGCCCAAAACTATTTATAGCAGCAGTAGAAGGAACTCGAAGGGGAAAAAAGGGATCAGTATAAATGGACAAAAGTTAAATTATCTGCGTTATGCTGATGATGTAGTGCTAATATCAGATAATTTTGATGACATACAGGAAATGATTATGAAGTACAAAATAAATCAGAAAGGGTAGGACTACTGCTGAATAGAGATAAGACAGAGGCTATGATAAACGAAGACAGACTTGTCGACGAGTCGCATCTATGAAAAGTGAATTATCGCTGACACGTTCAGGTTAAGTACTTCACAGACTGTACGTTATAAATAAATAATAATATCAATAACTTTAGAGAGAAACATGATGGATTAGTAACAATATTGCTTGCCAAGAATTTGTTTACGTCATAAAAAACATGACAGTTGACATTCTAATATGAACCGGTTATTTGAGAATAAAGGCTTTCGTAAGCAAAGATCTACAGCTTATAGCACACCTGTTTGGAACAACCCAGCTGAATATTTTGGAGAATCTCGAGTAGTTGCACCTGCATGCATTTGACCGTATTTGACATGACGGATCGTTGGTTAAGCTACGTTTTTAGAGTATGTCTTCAAAGTTTTGTTTCTGGCTCTCGTGTTTCCTCAGAATAGGTTCTTTTTGAGTGGCAGTTGACAGATTTTTTTCTAATATCTTCACTACAAACGCTTGTATGCCCCAAGGCTCCATACTGTCTTCTACTCTTCTTCCCATTTATATTAACAAACTGTTAAAAATGATCAGGAATCTAATGTACAGCTTTACAGATGACAGTAAGCTTATGAATGCTCGATCATTGACTACTCATGCAAATATTCGCAGACAGCAGAAAGTTGGTCAACTTAACAAAGACCTTGAAGAAATTCTATCTTGCTCTAACAGTAACCAAGAAGCAGTTTTTTCTAAAAAAGTTAACGTTGTGGAACCCGACATAGTTATGTTGGGACAGCCCATTCCGTTAACATCGTCACTAAAATTATTGGGCGTTATGTCAAATATGTCTTAGCATGAACATATTGCATGCATAGCAAAGAGAGCTTTCCAAAAGTTGGGACTTTTATTTAGATCTAGAAAGCTTTACACTCAAAAACAAGTCTTAATTCTACACAGAGCTTAAATTCGACCAACGATGGAATAGCGCCCCCATGTTTGGGGCTGTCCTCCCAAACATAAAATATAATTGTTGAATATATTTAGAAGAGAGCTGTTGCTTGATTGGAGACTCACCAGCAACCTTGGCAAGTTATGAACAATTAAAAGAAGTATAAAATTCAAAAATTTTGTATTTAATGGTTTCCTTTCATTGTGCACCTTATTTTTAGTGTTCCGTACGGAATACTTATAAGATCACTTCGATGTCTGTCTGTCTGTCTGTCCGTCTGTCTCTCTGCCTGTCACACCCGATTTTCTCCGAAACTATTTGACATAGAAAGTTGAAATTTGGTACTAATATAGGAATTGATGGCCTCATCAGAGCCATGTAGTTTTGAAAGTAAATTTTTGACTTAAGGGGTTAGTTTTGGGGGGTGAAATCGGAAGTGAAAAAAAAATTTTTTTACTAGGGCATCGAGTGTGATGTCAAACGTGTCAAGCTTGTGAAAACACGAGTAAAAAAAAAATATATAATGTATTACTTGCACACACTTTTCTTTGTATTATTTTTAAAAAATCGCGAAAATTCGCGCACCTTATCTCGAAAAGTACTGATCAAACAATTTTGAAAAAATTCTGGCATATCCTCCACGGGGTGTAGATTGAACGAAAATTATCACGAGTGCATTACCTTTAATAATTTATTTGGTATATAAAAAAAAAAAACAAAAATTTCAAGGTAATCAGTTTTCAGTAAAGATTGGAAACAAACTTTGTTGAAAACTCATTTAGGGTGTGTTTTGTCACTGATCATTTTAAACCACCGTTACAAAATTTTTTATTTTAATAGCAATCAACGTACGGAACACTAATTGCGCAAGTTCAACTTGCACTTGACCGGTTATTTAAGGTATAATTTGCCTAAATATTCAGGATTAACAATTTTGCACAATCTTAGACCATATAGGACCATGCTCGACCACGTAAACTTTAGTTATGAGGAGTTTAAAGATGCATGAAATCCACAAATAGGCCAAATTTTATATTCGATGGTTACTTTTTGTTGGGCATTTTATTTTTTTGAGGTATAAAATGTATAGATATCCAGGACTGACAATTATGAACAAATTTAGACCACGTGCAGCCATAAGCGACCAAGTCAAGTCAAGTTATCGTCAATTAAAAGACGTATAAAATTCAAAAATTGGCTACTATTTATATTTATTTATTTATATTATACGAGTATTTATATAGGCTACTAAAATAGCAGACAAGAAAATTAACCTAACCTAACGTTCGTTTAAGGTTTGAGAATGTAATTATTTTTATATATTTTCCCTCGACAGCTTAGGTTAAGTTAGGTAGTAATCCTGTCTACTATTTTGGTAGCTCATATAAGTATAATATAAATAAATAAATAAAGTAGTAGCCTATTTTTGAATCTTATACATCTTTTAATTGATCATAATTTGGCTTTACTTAGTTGCTCATGCTGCACTTGGTCTAAATTTGTTCATAGTTGTAAGTTCTGGATATCTATACAATTTGTACCTCTGGTGCGCAACAAAAAGTAGCCACTAAATACGAAATTTGGCCTATTTGTGCATTTTAAACGTCTTTTAGTTGCTCATAACTTGAGTTGACTTGGTTTTCCATAGTTGCACGTGGCCTAAGATTATTTGAAATTGTCAGTCCTATATATATCTATGCAATTTATTCCTCAAAAAAATTATGTGTGCAACGTAAAGTAACCGTTAAGTTTGGCTTATTTGTGCATTTTAAAAGTCTTTTGATTGCTCATAACACTAAGTCGCTCGTGGTCGTACATGCTATAAATTTGTACGTAATTGTCAGTTCTAAACATCGGTGCAATTAAAACCTCAAAAAAGTAATGTTATCATTGTACAATTGTTGTTTTTTCCTGTAAAATATACAATACACCGATGTTACCTATAAAATTGACTTTAGCACATTCTAAACCATAATATTTTTGGACCAAAATTTCAGAGATCGCTATCTACACATAATAGAAAATTTTTAGCTGGTAGTACCGCCAAATATAAAAACTTTTTTTGTTGTCAATCTAATATATATATATATATATATATATATATATATATATATATATATATATATATATATATATATATATAATCCTAGGTTTAACTGCTGGGAAACGTCCTTATAAGGAGAAGAGATGAGCAATCAAAGATCTAAAGTCTCTAGTATCTGCTTTTTATTTTTATTATCGAGCTTTCGCTGCCTAATGGTAGCTTCTTCTGGATTCTGAAAATGCAAACCAGCTACAGAAAATAAACCAAAACGTTCGTTTTTTTTTTTTATAAAATGTGATTAAATGAATTGTACGACCGTATGTGAAATTACTTACAAAAATGTCAGCAGTTAGTTCATCTCTGGTGAAGACAATGAAATTTGCATTTTTGTTGGCCAGGTAGTATGAATGATTACACAAAACATGATTAAAATACACTTAGAGAGTTACACAAATATTAAAAATAAAACTTTGTCACTAAACATTGGTTAAAAACACTTTTTTGAAGACAGAAACATAACTGCAAAGAAACACCATGATGTTGAAATGGTACTCCATTTTAAAATTTTTGACGTCGAGTTTAGTAACTATTTAGTGATATTTAAGTCCGAAACAGATATTGTTGGTAGTCTATGTCGTCATCAGGTCGACAAAAACCATAAAAAGCATTGAAGTTAGGGATGTGGTAAATTTTTTAGGTGGATGCTAATTTTAGATAAATTATTTATTATTAATATTTATTTTTTAGTTTTAATTTTATAAAAAAGAGGGGACTTAAGTTGATGAATGTTACTCTTCAACGAGTTATTTATTATTAATTATATTAATTCTTTAATTTTATAATCAAGAGATTCATAGACTAATTTAAACATTTAAAAATTTGAAAGAGAAAATTAATACTGGACATTATTTATTATTTGTCATATTTAATTTTTTAATTATTTAGATTTAACAAGAAGACATAGAAAAGTAACTGATAATAAATAGCAAAAATGACAGAAAAGAGAGAAGAAACGTCAACTTTACTAGAAAACTAATTTTTTCATAAAGATCGTTCTTTTTTTATTGGTTTGGTATAGTTTTGTGTTAGTAAATAACTATACATGGAGCTCAATCCTTCTATGTCTTTTTTGTGATTGAGATTATTTTTACAGGTTTTTATGTAACACATTTCCAAGAAACTTCTTCTGAAATAATTAGCCTCAATATCCAGAATGAAGCTGTTGTTATATTGTACTCTGTGATCTGTATTATTAACGTGTAAGCTCAAGCTAGTTGCGTTAGGTTTGTGTTTACTATCACTTTTGTGTAACGCTAATCTTTTAGAGAGCTTTTGTGAAGTTTGTCCAACGTAGACCAAACCACATTGACAGGGAATGCCATAGATTATATTAGATCTTTGTAAAGTATCGGTTTTATCTTTTAAATTGGTATAAAAACAATTCATTCTTTTTATGTTGTAATTGGCAATTTTAATGTTTGTATTTTTAAAAGAGAAGACAAGGACTGAGAAAGGCCTTCAATGTATTGTAACTTTCCTACTTTAATATCGACATTAGTGGTAACAGTTGGATTAATTTGAAGGGGGGGTCCTTGAAAATTCTTTTTAATTAGAGCTTTAGGATAGTAATTGTCCAACAAAATGTTTTCCAACAGTTTTACATTTTTCTCTTTAAATGAGGGGTGGCAAATCTTATCTATTCTGTTCTTTAGTCCTCTGATGATGTTCAGCTTCTGTTTCATAGGGTAATAAGAATGGAATGGGATATATCTACCAGAACTTGATTTTTTCCTATACCAGTCCAGTTTGACTGTATTATTTTTTGAGCGTACAACCCTAGTATCCAGAAACGGAACAGCACAGTCAGTCTCCTCCTCAACAGTAAATACTAATTTATGATTGAAAGAATTGTAAATGTTAAGAGTGTTCTGTACACTTCCGGCAGGTAAAGCGACTAACAAGTCATCTACATATTGAAAAAGAAGGGGAAATTCAAATTCAACCCTTGAAATAACAAATAAAGAAGTTTATTCATAACAATTTCAGCCAGGATTGGTGAAATAGCACTTCCCATTGGGACGCCAATTTTTTTGTCTGTAGAATGTACTATTGAAGGAGAAAAATGTATTTTCATATAAAAAGGTAATGATTAGTAGAAACTGTTCTTTAGGAATATTACATATTTCCTTTATTGATGTAAAATGTTCATTTAATATTGATATAATAAGGTCTAGAGAAATGTTAGTAAACAGTGAAACTACATCGAAAGAAGCAAGTACAAAACCCCCTGGCAAAATAAAGCCATTAACCTTCTCTGCAAATTCGAAGGTATTTTTAATTCTGAATTTATTAAAAGTTGAAAAAGCTGTTTCTAAAATAGAGGCTATATATTTAGCAAGTGGTTGCGTAGATGCTCCCATACCGGAAACTATTGGTCTTAGAGGTATGTTTATGTATTTTTGGTAGACTATAATATTTGGGACAAATCCCATTATAAGTTGTCAATGTGCGAGCAGTTGCTTCATCTAAAAACTTACTATCTTTTTTAATGATTTAATTAATTTATTGCATTTAATTTCTATTTTTGAGGTGGGATCGTGATGTATTATTTCATAAGTACTCTCATCTTGAAGTAGAGAGTGTGATTTTCTCAAGATAGGAAGTTTTTGACATAGCAACAGTAA
>CM032449.1:206905699-207135838 GCA_019049505.1 Pachyrhynchus sulphureomaculatus
GGAATTGGCACACTGGGAACAAAGAACTAACATCAAAAGAAATTAAGACTTCACCTTCATTGAGAACTAGATTTTTTATTTTAATAATGAATTCTAACGAATTCTTCACTGCGAAAGTATTTAGTCTATAAGTCATCAGACAATCTGAGGAATATCTTAGGAAATCCCAAAGATAAGATTCCTAATTGTAAGAAAAGTGGAATTTATGAAATTAGTTGTAATGTTTGCGACAAGAAGTAAGTTGGGCAAACTAAAAGGTCAATTAAAATACGATTTAAAGAATATTTAGCACACTTAAAATACAGTAGAACAGAAAAGTCTAGTATTGCCGAACATTCCCTTGAAGCTGATCATACTGTAACATTAGATAATCTAAGATTAATAAAAAATGTATCTGATAGGATATTGTTGAACGCATACGAAAGCATGGAAATTATAAAATGTAAAAGTAGTTTTAAATAAAGACAGAGGGCCTATTCCTTATAGTTCCCTCTACTGGTTACTTGACCGGAACTGACGGCCTTGCCTATGTCATTAGGTCCGCTTGAGTAAGTCAAGGGTTAGGCTAAGTATAAATAGGGTAGATTTGTAGTTTAGCTTTAGTCAATCATCGCTCCTGAGCTAACATGGTTAGCGAAACGCGCGTCGAGTGCAAAAATAAAGTGTTTGGTGTAGTGGTGATATATACTGAGTAGTATCATTGTTCCAAAGATTCCACATTCCCAACTTAATTCTATTTTCTAATTTATTTTTAAATTCTACGTAAAATCGTATAACTTTTTTATTAATATTGTTATATGCCTAAACCTAGTAGTTTTTCTAATATTTCAATTTTTTTTTTAAAAATACTAGTTTTCGGTTTTGTAAAAAATTGCCAGTAGCTCAACTGTTTCTGAAGGTGGAATGCTCATAATTCGTACGAGCGTTCCATAGAGATAAAAGAAAAAAGATATATGTAAAGAAATTTGAATTAGATGCTACAGGGTGTTCAAAATTAATTTAAACATTTCGACTATTTTAATTGAAAAATCTCAAATTTTTTAAATGCCACACCCTGTATATTATTATTTTTTCTGATAGATTTTACAAAACCCTCCAACTTTTATTAAGTATGTCATATACCTATTTCTAACAGTTTTCGATTTATTATGAATTTTTCAATTTTTACCCTTGTTTTAAATATAGAAATGTCAGATTTTGACTCCACTTCCATCCGGCTCAAATACTATATATATATACATGGTAAGATATATATACATATATAGATATATATACATATATAATATATATATATATATATATATATATATATATATATATATGTATATATATATATATATATATATATATATATATATATATATATATATATATGTATATATATGTATATATATAAATATATATATATATATATATATATACATATATACATATATATATATATATATATATATATATATATATATATATATATATATATATGTATATATGTATATATATAAATATATATATATATATATATATATATATATATATATATATATATATATATATACATATATACATATATATATATATATATATATATATATATATATATATATATATACATATATATATACATATATATATATATATATATATATATATATATATATATATATATATATATATATATATATATATATATATATACATATATACATATATATATATATATATATATATATATATATATATATATATATATATATATATATATATACGAGGCTGGTTTGAAAAGTCCATGCAAAAATAAAAACTACTTATGTATTTGGGGTAAACTTTTTTATTTTTCGACATAGTCTCCTTTTAGGCTTATACACTTCGTCCAACGATATTCTAGTTTGTTGATCCCTTCCGAATAATAGGATTTGTCCAAGTCTGCAAAATATCCATTAGTGTCTGCAATCACCTCCTCGTTTGAATAAAATCTTTGTCCTGCCAGCCATTTCTTCAAATTGGGGAACAAATAGTAGTTCGAGGGAGCCAAGTCTGGAGAATAGGGAGGATGTGAAACGAGTTGGAATCCTATTTCCATTAATTTTGCGACCACAACGGCTGAGGTGTTTGCTGGTGCGTTGTCGTGATGGAAAAGGACTTTCTTGTGGGCCAATCGCGGGCGTTTTTTCTTGCAGCTCGGTTTTCAAACGGTCCAATAACGATGAATAATATTCACCTGTAATAGTTTTTTACCCTTTTCCAGATAGTCGATGAGGATTATCCCTTGTGAATCCCAAAAGACAGTCGCCATAACCTTTCCGGCCGAAGGAACGGTCTTCGCCTTTTTTGGTGCAGATTCCCCCTTGGTAACCCATTGTTTAGATTGTTGTTTGGTCTCAGGAGTATAGTAATATATCCATGTTTCTTCCACAGTGACGAAACGACGCTTAAAGTCCTCCGGATTCTTCTGGAACAGCTGCAAACCATCCTTGCAACACTTCACATGATTCCGTTTTTGGTCAAGCGTGAGCAATCGCGGCACCCATCTTGCGGATAGCTTTCTCATGTCCAAATGTTTATGCAAAATATTATGTACCCGTTGAGTCGAGATCCCACAGCACTAGCAATCTCACGCACCTTAACTCTTCTGTCATCCATCACCATATCATGGATTTGTTCAATGATTTCTGGAGTCATAACCTCCACAGGCCGTCCAGAACGTTCAGCGTCACTTGTGCCCATATGGCCAGTCCGAAAATTTTGAAACCACTTATAAACTGTTCTAATCGAAGGTGCAGAGTCACCATAATGTTTATCAAGATTCTCTTTGGTCTCCTGAGGCGTTTTGCCTTTCATAAAGTAATGTTTAATCACCACACGAAATTCTTTTTCGTCCATTTCTTGAAAATCACTCGACTTCCTTGATTCACACGAATGCCAAACACAAAGAAATAGACCAATATTGCTGAAACTTGGTGTGTGATTATTCAAGAGATGCTACTAACTAAACATGACCTCGATACGCGCCGGTGGTGCCATCTCTCGGACTTTGCACGGACTTTTCAAACCAGCCTCGTATATATATATATATATATATATATATTATATATATATATATATATATATATATATATATACATATATATATATATATACATATATATATATATATATATATATATATATATGTATATATATATATATATATATATATATATATATATATATATAAATAAATATATATATATATATATATATATATATATATATTTATGTATATGTATATATATATATATATATATATATATATATATATATATATATATATATATATACATATACATATATATATACATATACATATATATATACATATATATATATATATATATATATATATATATATATATATATATATATATATATATATATATATATATATATATATAGTATATATATAGTACTATCTGACCATATTATTATTGGCCGTAAGTATTAGCATAAGTACTAGGAAACTATGGTCCCTTCTTTGTGGATCGTACTGATGAACCGTGACACGAAGAAACGCGTCTTTGGGATGAATATGACGAATAAGAGAACAGTGGGCAGACTACTAAAAATATGGGCCTATGTCCGTTTGCAATTGTTTACAATAAACTATATATATATATATATATATATATATATATATATATATATATATATATATATATATATATATATATATATATATATATATAAATATATATATATATTCGACCAACTATGGAATACTGCTCCCATGTTTGTAGCTCGGCTCCCAAACATACACTGCATTTATTGGATTCTGTTCAGAGAAGGGCTGTTCGTCTGACTGGAGACCCAGAACTGACTGGCAGCCTTGATTCGCTGGAACATCGAAGAACGGTTGGCGACTTGAGTCTATTCTACAAGTATTTTCATGGAGAGTGTTCGAAGGATGTAGCCCGCTTAATTCCTCCCAGAGCGATGCATGTTAGAAGTACACGTCGCGCTGTTACTCCTCGTACAACGCTTTTCAAGCAGTCTTTTATATGGAAAACATCATCCTTTTGGCTTTAGGGACTTCCCTGCAGCACGTGTGCTAGACCCATAAAAATATATATATATATATATATATATATATATATATATATATATATATATATATATATATATATATATATACATATATACATATATACATATATATATATATATATATATATATATATATATATATATATATATATATATATATGTATATATATATATATATATATATATATATATATATATATATATATATATATATATATATATATGTATATATATATATATATATATATATATATATATATATATACAATATATTTATTGTCAATTCTTGGGATTTGGGTACATTTTATGAATATTTGGTATTCAAAATTAAACTTAAACTGACGTTTCGCCCTTTGGTTTAGGACATTTTCATTTCTTTCTTTATTTACAACAATTTAAAAATTAAAATCGCATGGGGCCCACCTTGAATCTCACATATTTTATTTACTATTGCCTAAACTGGCGAAACGTCAGTTTAAGTATAATTTTGAATACCAAATATTCATAAAATGAACCAAAATCCCAAGAACTGAGAATAAATATTAACTGATGGTTCAAGAAAATTTTTAAGTATACAGGGAGACCCATATGTATCGACAAATGATTGCATTTATTAATTAGTGTATCAAAAAAATGCTTAAATAAAAGTTATAGAGTGCACATATACGGTGCATATGCTGATGCTGACAATAAAATGTTTTGAAATGTCAGTTCCTACTGAAAATTCTAGATATTATTATTCATACAATATATCTAAATTGAACTGTTTTGCAATTATTCTCATTTGACATTTAAAATAAAAAAAGACAAAAAAACTGTTTATAAATACTCTAGGTTCAGGTGACAATTGCTCGAAATGTCTACGGTTAACAGCGAGGCAATGACCCAATCTGTGATGAAGAGCTTGAACAGAGTTTTGCAGAGAGTCCGGGATGATCTGTGTTACTTCATATTGAATTCTTTGTTGTAAATCTTTTACAGTGTCAGGTCGACTTCGGTAAACTTTGATTTTCAAATGACCCCATAAAAAAAATCGAGTGGCGTAAGGTCGGGGCTCCTTGCAGGCCAATTTACAGCACCTCTTCTGCCTATCAATCAATTAGGAAAAATTGCATCCAAATATCTACGAATAATTGATTTCATAGTGAGGAGGTGCTCCGTCCTGTTGAAACCATAGATTTCTGTTAGGGGTATCCAAATTATTTTCATCGGGAAAAAGACCTACACAAGTTGAAATAACTTGCTCTTGGAGCAACTGTAAATACCACTGTAAGATTTCCATCGATAAAAAAGGGACCCATAATATGACGTTCACAAAGCCCTGCCCGCACGTTTATCATTTGTGGTCTTTGAGAATGACTGTCGATTATTCAGTGGGGATTCTCAGTAGACTAGTACCGGTAGTTATGCCTGTTAACTCTTTCGTTAAGACAAAATGTGACCTCGTCAGAAAAAACGATATTATGAATTAGGTTAGGATCATTATTGATTCGTTCCATCATGACCGCGCAAAATTCAATGCGTCTATCGTAGTCATTTTCACATAATTCTTGCAATATAATGGGTTTGTATGTATGCAATTTTCCTTCATTCAGTATATTACTTAAGGTACCTTTACTTATGTTGTGGTCTAGGCAAAGCTGACGAGTGGCTGTATGGGGATTTTCTGTAATTTCCAATAAAACATCTAACTTTTTATCATCGCTTATTTTAATTTTTAGAGGTCCAGATTTGAAACAATCCTTAACATGATCTGATTGTCTAAATCGCATTAATGTTTTGCTAACTACAAATTGGTAATAGGTTCTCGATTCGGATATTCTGCGTTAAAAAGATCACACACCTCCTGTTGTGTTCTCCTACGGTCTCCGTAACCAACCATCATTAAGTTTAGTTTATGTTAAATGTACCGTTATGATATTACGCTCAAATTGCAGTTTCACGAAATGCAGCAATAAACGTTTTCGTCAATAAATCATTTTTTGACGCGTTAAGCCGTTACCTGACAGTAAAAACTTTTAAGCTAGTCAGCTTAAAAGTTTTTTTTTTAATTTGCTCTCTTTAATTTTAAATATCAATAATTCCAAAACAGTTCAATTTATACATATGGTATAGTAGACAAATAATATCTAGAATTTTTAGTAGGACTCAAAATAAAATAATATACAGGGCTTTAAAAAAATTTAAGATGGCGTAATTTCTTTGAACTAACGGTTCATAACTTTTATTGTCATTATTCCATAAATACGGGGCACCCTATATATATATATATATATATATATATATATATATATATATATATATATATATATATATATATATAAGAAAGAGGAAGGACAGTAACAGGGCACTGGCAACAAACAATTCTAAGTTTAACTGCTGGGAAACGCCCTTATAAGGAGAAGAGATGAGCAATCAAAGATCTAAAGGCTCTAGTATCTGCTTTTTTATTTTTATTATCGAGCTTTCGCTGCCTAATGGTAGCTTCTTCTGGATTCTAAAAATGCAAACCAGGTACAGAAAATAAACTAAAACGTTCGTTTTTTAAAACGTCATTAAATGAATTGTACGACTGAATGTGAAATTACTTACAAAAATTTAGCAGTTAGTTCATCTCTGGTGAAGACAATGAAATTTGCATTTTTGTTGGCCAGGTAGTATGCATGATTACACAAAACATGATTAAAAGACACTTAGAGAGTTACACAAATATTGAAAATAAAACTTTGTCAATAAACATTAGTTAAAACACTTTTTAAAGACAGAAACACAACTGCAAGAAACCATGATGTTGAAATGGTACTCCATTTTTAAAATTTTTTGACGTCGAGTTTAGTAACTATTTAGTGATATTTGAGTCCGAACCGGATATTGTTGGTAGTCTATGTCGTCATCAGGTCGACAAAAAAAAAAGCATTAAAGTTAGGGATGTGGTAAATTTTTTTAGGTAGATGCTAATTTTAGATAAATTATTTATTATTAATAATATCTATTTTTTAGTTTTAATTTTATAAAAAAAAGGGGAACTTAAATTTGATGAATGTTACTCTTCGACGAGTTATTTATTATTAATTATATTAATTCTTTAATTTTATAATCAAGAGATTCATAGGCTAATTTAAAAATTTAAAAATTTGAAATCGAAAATTAATACTGGACGTTATTTATTATTAGTCATATTTAATTTTTTATTATGTAATTTTAACAAGAAAATATAGAAAAGTAACTGGTAATAAATAGCAAAAAATGACAGAAAAGAGATCAGAAACGTCAACTTTACTAGAAACTAATTTTTTCATAAAGATCGTTCTTTTTTATTGGTTTGGTATAGTTTTGTGTTAGCAAATAAGTATACATGGAGCTCAATCCTTCTATGTCTTTTTTGTGGTTGAGATTATTTTTACAGGTTTTTATGTAACACATTTCCAAGAAACTTCTTCTGAAATAATTAGTCTCAACATCCAGAATGAAGCTGTTGTTATATTGTACTCTGTGATCTGTATTATTTACGTGTAAGCTCAAGCTAGTTGCATTAGGTTTGTGTTTACTATCACTTTTGTGCAACGCTAATCTCTTAGAGAGCTTTTGTGAAGTTTGTCCAACGTAGACCAAACCACATTGGCAGGGAATGCCATAGATTATATTGGATCTTTGTAAAGTATCGGTTTTATCTTTTAAATTGGTATAAAAACAATTCATTCTTTTTATGTTGTAGATGGCAATTTTAATGTTTGTATTTTTAAAAAGAGAAGACAAGGACTGGGAAAGGCCCTTCAATGTATTGTAACTTTCCTACCTTAATATCGACATTAGTGGTGACAGTTGGATTAATTGGAAGGAGGGGTCTTTGAAAATTCTTTCTAATTAGAGCTTTAGGATAGTAATTGTCCAACAAAATGTCTTCCAACAGTTTAACATTTTTTTCTTTAAATGAGGGCTGGCAAATCTTATCTATTCTGTTCTTTAGTCCTCTGATGATGTTCAGTTTCTATTTCATAGGGTGATAAGAATGGAAGGGGATATATCTACCAGAACTTGATTTTTTTCCTATACCAGTCCAGTTTGACTGTATTATTTTCTGAGCGTACAACCCTAGTATCCAGAAACGGAACAGCACAGTCAGTCTCCTCCTCAACAGTAAATACTAACTTATGATTGAAAGAATTCTAAATGTTAAGAGTGTTCTGTACACTTCCAGCAGGTAAAGCGACTAACAAGTCATCAACATATTGAAACAGAAGGGGAAATTCAAATTCAACCCTTGAAATAACAAAATAAAGAAGTTTATTCATAACAATTTTGGCCAGGATTGGATTCAATAGTACATTCTACAGACAAAAAATTGGCGTCCCAATGGGAAGTGCTATTTCACCAATCCTGGCCGAAATTGTTATGAATAAACTTCTTTATTTTGTTATTTCAAGGGTTGAATTTGAATTTCCCCTTCTGTTTCAATATGTTGATGACTTGTTAGTCGCTTTACCTGCTGGAAGTGTACAGAACACTCTTAACATTTACAATTCTTTCAATCATAAGTTAGTATTTACTGTTGAGGAGGAGACTGACTGTGTTGTTCCGTTTCTGGATACTAGGGTTGTACGCTCAGAAAATAATACAGTCAAACTGGACTGGTATAGGAAAAAATCAAGTTCTGGTAGATATATCCCCTTCCATTCTTATCACCCTATGAAACAGAAACTGAACATCATCAGAAGACTAAAGAACAGAATAGATAAGATTTGCCACCCCACATTTAAAGAAAAAAATGTAAAACTGTTGGAAGACATTTTGTTGGACAATTACTATCCTAAAGCTCTAATTAGAAAGAATTTTCAAAGACCCCTCCTTCCAATTAATCCAACTGTCACCACTAATGTCGATATTAAGGTAGGAAAGTTACAATATATTGAAGGCCTTTCCCAGTCCTTGTCTTCTCTTTTTAAAAATACAAACATTAAAATTGCCAACTACAACATAAAAAGAATGAATTGTTTTTATACCGATTTAAAAGATAAAACCGATACTTTACAAAGATCCAATATAATCTATGGCATTCCCTGCCAATGTGGTTTGGTCTACGTTGGACAAACTTCACAAAAGCTCTCTAAGAGATTAGCGTTGCACAAAAGTGATAGTAAACACAAACCTAACGCAACTAGCTTGAGCTTACACGTAAATAATACAGATCACAGAGTACAATATAACAACAGCTTTATTCTGGATGTTGAGACTAATTATTTCAGAAGAAGTTTCTTGGAAATGTGTTACATAAAAACCTGTAAAAATAATCTCAACCACAAAAAAGACATAGAAGGATTGAGCTCCATGTATACTTATTTGCTAACACAAAACTATACCAAACCAATAAAAAAGAACGATCTTTATGAAAAAATTAGTTTCTAGTAAAGTTGACGTTTCTGATCACTTTCTGTCATTTTTTGCTATTTATTACCAGTTACTTTTCTATATTTTCTTGTTAAAATTACATAATAAAAAATTAAATATGACTAATAATAAATAACGTCCAGTATTAATTTTCGATTTCAAATTTTTAAATTTTTAAATTAGCCTATGAATCTCTTGATTATAAAATTAAAGAATTAATATAATTAATAATAAATAACTCGTCGAAGAGTAACATTCATCAAATTTAAGTTCCCCTTTTTTTTTATAAAATTAAAACTAAAAAATAGATATCATTAATAATAAATAATTTATCTAAAATTAGCATCTACCTAAAAAAAATTTACCACATCCCTAACTTTAATGCTTTTTTTTTTGTCGACCTGATGACGACATAGACTACCAACAATATCCGGTTCGGACTCAAATATCACTAAATAGTTACTAAACTCGACGTCAAAAAATTTTAAAATGGAGCACCATTTCAACATCATGGTTTCTTGCAGTTGTGTTTCTGTCTTTAAAAAGTGTTTTAACTAATGTTTATTGACAAAGTTTTATTTTCAATATTTGTGTAACTCTCTGTCTTTTAATCATGTTTTGTGTAATCATGCATACTACCTGGCCAACAAAAATGCAAATTTCATTGTCTTCACCAGAGATGAACTAACTGCTAAATTTTTGTAAGTAATTTCACATTCAGTCGTACAATTCATTTAATCACGTTTTAAAAAACGAACGTTTTAGTTTATTTTCTGTACCTGGTTTGCATTTTTAGAATCCAGAAGAAGCTATCATTAGGCAGCGAAAGCTCGATAATAAAAATAAAAAGCAGATACTAGAGCCTTTAGATCTTTGATTGCTCATCTCTTCTCCTTATAAGGGCGTTTCCCAGCAGTTAAACTTATATATATATATATATATATATATATATATATATATATATATATATATATATATATATATATATATATATATATAAATAATATAGTAATATATATATATATATATATATATATATATATATATATATATATATATATATATATATATATGTATATATTCACACTCTGGAATTTCTGCCATAGCAGAAGTCCTAATTAACGAATCCTGCTTTTAGGTAGATTTTATTACAGAAATAAGAATCATGTTACATAATTAAAGAGAGAAGAAGTTGAATCCAAGTTTGCTAGAGTTTAATCTGAAAAAGTTTGGTTAAAATTAATTGTTTAAGCTTGCGTGTAGTTGGGTATAGAAGTAGGAAAAAAAGTTTTTTTTTTATACAAATATACGTTGAAGATAGAGTTTGATTTAATATCACGTCTTTATTTGAGTTAATTTTTTGTTAACATTTTACATCGCAAACCAAAAATTCTGAATGCTGCTAAAACCTGACACCAATTTATCAGACCATGAACCATCTGACTTAACCTAAAATATGAGGAAAACACAGTCATAATATAAAAATTAGCAAGGCTAAAGTGGCAAATGGCAGGCCATATTGCAAGACAAGATTCGAATAGATAGACTAATAAATGGAGGTCACGGGAGACCAAGGAAGTGTGGGAACAAACTGAACGCAAGTTGCAGTGGATAGAAGGGCATGAAAGAGGCCTATGTTCAGGAGTAAATGAACATAGTCATAATGCACATAAATATTTTCAGTTTTGTCAATTTTTATCCATGTTCCTTATTCTACTCAGTATTTATCTTCACTAAACCAAACACTTTAATTCTGCACTCGACACGTGTTTCGCTAATCATGTTAACTCCATGGTTTACTGAAGCTAAACTACAAATCTACTTTATTTATACTTAGCCTAACCTCTAACGGAACTAGAGGGGGGACTATCAAGGAATCTGACTATTTTCAATGCGACTTACTTTACATGTTGCAATTTTTCTGCGACGCCCTGCTAAAAGAGATACCTGTGTGTAACTCTAGCAGACAATGAAATTACTTCATAATTCAAAGAAAACTCCAAAGAATATAGAATCTTAATTATTATTTGTTAGAAAACACAAAAAAAAAACTACAAACAATACAATTAGTGAGAAGGATGAACTTGCTTTTCTGAGCATAACTTCTCAAATCAGGGCAGAAGTTTTGAAATTGCTACTCTCATTTCTTTTTCTAAATTTATTTGTGACCTGTACTTCGATTTGATTGCTGCAACTGCAGAAAAGCCAGTTTCACACAACTACAACGTAGCAAAGGGTAAAAGAACCCTTAATGCCGTAGTACTGATAGGAGGATATTCTTGGGATGCATTGCTCCAAAATTGAAAGAGTTTATGTGTTGGATAAATATCAATTGCAAATTTGGCTCCAGATTTTGAATAGATTTTTCATTCAGAAAACCTTTCAAAACAGGAAAACACTCCAGTATTTCCTTGTTCCTCTTCTATTTTTCTTTTCCACAACAGCAACTTCTTTTGAAATGCTGCAATTTTATCAGTTAGTTGCAGTATATGCGTTTCGTTTCCCTCCAACGATTTCTTAAGGACGTTTAATTTCTCAAATATGTCGCAAAAATACGCCCATTTTATTAAAAAGTCAGTATCTTTAAACTTTCACAATAAGATTCTGCGTCGTGTACACCTCATTTTTTAATTCGTGTACACACAGTTATTTCTAAATTGCGTTTCAATTTATTAGGTAGCATACCTTCAGCTGCCAGCAACTTATGACAAACAATACATTGGAGAAGTTCCATATTTCCTTCGCTAACGTAGGTAAATCCAAAATCTAAATATTGGTCATCATATTTTCTTTCTAGAGTTTCTTTTCTACTCTCTCCTGCGTCCTCTGACACGTTTTCTATTTATTTAAATAAAGTTATCCATTTAAAGTAATGAATTCGCACGCGTAAATTAAATACGACACACTTAAAATCAAAACACTGCATTCACCAACGCCGACACATGAAAAACAGAATTTTTCAAAAATATTAACTTCATGTGTTGTAAGTTTTTTTTGTCGAACGAAACACTTGTTCTATTAGATGTTTAGTTACAGTGGTAAGGGTGATATTGTATTTGGACAAACACTCCGAAAATAATGTTCAAAGAGCCGAGATTTTTGAGAGAATCTTGCATTAAACCGTTAGTTGTTTTGAAAAGTAAACAGTGAGAAAATCATATCTCATACACAAGAGCAAGAGAGAAGGACGAGAATTCAGATTTTACAAAAATTGAATTGACTGATGTTAGTTTTTCATAAGAATAATTAAAAATGAATTCGGGACTCCAAACTTAAATGAATAGAACACATGACCGTGAATTTGAGTCTGAGTTGCCTCCTGTATTTTGATCCACGACTTTACGGTTCCGGAAGCTCGTCCATTGAGCGGAAGCGCTATTCTATGAACCATTTCTTTGTCTTCTGGAAAAGATAAAAGTCACTGGTGTCTCAGCTATAGGGAGGGTGATCAAATAATTTCGATTCGAATTTTGCAAAAGTTCTTTGGTTCGTGCATCACTATGCGTTATGGTATTGTCATGACAGAAGATCAAGATGACTCTTCGTTATCTTGCTAATATCACACAGTATTTATTTGCGTTCATAGTTGTCCCTCTCCCAACAAAATGATTCTTGCTGCTGAAAGTTTGTTTGAATTTCTTAGGCTTGTTTGGGGAGTTGTTATACATCCATTATTGTAACTGTTGTAGTTTTTGGATTATCATAATAGATCCACGTATACATACAAACACACATATACACACAGACACATACATATATATATATATTATATATATATATATATATATATATATATATATATATATATATATATATATATATATATATATATATATATATATATATATATATATATATATATATGTATATTAGAAACAAACAAACAAATTCAGCTCTTTTTCAGCACCATCATGATACTGGTCACAACATCGATTTCACATTATAAAACACGCATAGTCAGAGAAGACTTAGAAATCGACAAGAATAGACAGCTAAATAAGCAGAATGATGCAATAAATATCACCACGACATGGAAGAGTCTGCTAGCTGAAGCAAGGAATAACCAAAACATCGAGAAGGCACCAGTCAGCATAGCGCCGGAACCTGTAATTACTACTGATGCGAGCAACCAACCGGCAAACACCGTTGCTCGAACGAATACTCCCGATTCTCCCACCTACAATCTGCGTAGAACCGGCCTATAAAAGATGACGACAGCAATTCGGTTTCTCAGTTAGCTTCGAGTGGCAGCAGCAGCAAGATCACAGTATCTAGCAGCAGCAGCAGTAAGAGCACTTGAAAATGCCAAATGAGATTTTGGCGAAACGTAGTGCAAATTTATTGTTGGGCGAACGGATTGAGGCCCGTCGTTTTGATGCGTTGCATTCCGCTATCCGTGAAAACTTCTATTGTAGTATATATATATATATATATATATATATATATATATATATATATATATATATATATATATGTATATATATATATATATATATATATATATATATATATATATATATGTATATATATATATATATATATATATATATATATATATATATATATATATATATAATTTTATAAGAATCAGATGTAAAATGTATTTTACAGAATTTTAAAGAATTTTTATTCGGTGGATTGTTAAATGGCTTGTAGATGTCCAAATGATTTATTAAATATATCTGTCGTTTTTCGGTTTGTGTGTTTGTTTTGAAGTCACTGCCAAGCGGCTAAATAGTAAATATTAGATTAATATGCTGCGTTTTACTTTTACAGACTCGATCAAGAAAATTGCCTTTGTTTTTTCTTGATAGACCGGAGAAAGTATCTAAATTAAGCGCTAGTTTAAATAAAAAAATTAAACGGATTTAATTTCTATCCAATTTTTTTTCGTTTGTAGGTAAGTTATCTTGCTAGGTCTTAATGTACAGTAGACAATAATGGGTTAGGTGATTTATAACCTATAGAAAAAACGCTGAGAACAAAGTAGTTAGGAAAATGGTTGTTTTGGCCATTTATATTATTCCGCATGAAACACTTACAAGATCACTTCGATGTTTGTCCGTCTGTCTGTCCGTCTGTCTGTCCGTCTGTCTGTCCGTCTGTCTGTCCGTCTGTCTGTCCGTCTGTCTGTCCCTGTGACAGACCCGATTTTCTCCGAAACTTTGGCACTAAGATTGATGGCCTTATCAGAGCCGTGTAGATTTGAAAGATAATTTTGCTCACACTTTTCTTTGTATTATTTTAAAAAATTGCGAAAAAATCCCTGTCTCCCCCTTATCTCGAAAAGTACTGATTAATAAATTTTGAAAAAACTCTTGAATATTCTCAATAGAGTGTAGATTGAACGAAAATTATTACCTCTAATATTTTATCTGGTGTATAAAAAAAACAAAAATTTCAAGGTCGTTTTCAGTATATATAATATATATATATATATATATATATATATATATATATACATATATGTATATATGTATATACATAATATATATATATATATATATATATATATATATATATATATATATATATTATATATATATATATGTATATATATACATATATGTATATGTATATATATATATATATATATATATATATATATATATATATATATATATATATATATATATAATCTATATCTATAGCATATATAAAATTCAACGTCTCTCTGTCTGTCTGTCTGTCTGTCCGTTAGTGAGCTTATCACTAGAGAACCACTTATCCTTGCTTTTTTTTAAACATACATATGTTCTCTAGTCAGGTTATATTTTATTACCTTTAGATAACATAAGGAATAAGCAGTGACAATAATAGTGAATCAAGTCGGAAAAAAGTTTGCCGCTAGCGCGTTCTCTTGCAATACACTGCCTAAACCATTAAATATCGAACAATATCATGTAGCAAAGAATATAATATATATATATATATATATATATATATATATATATATATATATATATAAAATGCACCTCTCTCTGTCTGCCTGTTGGTCCGTTAATGCGCTTATCACTCAAGAAGCACTTATTTGATTTACCTGTTTTTTTTTTTTTTTAAATTCATACATTTGTTCTCTGGCCAGGTTATCCATAATCTTTTATATCTATAATATATATGAAATGCAACGTCTCTTTGTTTATCTGTCTGTCTGTCTGTCTGTCCGTCAGTCCATTAGTGCGCTTATCACTGGAGAACCACTTATCCGATTTACGTGCTTTTTTTTTAAAAATACATATGTTCTCTGGCCCAGTTATAGGCTATATTTTATTACGTTAGCTAACATAAGGAATAAGCAGTGACGATAATAGTGAATCAAATCGGAAAAAAATTTGCCGCTAGCGCGTTCTCTTGCAATACACTCCCTAAACTCTAAATATGGAACAATATCATATAAAAAATAATATCTACATCTACAGTATATATATAAAATGCAATGTCTCTCTGTATGTCTGTCAGTTAATGCGCTTATCACTCAAAAAGCATTTATCCAATTTACGTGTTTTTTTTTTTAATTCATATATTTGTACTCTGGCCAGGTTATCTATAATCTTCTATAATATATATATATATATATATATATATATATATATATATATATATATATATATATATGTATATATATACATATATATATATATATATATATATATATATATATATATATATATATATGTATATATATATATGTATATATATATATATATATATATATATATATATATATATATATATATATATATATATAAAATACAATGTCTCTCTGTCTGTTTTTTCCGTTAGTGCGCATATCACTCGAGAACCACTTATCCGATTTACTTGTTTTTTTTTTTTTTTATTTCCTACATTTGTTCTCTGGCCAGGTTATCTATAATCTTCTATAATGTGTATAAAATAAAACGTCTCTCTCTGTCTGTCTGTCCGTTAGCGAGCTTATCACTCGAGAACCACTTATCCGATTTACGTGTTTTTTTTTTTTAATATACATATGTTCTCTGGCCAGTTTATAGGATATATTTTATTACATTAGGTTACATAGGATATATTTTATTATGTTAGGTAATGAGCAGTGACGATAATAGTGAATCAAGTCGGAAAAAAGTTTGCCGCTAGCGCATTCTCTTGCAATACACTGCCTAAATTATTAAATATGGAACAAGATTATTCAGCAAAGAATATAATATATATAAAATGCAATGTCTCTCTGTCTGTTCGTTAGTGCGCTTATCACTCGATTTACGTGTTTTTTTTTTATTTGTTCATACATATCTTTTTTTCCAGATTATATAATATAATAATAATCTACAGATACATATCTATGTATATATATATGCATAGATATATATATATATATATATATATATATATATATATATATATATATATATATATATATATATATATACATATATATATATATATATAAATATATATATATATATATATATATATATATATATATATACATAAAATGCAACGTTTCGTTGTCTGTTTATCTGTCTGCCTGTCTGTCCATTAGTGCGTTTATATCACTCGAGCACCACTATCCGATTTACGTGATTTTTTTCAGTTTTATACTTATGTTCTCTGGCCAGGTTATAAGATATATTTTATACGTTATATAAGAAATAAGCAGTAATGATAATAGCGAATCAAGTCGGAAAAAAGCTTACCGTTAGCGCACTCTTTTGCAATACGCTGCCTAAAGCGTTAAATATGGAACAATATCATGTAACAAAGAATACAATATACTACATATAAAATGCAACGTCTCTCTGTGTGTCCGTTAGTGCGCTTATCATTCCAGAACCATTTGTCCGATTTACGTGTTTTTTTTTTTAATCTTACTTAATATTTGTCAAAAAAATATATATATAACGCAACGTCTCTCTGCCTCTATGCCCGTTAGTGCGCTTAGCACTCAAGATCCACTTATCCGATTTAAGTGTCTTTATAAAATACATGTGTTCTATGTTACGTTAGGTAACATAAGAAATAAGCAGTGGCGATAATAGTGAATCAAGTCCACGCGAGCGGAGCTGAGGGCACGGCAAAGTATATATATATATATATATATATATATATATATATTATATATATATATATATATATATATATATTACGTCTAGACCATTAAAAAATGTGGCTGTTAAAACATCATTAATTTTTTTTCGAACACTTTGCGTAAAAAAAAGTATGAAACTCGTATCACGGTATAACACGGCAATAAAGAAGTTTCATTTTCCCTAAAATCGCGTGACTCTTTACTCGAAAGTCATTGTTTGGAAGAGATAACATAATGCCAGGAAAATATTTCAATTTTATCAAGTTGTTTTTTAACATGTTAACAATATAAGGGCCTTTATCTATTGTTTTTCAGCTAACAGCATTTTATCGGTTTTAGAAGCCGTTTTTTGTTCATTTAGAATGAAAGGAGAAATTGACAATTAAGATACGTCAAGCAACGAAGATATTTTATTGATGAGGGTAAAATTAAACCGTTTTCTTGGAAATAATTTCAGCTATACGGGTGTGTTAATTTTGTCTAGAAATGAAGGAGTAAATTGATATTGTGTGGTAGAGTAAATTTTTAAGACACGGATATTTAATTCGGTTAATTGTCAAAAAATTCTCTAGGCCTTAAGCCACGAATATTTCATTTTTATTAACCAACTTCAAAAAGGAGGATTTAGATGATTCCCTTTTTTATTCGAGAGAGTACACATTTGAAATGGTCCTATATAATACATACATATTTACGATGGTTCTATATAAATTTTATTTAATTGGTCGTATAATTTCTGAATAAACCGAGTCCATAAAATAGCACACAAAATTTTGCTACTATAAAGTAAAAAATACAAACTATTTAACAAAAAAGAACCGACTTTAAAAAACCAGCACACAAAATGTTGCTATTATAAGGTAAAAAATAATATTTTTGAAACATTCCTAAAATACCTCTAAGATAAGATATTGCTTTAATTTGGAAATTCATTTATTAATTCCGTATAAACAAATCCTACAAATGTTAACAGCTATTATTTATTATTGTAATTTCTTTATATAAAGACAACTTTTGAAATTGGCGCCAATTTTTTGTGTCTGTTAAAAAATTGGCGCCGATTTCAAAAGTTATATTTTATAAAGAAATCATAATAATAAATAATAGCTGTTTTGAATATTTGTAGAATTTGTTTATATGGAATTAATAACTGAGTTGTCAAATAAAAGCAATATCTTTTTTTAGAGGTATTTTACGAGTATTACCAAAACATTATTAGTGTTCCGTACGGAACACTTATAAGATCACTTCGGTGTCTGTCCGTCTGTCTGTCCGTCTGTCCGTCTGTCACACCCCATTTTCTCCGAAACTACTTGTCATAGAAAGTTGAAATTTGGTAGCAATATAGGAATTGATGGCCTCATCAGAGCCATGTAGTTTTGAAAATTAAATTTTGACTTAAGAGGTTAGTTTTGGGGGGTGAAATCGGAAATGAAAAAAAAAATTTTTTACTAGGTAATCGAGTGTGGTGTCAAATGAAAGCTTGTGAAAACACGAGTAAAAAATATATATAATGTAATACTTGCGCTTACTTTTCCTTGAATTATTTTTAAAAATCGCGAAAAAATCGCTGTCCACCCGCCTTATCTCGGAAAGTACTTATCAAAAAATTTTGAAAAAATTCTGGAATATTCTCCACGGGGTGTAGATTGAACGAAAATTATCACGAGTGCATTACCTGTAATAATTTATCTGTTATATAAAAAAAAACAGAAATTTCAAGGTCATCAATTTTCAGTAAAGACTGAAATAAACGTTTGTTGAAAACTTATTTGGGGTGTGTTTTGTGAAGTCACTGATCATTTTATATCACCGTAACATAAAATTTTGACTTAAGGGATTCGTTTTGAGGGGTGAAATCGGAAGTGAAAAAAAAATTTTTTTACTAGGTCATCGAGTATGGTGTCAAGTGAAAGCTTGTGAAAACACGAGTAAAATATATATATATATATATATATATATATATATATATATATATATACATATATATATATATATCTATATATATATATATATATATATATATATATATATATATATATATATATATATATACATATATATATATATATATTATATATATATATATATATATATATATATATATATATAATGTAATACTTGCGCACACTTTTCTTCGTATTACTTTTAAAAAATCGTGAAAAATCGCTGTCCCCTACCTTATCTCAAAAAGTACTGATCAAAAAATTTTGAAAAAATCCTGGAATATTCTCCACGGGGTATAGATTGAACGAAAATTATCATTACCTTTAATACTTTATCTGGTATAGAAAAAAAACCAATATTTCAAGGTCACCAGTTTTGAGTAAAGATTGGAAACAAACTTTGTTGAAAACTCATTTGGGGTGTGTTTTGTGAAGTCACTGATCATTTTATACCACCCTAACAAAACTTTTTATTTCAAAAACAATCAACGTACGGAACACTAATTGTGCAAGTTCAACTTGCACTTGACCGGTTATTTTTTACTTTATAATGGCAAAATTTTGTGAGCTGGTTTTTTGTAGTCGATTTTTTTTTGTTAAAAAGTTTATATATAGTAAAAACCTTATAAGAATACAGCTAAAATAGGAAAAGTAAAAGCTATTATTGAAGATTGGACGTAAGTAGAAAATAAATTTTCTAAATCTAAAATTAGTACTTTATAAATAGTAAATTACCTAGAATTTCCTAACAAGACGTCTTTAATTCTTGTTTGGTTCTAATGAAAAACATAAGTATATATTGTGCGGCAGCTATTTATAAATATGGAGTGTAGGTAATGTTACTCTATATACTATAATACATATAAAGGGTAATTCATTTAGAGGTACTTTTTTTTAAATAAAAAAAAATGAATAAAAACAATTTTATTTTATAATCTTTATTATCATATAAAAGAACCATTCTTTACAATTATTTCTTAAAGATAATTTCTTTCAAATGTTGTCCGCGACTACGGTTAACAACGTCCATTCTGAAGTTCCAATTTTCAATGACGCGTGTGAGTATTTCGAGTGGTATTTGGCCCATGACTCGAGTAATATTGGCCTCCAATGCCTCAATTGTAGCTGGCTTATCCATGTAGACTTTGGACTTTACATAGCCCCAAAGGAAAAAGTCAAGAGGTGTGATGTCACATGATCTAGCCGGCCAATTCAGTAGTCCAAAGCGTGAAATGATCTGTTCGCCGAATTGCTCTCGCAGTAAAGCCATGGTTTCACGGGCTGTATGGCAAGTGGCGCCATCTTGTTGGAACCAAATTTCGTCGAGACCACGGGCTTCAATTTCTGGCATCAAATAGTCTGTTATCATGGCGCGATAACGGTCACCATTCACAGTAACATTCCGGCCGGCTCTGTTTTGAAGAAATATGGACCGATTATTCCACCGGCCCATAAACCACACCAAACAGTTTTTTTTTTTTCTGGATTTAATGGCAGCTCTTGAACCTCTTCAGGTTGTTCATCACCCCAAATACGGGCATTTTGTTTATTCACGAACCCATTAAGCCAAAAATGGGCCTCATCGGTGAACAAAATTTTTCTCGAAAACAGTGGATCTTCTGCAAGCTTGTCAAGAGCCCAACGACTAAAACGGAAACGATTCGGAAGGTCGGTCGGCTTCAGTTGTTGCACTAGTTGAATTTTGTATGCTTTTAAAGAAAGATCCTTACGTAAAATACGCCAAGTTGTTGAATATGATAGGCCAAGCTGTTGAGAACGGCGACTAATCGACACTTCACGGTCTTCGCGTACACTCTCCGCTACCGCCCCTATATTTTCTTCACTACGTGCTGGATGTGGTCTATTCGGTCGAGCATTATCCAATAATGAAAATTGGGTCTCAAACTTATTGATGGTAGAGCGAATTGTGCGTTCGGTAGGCCGATTATGTGGACCATAAGTTGCTCTAAGTGCCCGATACACATTCCTCGTAGAACGCCCATTTTCGTAATAAAGTTGAACAATTTGTAGACGCTGTATCGGGCTAAGTCTTTCCATTATGAATTGTCAAACACTACTGAACAGGAATGCCACTTCAGTTGACACGACGCATGCGCAATCTGCAATTAAATCCCCATCACAAAAAGTACCTCTAAATGAATCACCCTTTATATATATATATATATATATATATATATATATATATATATATATATATATATATATATATGTATATATATATATATATATATATATATATAATATATATATATATATATACGAGACATGTTTTTTAAGTAAGTACCGTTTTGGAATTAAAAAAAGACGTGCAAAGATATCGCTATAATTTTATTTTTACATGAAAGCCTGTACCTTAATCTACTTTTCTACATAATTTCCGTGAATATTGAGGCACTTGTCATAACGTGGCACCAGTTTTTGAATACCCTCCTCATAAAATTCTGCCGCCTGAGAAAAAAGTTCTCGGTCACAATGCGATACAAAACACTACGAGAATATTGAGGAAAGCAGTCGCACAATGATGAAATTGTAAAGCTTCTGTTTTCTCTCACCTTTTCGTCCACTTTCTGCACCAAATCTTCATTAACGACCGAAGCACGCCCACTCCGTTCTTCATCATGCACATTTGTGCGGCCATCTTTAAATGCTCTCACCCATTTCCTTACCATTCCATCACTCATAATGTTTTGTCCGTAAACTTCACAGATCTCACGATGAATATCGATCGGTTTTACGCCTTTAGCACTAAGAAATCGTATAACAGCCCGTACTTCACAATCGGCGGGACTCACGATTGTCGGAGGCATCTTAAACACTCAGTAAACAACGTATACAATGAAGAATCAGACTGTAATGGCGTCAGTGCGTAGACATGAGATGTAGGTTACCAGCGCGCATGCGCGGAACGCCGACCGTATCGCTGCGGTGGCGGAATCGCAAAACGGTACTTACTTAAAAAACATGCCTCGTATATATATATATATATATATATATATATATATATATATATATATATATATATATATATATTATAGATTTTTTTTGATAAATATTAATTTAAGAATTAAAAAAAAAAACAATTAAATCAGATAAGTGGTTCTCGAATGATAAGCACACTAACGGACAGACAGATCGAGAGACGTTGCTTTTTTTTTATATATTATTATCACAAAAAGCTCCTCTTTCTCACATTTGGTCAATGTGGGTCCATGTTTGGCTGACGGGCCCAAGCCAAGTCAGCACCAACGCTCTTACCATTGTGCATTAAGGAATGACCTGACAATGTTACATGTTTTCAAAATCACTGACTTCTGAATGTTTCTGTGTATGTTTGAGTTGAGTCCTAATTGTACTAAGTGTGGTGTGAATATTATTGGTGTAAGGTCTGTGGCTGATATGATGAGGATAATGATGACTTTTTCTTGTTTTCATAGCCTTTTCATTTCTGTTGCAAGGTCTGTGTATTTGGTGATTTTTTCTGTGTATTTCGTTTGGATGTTTGTGTCATTGGAGATAGACATCAATTAGATAGGTGACTTTTCCTTTTTTGCACTGAAAAGTAATATCGAGTCTATTGGTGGAGACTATTTTATCTGTATGGATACTGATGTCTCAATAAAGCTTGTAATCTTTGTTTTCAAGTATGGATGTTGGTGTGTATATAGTTTATATATAGTAAAAACCTTATAAGAATATAGTTTAAAATATGAAAAGTGAAAGTTGTTACTGAAGATTGGACGTAAGTAGAAAATAAATTTTCTAAATCTAAGATTAGCACCTTATAAATAGTAAATTATCTAGAATTTCCTAACAAGACGTCTTTAATTCTTGTTTGGTTTTAATTAAAAACGTAAGTATATATTGTGCGGCAGGTATTTATAAATATGGAGTGTAGGTAATGTTACTATGACTAAATTACCGAAATGTAGTTATTATGGAAAGTCATTTCCTACTGCGTAGAAATGGCAATTTAGTGGGTTATATTTCTTCAGAAAATTATGCCATACAAGAGAGATTGGAATCACCTCACAAGTCCTAATTAAATTACAACCAAACTTAGCTTCTGATATCCAATATTTGATTGGGTCTGTTGGATTTGGTTACCGGTTGAGGGGTAGATGGCATTGATAAGGTGAAAAAAATAATAACTAAATCCTAATTAAAATTACTGCAGACATCTAACTTTCAACCAAAATATATCAGGTGCACAAATTAATTATCGGTTTCCACATTTTATTGGCTACAGCTCTTCATTAGATAAGAATATTTTTTGATCTTGTATTGGTTTTAAAGTGTAGAATGCGGCATATGACTTTCTATTCCAATCTCTACAATACCACTTTGCTGAGTCTCCGTTCAAGTCAGTTGAATAAGTCGACAAAAGCCTCAATAAAGTCATCGTATCGAAACAACCAGCATTTGTTCGATCTGAAATTGGACAATTGCCCAAGAGGTTCCAAAAATACACAGAAAGTGAAGAAGAATAGATTCAAAGTTGACCCAGAAAAGCTAAGAATTAATTTGTACCACTAAAAATCATGCTGCAATATTTGTCCTTTTACTATATAATAATAGTAATAAAACTATTCCTAATTTAAAGGATGCAAATGGTAAAATATGTAATGACTCCCTAACAGTAGTAAACTTAATTAATAATTTTTTTGTTGAGACGGGAACAAGTAATAACTGTAAGCCCGCTTATAAAAACAAATCCATTGGCAATAGTATATTTCTGCGAAATCTTAATGAAGACGATCTCTTACGGGTCGTTGTGTCGCTTGGGGCAGAGAAATCACAAGAAGTTGATAAAATTCCTGGTGTCTTAATTAAACAATGCTTCAAAGTTATACAAAAGCCTCTTCTGTACTTGGTGAATTTTTCACTGCAGTCGGGTAGTTTTCCGACGAAGCTTAAAAAGTCGAAAATAACACCAGTCTATAAAGATTAGGGTGATCGCCACGACTTATCAAGCTACAGACCAGTGGCTGTACAAAATCAATTAAGTAAGGTTTCATCATTTCAAACTATATTATTACCTTATCTTTTTAAAGATAATAAAATATTATCTAGCTCACAGCATGGATTTGTCCCCAATAGAAGTACCGAATCTGCACTTTTTGACACTGTAAATATGATTCTGAATTCCTTGGATGAAAAATGCGAAACAGTGGGAGCTTTTTTTGACTATAGTCGCGCGTTTGACCTGGTCGACCATAATATTTTATTTCATAAACTTGAGAAAGTTGGAATAAGGGAGTGGCCTTAGAATGGGTAAAATCTTACCTATCTAATAGAGAGCAAATAGTAAAGTTATCAGATGGTACAAAATCTATGGAGGTCATAAATACTAGGGACTTCCCCAGGGTAGTCTTCTATCTCCAATTTTCTTTATTATAATGAACAATGATCTTCCTTCAACAGCAAACAGTAATTTTAATAGTAACGTCTGTCCCGTACTGTACGAGGACGACTCTAACTTCATTTTAGGTTCTAAAAAAGTGGAGATTCAATCTGCCACACAGAGAATTGTTAATGGAGTCTGCCAGTGGTCATATAACAATGATTTAAATATAAATTTCACTAAATCCAAAATAGTACAGTTTATCCCTAAGCCCGCAACCCTGTATGAGAGCTTACTTATTCAATTCCCAAATAAATTGTCTTTAGCTCGAATAGACCAAATAAACTTTCTAGGGGTAAAATTAGACTACAAACTAACATGGGAAGCACATATATTAGAAATATGCAAAAAAAATAAATTCATTAGCACACCTCTTTAGACAACTGAGACCAATAGTCAAAGACACTACACTTCTTTACTCTATACCGTGGCCAAGTTTATTCTAGACTATCTTACGGAATTGTATGTTGGGGTAATGTTGCACATATTCAACAGTTATTTGTTTGTCAAAAAAATATATTGAAAATTATGGCTAAAGCCCCACCAAGGGCATCTTGTAGCAATCTATTCATTAATTATAATATCTTGACGGGCACAGGTAATTTCCACACCACTAATCCGTTTAGGACCTAGACATATTTAAGGGATTGTAATTGCAGAAGTAAATTCTACACCGAGTACTTTCAGGTAGAGGATGAGGGTTGATAAATGGGTGGTGGTACGCACCGGCCTGTTCAATTAAATCATTATTAAACCCTTCTACATATCAGTTTAGTACATATTATTAATTTGTGATTATTACTTGGTTGTGTGTATATTTATTAAAGTGTTGCTAATATGGAAGCAAAGTTAATAAAAAGTAATCTAGGAAAGGACATGTTATGTGTGAATTACTACACTTACTTTCGACAAAAGGTTCTAAAATGTGAAGAAACATTTTGGAGATGTTCAAAAAAAGATTGCAAATCAAAAGTCTTCACCGTTGGGCCCGAGAATTTAGTTACCAGAAAGTGAAGGACTCCATACACACGAAGCAGACATCAAGAAGCTGAATCGGCAAATAATTAGTATTTCCTGCAAAAGAAAAGCCGGAGAGCATATGAGTGAAAGGCCATCTAAAATTATCCTACAAGAACTACAAAACACGCTGCCTGAAACAGTAACAGAAAATGATGTCGAATATATTAGAAAAAACATTTATAACCATAGACGAAAATTTTTGCCAGGACGTAATCCAAGAGTGCTGAGGAGGTGCATAGTGTTTTAGAGACATTTGAAATCAAAACTAGCAAGGGTGAGAATTTTGTGTAAAATATCCAATATATATGGACGGCACCTTTTCATACTGCACTAAATATTTTTCACAGTAATTTACAGTGCATAGTTTTGCAAACGATCATTACATTCCATTATTATTTTACTTATTGCGTGATAAGAGAGCTGATACACACAAAAACATTATTAAAATGTAAGATTTATTCAACAGATACAGTGTATTTCAATCCAGAGAAAATTACTATTTACTTCGAAAAATCTATTCATAAGACAGTATCTGAAGTTTGGCCAATGCTAAAGTGTTAGGATGTAGATATCATTTACACCAATCTTGGTTTCGCAAGATACAGAATATTGGTATAGCTAAAGAATATCGCGACAAAAATTCTGAAATTGGTCGTTGGTTAAAGTATTGTTTCGGCTTGTCCTATTTAGCACCCGGAAAATTAGATGATAGTTTTGCATACGATTTATATTCTATAAAACCTGAGGACGAACATTTAAATAAATTTTGTGATTACCTGCTAGAAACGTATATAGAGGAAGGAGCCGATTTTCTAGTTGAAATATGGGCAGAATCGAGTCCATCTTTAACTCGAACGACTAACTGTTGTGAGTCCTTCCATTCCCATCTAAATAATTCTTTTTCTTCTACATCTATATACTTTTATCGATAGGCTGAAAGAATTTCAGATTAACGTATATATAAAAATACAAAGTGTCGACGAGTCTAAAATAAGTAATAATCATAATAATCAGAACTTAAAACAGTTAAAAAATCTTTATGAACAAAGACAATTAGGAAATATTAATCGTTTCCATTTTTTAAAATATGTTTCCTATTTCTCTCAACCTGTTTTGTAAATATATATAAATAGATATGGTTTGTAGTATTATCTAGAATATGTAAGGAAATTTGTCCAATTGTATTTTATGTATTTAGTAAAAACTTCATGTTTTATCAATATTATTCTACTATGAAATAAAAACATATATTTTTGCAAATATCTAAAATTTTCAATAAAAACTGATTTAAAAGAAATCCGTCCAATTTTATCTAGATGAATAAAGCATAATTATATTTGCTTGGTGTGGAAATTACCTGTAAGATTTAAGCACCCTTATAAGGTTAGTGTGGAATTTACCTGTTGTACTAAGGGCGCAGGTGGTCTTGGTGTGAAATTTACTAACGCCGAAAATTATACTGCAATATTTGTCCCTTTACTTTCGTAAATGAAAATTCTAAAAATAAACCTTCCTTTCTTGATTTCCTTGGTAACCTTAATTATGGTTCCACTTTGCCGTATTCAATTAAATCCCAATTGATCGACGTATCAATTATCCAAACACTCAAAAGCAGATACTCTAGGTCAATTAATCGAACACGCCTTCTGACCATTTACTGGAAACTTTACGTCAACCTTAATTTAACAAGCATTGATTTGCAACTGTTGTAACGCACGATTTCCCCTACGTCACGTCATTCTCTGAATATCAGAAACCCAATATTGTTTTCATTAAAGACCTCAGTTCCCCGAAATGCCATTTTATTTGTCACCTGAATCCGTCTAAGGATATATTTTCCTGTGGGGTAAAGCCGGGGAGTTAAAGAGAAGGGGAGATATGCAAAGTTCTTAGATACTCGATATTTATGGTTTAGAAAGAGTTTCCTTTAAATCAGAAGGCGTTCAATAATGGTTTGTAAAAAATGAATTATTTCTTATTTTTTCTAACTAAATTGATTTTTATATATATAGTACTCTTTCTTACAATTTTGAAAGTATAAAAAATAATTTCTAATACTGAATGTATACTTATTCTATCTTAACCTAAGTTCCTATACTAGTGTTCCTATATTAACTTAACCTAGGAAACGTGTTTATATATACATGAGTTTTTTAATGCTAGGACTTAAAACTAAGACTAAAACTACCTTAGTCTAAGACTTACGCTAACTTAAACTAGGACGTAACATTCACTTAAATTAGGACGTAACATTCACTTAAACTAGGACTAATTTAAACTTAACGTAGACTGACAATCTCCTTGTCACGGCGGGCGAGGGTGGCCATCGTCTTCGTCCGAGAGCAGCGGGTCGGATGGTCTCGGGAACTGGCGGCTGACGTGAGGTGGGAGTCGGAAGGCGTCCCTGATGCACGGGTTGGGGTGCTGGGACGCCTTCTCCAGGAACTTCTATTGTCTTCAGGGCCTTGTTCTGCACTGCTTAAAGTTAAGCTCTCCTTGTTTTGGAGAGCTGGCACCAAGTGGGGTAGGCGTACGTGAGGCCTGCCTTTACTATGTTGTTGTATACCAGAAGCTTGGTCCGTGGAGCGGTTCAAGATGGGATAGAGTTTGCCCAGTAGTTGCTTCGTCTTCTTGGTTGCTATATAATACTTAAATATTATGGGTTGACATGAAAAACAGTTCATTCTTTAATAAATGTTAGAAACGTTGTTGGACGCCTACATTTTGAGCCAATACTTTCGTTGTGGCTGGATATTAGCAAAATACATTTGTATGTTTACGCCTGACGTTAATAATATACCTTTTGACTAAAATGTTCAAGCCTGTAAATTCACAATAGCCAGTATTTCATAAAAAAATTCGTAGATTATTTTCACGACTTTCTTGAAACCCATTAGAAAATTTGGAATCGTTTCTTTAAACCGTTCACGAGTTATAGCAATTTTTATTTATATCAAATATGCTCGTAGTTCAATGGAAAACATACTATCCTGGTGATTTAAGTAGAAAAATAGTATCGAAAAAATAATAAGAATCGGTAAAAAATTTGTAAAGTAGTAGATTAAGTATTCAAAAAGCAAATAAATTAATAATATTAAGTACGTACAAAATTATTAATGTAAAAAAAAAAATATTAATGAGGTTTACGCTATTATTGAACTCAGTATCTCGTTTGCAGTGAAAACGTGGCAACATCGTAAACAGCTGCTCCAGCTAATTGTTCTAATCTTTTTAAATAAACCTTCTTAGTCACTATTTTCCCTTTCCATCGATAACTTGCGGTTTTCGGCATTATAGTCAATAAAAAACATATATATATATATATATATATATATATATATATATATATATATATATTATATATATATATATATATATATATATTATAGATTTTTTTTTTTTGATAAATATTAAGTTAAGAATTAAAAAAAAAACACGTAAATCGGATAAGTGGACTTTTCCTTTTTTGCACTGAAAAGTAATATCGGGTCTATTGGCGGAGACTGTTTTATCTGAGTAGATACTGATGTCCCAGTAGGGCTTGTAATCTTTATTTTCAAGTATGGTTGTTGGTGTGTATTTATAATAGGGATCTGTGTTTTCTATGAGTTTGTATGTTGTGACTGGTGCTTGGTGAACTACTTTTGCAGCCAAATCATGTATGCTTGTGTATTCCGTTCCGGCTAATATTTTACATCCGCTTGTTATGTGTTCGATCGTTTCTTTCTGCTGGTGGCATTTCCTGCATCTGTCTTCTGTAATAGTTGGGTCTTTGATGATATGGTTTTGGTAGTTTCTGGTTAATAGGACTTTATCCTAGAGGGCAAATAAGAAGCCTTCTGTTTCAGGGAGTAGCTGCCCATCCCGTAACTAGGTGTATGATTTTTTTTTATTTACTGTGTTTCCGTGGAGTGTTTTTTCTGACCACGTTTTCATCTTTTCCTGTTGTACTTGGGTGTGACTGTGTGTGTCTGCTGGGTGATCTGCCAGGGATAAGACCAGAGGTGTGTAGTTTTTGTCTGCTTTCACTGTTGCTGTGTGGAGGCTAGTTTGCTTGCTGTGAAAGAATTTCCTAAGTGCTTGTATTTGTTTTATGTGTAGGGATATGACATTTATGATTCCTCTTCCTGCTGCCTTCCTCTCGATGGTAAGTCTTTCTTTGGATGCATTGGGGTATAATTTCCTGTATTTGGTGAATTGGGAACGTATAAGGATGTGAATGTTTTCTATGTCTGTTTGTGACCATCTGATGATATCAAATGAATATGTGAGTATAGATATAGCGAATGTATTGATGGCATTAGTGAGATATTTAGAGTTGAGTTTGGTTTGTAAAAGTTTCGTGACTCTGTTTTTGAATTCAATTCTGAGCTCTGTTTTGATGTGAGTGTGTTTAAGTTTGGTGCTTTGTTGGAAGCCTAGATATTTGTATGTTTCCTTGTCAAGTATGTTACCGAGTATATTGTTGTTGATGGTTTCTGTCTCATGGTGGTCCTTCCATTGGCCTTTGTTTTTACTTATACCAAATTCCTTATTGATATCTAAGGTGAATATTTCTGTGATTTTGGGGAGTTCTTTCAGTTGTGCTTTTGTGGCAGCGTAGAGTTTTATGTCATGTCAATATTATGTTAAGAATTAAAAAAAATAATTTTCGGCCATACTTTATAATCTGTCACTTATTTAGTAATTTTGCAGTGGGTTGTCAAAGTAGTATTAATAACCGGTTAAGTGCAAGTTGAACTTGCACAATTAGTGTTCCGTACGTTGATTGTTTTTAAAATAAAAAATTTTGTTAGGGTGGTATAAAATGATCAGTGACTTCACAAAACACACCCCAAATGAGTTTTCAACAAAGTTTGTTTCCAATCTTTACTGAAAACTGGTGACCTTGAATTTTTTTTTTTTTTTTCTATACCAGATAAATTATTAAAGGTAATGATAATTTTCGTTCAATCTATACCCCGTGGAGAATATTCCAGGATTTTTTCAAAATTTTTTGGTCATTACTTTTCGAGATAAGATAGGGGACAGCGATTTTTCACGATTTTTTAAAAGTAATACGAAGAAAAGTGTGCGCAAGTATTACATTATATATATTTTTTACTCGTGTTTTCACAAGCTTTCATTTGACACCACAGTCGATGACTGTGATGTCAAATGTGTGTGTGATGAGTAAAAAAATTTTTTTTTCACTTCCGATTTCACCCCTCAAAACGAATCCCTTAAGTCAAAATTTATGTTACGGTAATATAAAATGATCAGTGACTTCACAAAACACACCCCAAATAAGTTTTCAACAAAGTTTATTTCCAATCTTTACTGAAAACTGATGACCTTGAAATTTTGTTTTTCTTCTATACCAGAAAAATTATTAAAGGTAATGATAATTTTCGTTCAATCTATACCCCGTGGAGAATATTCCAGGATTTTTTCAAAATTTTTCGATCAGTACTTTTCGAGATAAAGTAGGGGACAGCGATTTTTCACGATTTTTTTTAAATGTAATACGAAGAAACGTGTGCGCAATTATTACATTATATATATATATATATATATATATATATATATATACATATATATATATATATATATATATATATATATATATATATATATATATATATATATATATATATATATATATATTTTACTCGTGTTTTCACAAGCTTTCATTTGACACCATACTCGATGATCTAGTAAAAAATTTTTTTTTCACTTCCGATTTCACCCCTCAAAACGAATCCCTTAAGCCAAAATTTATGTTATGGTGATATAAAATGATCAGTGACTTCACAAAACACACCCCAAATAAGTTTTCAACAAAGTTTATTTCCAATCTTTACTGAAAACTGGTGACCTTGAAATTTTGGGTTTTTTCTATACCAGATGAATTATTAAAGGTAACAATAATTTTCGTTCAATCTATACCCCGTGGAGAATATTCCAGGATTTTTTCAAAATTTTTTGATCAGTACTTTTCGAGATAAGGTAGGGGACAGCGATTTTTCACGATTTTTTAAAAGTAATACAAAGAAAAGTGTGCGCAAGTATTACATTATATATATATTTTTTACTCGTGTTTTCACAAGCTTTTATTTGACACCATACTCGATAATCTAGTAAAAAAATTTTTTTTTCACTTCCGATTTCACCCCTCAAAACGAATTTCTTTAAGTCAAAATTTATGTTACGGTGATATAAAATGATCAGTGACTTCACAAAGCACACCCCAAATAAGTTTTCAACAAAGTTTATTTCCAATCTTTACTGAAAACTGGTGACCTTGAAATTTTGTTTTTTTCTATATCAGATAAATTATTAAAGGTAATGATAATTTTCGTTCAATCTATACTCCGTGGAGAATATTCCAGGATTTTTTCAAAATTTTTTGATCAGTACTTTTCGAGATAAGGTAGGGGACAGCGATTTTTCACGATTTCTTAAAAGTAATACGAAGAAAAGTGTGCGCAAGTATTACATTATATATATATATTTTTTACTCGTGTTTTCACAAGCTTTCATTTGACACCATACTCGATGATCTAGTAAAAAAATTTTTTTTTTCACTTCCGATTTCACCCTCAAAACGAATCCCTTAAGTCAAAATTTATGTTACGGTGATATAAAATGATCAGTGACTTCACAAAATACACCCCAAATGAGTTTCAACAAAGTTTATTTCCAATCTTTACTGAAAATTGATGACCTTGAAATTTCTGTTTTTTTCACATACCAGATAAATTGTTACAGGTAATGCACTCGTGATAATTTTCGTTCAATCTACACCCCGTGGAGAATATTCCAGAATTTTTTCAAAATTTTTTTGATAAGTACTTTCCGAGATAAGGCGGGTGGACAGCGATTTTTCGCGATTTTTTAAAAATAATACAAAGAAAAGTGCGCGCAAGTATTACATTATATATATATTTTTTACTCGTGTTTTCGCAAGCTTTCATTTGACACCACACTCGATTACCTAGTAAAAAATTTTTTTTTCACTTCCGATTTCACCCCCAAAAACTAACCCCTTAAGTCCAAATTTAACTTTCAAAACTACACGGCTCTAATGAGGCCATCAATTCCTATATTACTACCAAATTTCAACTTTCTATGACAAATAGTTTCGGAGAGAAAATCGGGTGTGACAGATGGACAGACGGACAGACAAACGGACAGACACCGAAGTGATCTTATAAGTGTTCCGTACGGAACACTAAAAACATGTAAATTGGATAAGTGGCTCTCGAATGATAAGCACACTAATGGACAGACAGGCAGTCAGAGAGACGTTGCATTTTTTATATATAACAGAAGATTATAGATAACCTGGCCAGAGAAAAAATGAATCAATTAAAAAAAAGCACGTAAACTAGATAGGTGGTTCTCTAGTGATAAGCGCACTAACGGACAGACAGACAGACAGAGAGACGTTGCATTTTTTATATATAATAGAAGATTATAGAACAAATGAAAGAATTAAAAAAAAGCACGTAAATTGGATAAGTGGTTCTCTAGTGATAAGCGCACTAACGGACAGCGAGACAGACAGACAGACAGAGAGAAATTGCATTTTATATATATTATAGATATAGATACTCCTATATAGCTAGATTGAGAGAGAAGTGTGTCGTTGTTAGTAGAGTTTAGACGACCGTTTCTCTCTCGCACCCTAGTTCCGAACTCCGCACGAGCTGCGCAGGCATTTAATCATTATATAATATAATTATATGATTTAGTTTAACTATATAACTTATTATATTAGTTCATAAAAATAGTCCATTCATTTTTTTTTCTTTATGCACGAAACCAATGCGGTAAATAACGCATAATGTATATTAGTGATGTCAAGTATCGGTATCAAGTATTTAGGGACCTGGTATTTCTTAATATATATATATATATATATATATATATATATATATATATATATATATATATATATATATATATATATATATATACTAGTCACAAAAATTAAGGGATATTAAAAAAATGGTCGTAGAGAGAATCAAAAAAAATTAAATTCAAACTTCAGGTTTCTAGTTTTCGAATCTGGAGCTTAAAATTTTTTTGCGTCAGCGGTTTTTAAGTAATCATAAGAAAACCAACGAAAATAAAAAACTTCCAAATTTTTGCTTGTTTTTAAAAGAGTCTATGGACTTTAATAATTTTTTTTTTTACCATGAAGCTCTTTTAGATAATTTAACTCTCTTCAATATGAGCTATTTCAGAGCCCTGTACGATAATTTATTCCTGAGTTTTCGTCGATCAAAGCAAAAAAGTTATTTTTTAACTTTGGCAATCAAATAATGATAGTACAGAAAATCCAAGTAGGGTTATGAAAACTACAAAGTATTCTCTACAAGTATGTATATATATAAACTCCTGGACAAAATTAACGCAACTATCTGAAAATTAATTTATCTTTTTCTTATGTCAGTTTTAAAGTTTATCGAGTATTTGAATAGTTGGCTATGCATATTTTGTTTCGTTGTTCATGACAGAAATCAAAATAATTCGTTTAGATTTACAGTTTTAAGGAATTTTTTAGAAAATAAACAATTTTCTGTAATAATGCGATAGATTTTCTTTAAAAGTAAGCTTATAAATTGTTCCCTTTCCAAAGTAATACGTTTTTGTAGTATTTTTTTACCCCGAAGAATTAGAAAAATTAATCGAACAAGGAATTTAACTGAACACGAGGTAGTGCGAGCCTCAGTTTTATTGGACGAGGGATATTATCAGAGTTATGTTGCCAATTTGTTAGGCAAATCGTTTCACAATAAGTCGTATGGTAAGATGTTTGAAACAAGTAGGAACTTATTCTAGAAGGCTAGGGCAAGGGCGAAAACGATGCACTAGCGACCTAGATGAACGTTTTATAAGACAATATGCTTTAAGAAACAGGACTGTCACTAGTTCTATAATAAGAAACGAACTCGAAGCTGTTCGCAATGTCACAATTTCTTCTAAAACAGTTAGAAGACGGCTAAATGAAGCTGGATTAAACAGTAGGAGACCAGCCACTGCGCCCTTGCTTACTAGAGAGAACAGAGTTGCCAGGTTACGTTTTGCTCGAAATCACGAAAACTGGTCTGTGGATGATTGGAAATAAGTTTTCTTCACAAATGAAACTAGGGTTAGTCTAAAACATCCAGATGGTCGTGAGCGAGTATGGCGAAGACCAGAAGAGAGGTTTGCTCCTTGCAATAGCTCGGCAAGGATTCCATTCGGCGGTGGCTCTGTTATGTTCTGGGGTGGCATCTGCTTTGATGCTCGCACAGAGTTAGTTCCTGTCCGTACGAGATCCATGAGTGCTGACTACTATCTTGAGCATATTGTAGTAGAACATGTGATGCCTTTCGGTCATTTTGTGGGCCCCAATTTCCTGTTTATGCAAGACAACGCTCGATCTCACGTGGCTAGGGAGGTACTCGATTATCTTAATCAAGTTGATATACCGATTATGCAATGGCCACCAAAAAGCCCGGATCTGAATCCGATAGAACATGTATGGGATCCCCTTAATAAAAATGTGAAACGTCATATACCTGCACCTAGAAACCTGAGGGAACTTGAAAATGCAGTTATCACAGAATGGCAGTAAATTCCTCAAGATTTTATCTAAAATTTAATCAGAATCATGCCTAGGTGTATAAACGCTGTCATCCGAAGTAGAGGAGGCAACACACGCTACTAGTGTCCCAGTTACACCATTAATTTTGCTACTAGTGTCCCAGTTCTTTTTTTCATTATTACATAATTTCAACGATTTTGTTATTAGGTCTTAAGAATAATTTTAATTATAATCTTATAGAGAAATTTGGTAGCTAATTCACTTTTAAAGTATCCGAATAAGTTTTTTCTAACTTTTAGTGTAACCAAGGTTCATAAAAAATTATTAAAATTAATTCATTATAGAGATTTGTGTAATGTCTGTATTGTTGCGTTAATTTTGTCCAGGAGTGTATATATTTATAATCACAAAAATTAAGGGATATTTTAAAAATGCCAAATTTTTGGGTAATTTTCAAAGAGCGGTAACTTAGAGGGAAATGGTCCTAGAAAGAATCAAATAACCGTTGAACTTGCGCAATTATTGTTCCGTACGTTGATTGCTTTTCAAATTAAAAATTTTGTTACAGAGATATAAAATGATCAGTGACTTCACCAAACACACCCCAAATGAGTTTTTAACAAAGTTTGTTTACTAAAATCTGATGACCTTGAAATTTTTGTTTTATATACCAGATAAATTATTAAAGGTAATGCACTCGTGATAATTTTCGTTCAATCTACACCCCGTGGAGAATATTCCAGAATTTTTTCAAAATTTTTTGATAAGTACTTTTCGAGATTAGGTGGACAGCGATTTTTCGCGATTTTTTAAAAATAATACAAAGAAAAGTGCGCGCAAGTATTACATTATATATATATATATATATATATATATATATATATATATATATATATATATATTTTACTCGTGTTTTCATTTGACACCACACTCGATTACCTAATAAAAAAAATTTTTTTCTCTACCGATTTCACCCCCCAGAACTAACCCCTTCATTCAAAATTTAACTTTCAAAACTACATGGCTCTAATGAGGCCATCAATTCCTATATTATTACCAAATTTCACCTTTCTATGACAAATAGTTTTGGAGAAAATCGGGTGTGACAGACGGACAGACGGACAGACAGACGGACAGACAGACAGACGGACAGACACCGAAGTGATCTTATAAGTATTCTGTACGGAACACTAAAAAATGAAATTAAAACTTCAGATTTCAGTTTTTCGGATCTGAGGCTTCAAATTTTCTTGCGTCAGCGGTTTTTAAGTAATCATAAGAAGACCAACGAAAAAAAAAATACCAAATTTTTGCTTGTTTTTAAAAAGGTCTATGGACTTAAATAATTTTTTTTTGGTAATTTTACCACAAAGTTCTTTTAGATAATTTAATTCTCTTCAATATGAGCTATTCCAGAGCCCTGTACGATGATTTATTGCTGAGTTTTCGTCGATCAAAGCAAAAGAGTTATTTTTTTGGCAATCAATTACTCGGGAAATAATGATAGTACAGAAAATCCAAGTAGGGTTTTGAAAACTGTAACGTATTCTCTACAAGTATGTATATATATATATATATATATATATATATATATATATATATATATATATATATATACATATATATATATATATATATATATATATATATATATATATATATATATATATATATATATATATATATACACATATATATATATATATATATATATATATATATATATATATATTTATACATAAACTAGTCGGTGGCTGGCCAGATTATTACTGAATGGCGTAACAGACTCGAATCAAATCATGTAAATAAACTGTATCAGTTTTTGTTAAATGTTAAGAAATGAAAAATAGTATAAAACTTGGAATATTCATTTACTTATTTTCATTGTTTTTAGGAGTATGTAGGTACTTATCTAATTTTCTGTGTTATATTTGTATATTATATTAATAAAATATCTTCTTATTTTAATTTAAAACTGTTCCTAAAGCCAGAGAATAAATATTTTCGAAATTCCTGATTTATTCTTTATGTATTTATTATTGTGTCCAGTTAATTTATTAATTAAAAAAATAGTCACATTCAATTCAATATTCATAAACGACAAAATGTGTATTTATATTTCATATACTTATTTAATAAAATATTTCAAAAAATTTTGCTTGCATTCCTAATTGTGCGCGCTCCGTTTAAATTTATCATCCAGTTTAATTTCGGGTATATATAAGTATGTACGTATAATCTATAATTGTATACACGCACCCATTCTTGTCAATCATTACTATTAATACCAAATGTACCTAAACCGAACGCTATCGACGAAGACAAAATATATTTCGTGGAGACCAGTAGCTATCTGCCGCTACCAGTATGGAATTGGTAGCTTTAGTTTGGTTGACCGTAGGCCGCAGACGCCATCAATGTGTAGTTACCTGATACTGGGTACATTTATTGTCGACTATCCGGTACTTCGGATCCAGACGAGTAACAGGTACTTTATATCCGATAGTTAAAATATTGACATCTCTAGTGTATATAAGAGGTGCGCATGCGCGTTAGCAATCTACTCTCTTTTTGCCTCTCTCTTTAATGGCACTCGCTTTACTTACATGGGAAAGATATAGCGCTAGTTATATAGGAGTATTACATATATGAAAACTTCAAACAGTAACCTCAAAAGGTAACAATATTATAAACAGTAAGATCAATCTGCAATGCACGTACGAATGCTTTAGTTTCTAATGATGCAGGAAAGGAACAACTACCAATTACTAGCAAGTTACAGTGTTTTCACGTTTCATTATATAAAAACTAGGCTTACTTTTTAAATTAATTTTTAACAAAATAAAATTTCCCGTTATTAGAGCATATATTTTTTGTGAAATATCTTGAGATACTACGTACCATTTATCATATAAATAAAAAAAATAACATATAATGATATTTGAAGTTGGGTTCAAAACATTTTAACTGCCAAAAGTTTTTCAGTAATAATTAAAAATATCAAAAAATTTAACATAAAATTAATTAAAAACAAAAAAAGCATATTTGTGTGATAAAATCATATAAAATATAAAATTATGGTTCTAAGTTTATTTATTTTAATGCCAAAATAATAAAGATATTAATTAAATTAAAATTTCACATACTTTTGTCTCCGATTATACCTCCCAAACATCCTTAATAATATTGTGTTGTTAAATATAACATGTGACATAATCTCACGAATAACGTAGAATATTGCGCAATCAAATACTTGCCGCACCGTGTCCTAAATAGATAGTCCGATGAAAATTCTAAAAAAAAAATTTTCCTAATCTAGGACACTGATATATAAATTGCGCAATTGTCATGATGTTTTCACTAAAATAATAATTCGCTCTATCAAGGGAGGTGAAAATATTACATACGTCAAATACAAAGAAATTACCCACTTACTGTAAAGACTTTTTGGGCAACTCATTTTGCGAAAAAAAAATAAAAAGAAACTTATTCATGTACGTCAAAGACCGTCTCCGAATGAAAAATTACATTTCCCTTTCTAGGATTCAATAAAAGAAAAGCGGTGAATACATTTCGACTAAAATATATCCTAGAGACCACTTTTACCTCGCAAATGTTACCAGAGATGTTCCAATCTAAAATCGAAGGGGTTTTCCGTTAACCTGAATATAAATGTGCCCACCTCGATGTATAAATATTTTCAGGCTCATGACATATATCATTCCTCTATATTACTTCTGTATTTTGGCAGAGTTTTAAACGTTTTCTGGAAATTCCTTTTTAGGAAAGGTCATTTGGAAGTAAATTCCTTGTAATGCAGACAGTTCTTTCAGAAGGGTATGGATTTCACTATAGTTATCAATTCATTTGTCTCTATATATATATATATATATATATATATATATATATATATATATATATATATATATATATATATATATATATAATAAAAGAATGTTTTTAGTCAATTTCCACTGGTTTATTTAAATTTCGATGCCGCGTTTCGCTGTCGATGTAGCTTCTTCAGAACTACATTTTACATTCCTCACAGTGTAACCTGACCAAAAACTTTTCAGCCTACGTGTTATATATACAATCGAAAGTTTAACTTCTGGAGAACGTCCTTATGAGGAAGTAGAGATGAACAATCAAAGATCTTTAGGCTCTAGTTTCCGTTTTTATTTTATAATCAAGTTTCTGCTGCCTAAGTGAATAAAAAAGTACAGTACAGTTTTCTCATCTGCAAAGCTATTGATTGAATTCCTGGTCCTTTCCAGCAGATCATTAATGTAAATGAGAGAGAGAGAGAGAGAGAAGTTTTAGGTAGGGCGCATCGATATCTAATATCATTTAGCGCCGTAATGAAATACTTAAATTAAGTTAAGGTAGTTTGATTCATTAAGGAATTCCATTATATTTTTTAGGACTGGAGGATTAGGTTTCAGAAGCAAGTTGAGTGGTTTCTTTGAGTCGTATTTTTGTATTAGAAAAGGTATGTTAATGCAACTAAAAATATGAACTATAGTGAGGGGAACTTGACGGAAATGACATGTTGGGGGTTCTCTTTTAAGAAGATAGGAGTGAGTCAAACGAGTATGACCCACTGATAGCCTTCTCCAGATGATATTCTCTCTTCCAGATAAGAAATTTAGATGAAAAGGTGGGAATACTAGTGGTTTTGTGTTCCATAATTTATTATCTGTCATGAGAGTATCCCACTCAAGCTGAAAGAAATTGTTTATTATTCTGTCGAAGAGATTTCTTAGATCATTTGAGGAGCTTGGAGCCATTACCGGATTTCCCTCAGTGCTTGCCAAATTAGCGAGATTGTCCGCTACCTCATTTCCTTCAATACCCTTATGACTGGGAATCTAAAGGAAAGTTATATTGATGGTTCTATGGCGGCACATTTATAACAAATTTTTAATTTCTATTATGTATGGAGAAGGTTTAACATTAGAGTTGATTGCTTGGATTGAGCTTAGAGAGTCCGAGATGATAAGGTAATTTTTATTGATGTTGGATTCTAAAATCTTGAGAGCCTCTCTGATTGCAAACAGTTGGGCTGACAAGATTGAAGTATAGGTTGCAAATTTAAATTTTTTTTTAGACTGATGCGGAAAGAACACTACCGCTCTAACTCCCCTTGGAGATATGGATCCATCAGTGTATATCTGGGAGTGATTGGGTATTTCTCTTTGATATAGAATTTAAAAGTAGCAATTGTTTGTAAGAATTTAAGACTATTTATTTATCGTGCTATTTTCATGAGTCTAAGTGGCTCCTACAGCATTTTATGCTTTACATTCAGTTACAGAATTTTATTTTTAAATAATGATCTATATCACCGAAATTGAGATAGGAACACATATTTTTTATTTAACCTAGTTACACATTACAGGTTTTTTGCCAACATGACACCAAATGAATTTATTATTATTTTCAGAAAATAAGAAACCTATTTATTAAATAAATATTTAAATACAAATAATAAAACCAACACATTTAATAGTAAGAATAACACAACAAAATTGATAATTGTAATTAATTACTATTAGAAAGAAGTAATATTTTAACTAAGTAACACAATAAAAATAAATAGGTAAAACTATTTTATATTAGATATAAATTTGCTAGATATTTATTCCAAATGTTCAAAATGCTGCTGTCAGTTATTAATCCTACACAATCTTATTTTTCTCACCGTGGCTCTCATAACGTTCTCCAACTGAATTTCAGTAATTTGATTTACTGCTCTTTTTAAGCGCATTTTTAAATTATTTCTGTCTGTTGGTGGATTTTTGTAAACCTTTTCTTTTAGATGGTTCCATATAAAAAAACTAAGAGACGTAAGATCTGGTGATCTTGCAGGCCACTTATTAGGTCCATTGCACCAAATCTTTGATTCAAGTAGTTTACTACATTTCTACTATTGTGGGCCAGAGCGTCATCCCTCTGGAAAATAACGTCTTCACGATTAAAAGGTAAAGTTTCTAAAAAATCATCATTTAGAATGAACTCCAAATATCTTTCTCTATTTAACGCACCGTCAAATATAATAGGACCAATAACACAGGTCTGCAACAAAAATGATGTCTGGATGTTTTCAACTGATTTCTATGTATTTAGGTGTTCTGAAAACTAAAAAAATACTCAAAAAATTCTAGAACGTCAGGTTATTTTGCAAAACGTAAAATTTTATTATAAAAAAGGGTTTTTTTTTGGGCTACCTTGAAGTCATAAATAAATAGGTACAATTTTATTTTGATTACTGTTTTTAAATGTATACAGGCCATAACTATCATTACTTTCTAAATAAAGAACGCCCTGTGTGAACTAAATTAATAAACAAAGACGTTGTAACCAGAACGTGCGCGCTCCGATAGTGAAGAAAGTGGCGCGGTACAATTACGTGTTAACTCGTCATTGTTTTATAGATCTTGGTTCAATATAGTGCAATGTCATCTGTGCGGAAGTGTGTGAATTCGTCTGACAGTTTCTGTTATATTTGTGGCGAATATATGGTATTAAAGCAACAACTTAATATTACGGACTTTGTAAAAAAAGTATACTTCACGTATTTTGGCTTAAAACTTGGAGATCAGGATAAAGTTTGGGCACCTCATAAACTCTGCAAACGATGTATTGAAGACCTTCGAAATTGGTTTAAGGGCAAGAAAAAAGCTTTCCGATATGCGATTCCTATGGTATGGCGCGAGCAAAAAAACCATAGTGATGATTGTTACTTTTGTTCGTGTAATGTGAAAGGGTATAATTCAAAATGGAAGCAGTCCATTTCATACCCCAATCTGCAATCAGCTATTCGTCCCATCCCTCATGGGACCGAAATACCAGTGCCCAAGGCCCCTGCTACCTTGGAAGAGATTCCAAGTTCTGACGAAGATGGTGCTGTACCTGAACCCGATGACAAGTCAAGTTTTCAATTTAAAGATGACAGCAGTCCGAAATTGTTTTCCCAGGGCGAGCTAAATGATTTGGTAAGAGACTTGAATCTTCCCAAAAACGCTGCTGAGTTGCTTGGATCAAGGCTGCTCAAAAGCAGGAACTTACTTTTGCCGGGAGTGTCTTCCTCCTGGTTTAGATATCGTGAGAAGCAGTTCACTTCCTACTTTGCCCAAGAGGACGAGTTGGTTTATTGTACCAATATTGAAGGTTTGATGGATACATTTAAGATCTCATACGATCTAGCACAGTGGCGTATTTTCATAGATTCTTCAAAAAGAAGCCTTAAAGCAGTTCTGCTTCACAATGGCGGTTTCTATGCTTCCATTCCTGTCGGTCATTCCGTACACCTCAAGGAAACCTACAAGAACTTGGAATTGGTTCTTTGCAAATTAAAATATAAAGACCACGGTTGGCAAGTATGCGGTGATTTAAAAATCTTGGGCATGTTGCTCGGACAACAATCTGGGTTTACCAAATTCCCTTGCTTTTTGTGTCTATGGGATAGTAGAGACCGAGCAAATCACTGGAACAAAAAGTGTTGGCCTCCGAGGGAGCTTAAAGTTGACGAAAAGAACGTCCTGCATGAAACTTTGGTACCTCTTCATAAAGTTCTTCTACCACCACTTCACATAAGGCTGGGATTGATGAAGCAATTTGTAAAGTCACTTCCAAGAGATGGAAATTGCTTCAAATACTTAATATCAAAGTTTCCAGGCCTCTCGGAGGCAAAGTTGAAGGAAAGTGTTTTCGTTGGACCAGATATTAGACGGCTTATGGCTGATCCACAATTCATCACAACCATGAGGGATTCTCAAAGAGAAGGGTGGATTGCCTTTAAAGAGGTCATAGAGAAATTTTTAGGCAATAACAAAGACCCTAACTACAAACAAATCATCAAAAGAATGTTAAAAGCATTTCAAGCTTTAGGTTGCCTAATGAGTTTAAAAGTACATTTTCTTCATTCCCACCTCGACTACTTTCCAGAAAATTTAGGAGATCTGAGTGAAGAGCAAGGTGAACGATTTCACCAAGATATTAAGGAGATGGAAAAAAGATACCAGGGAAGATGGAGCGTCTCAATGATGGCAGACTACTGTTGGACGCTTCAAAGAGACCGTCCAGATGCTTCCTACAAGCAACAATGTACCAAAAGGAGTCTTACTGGGAAAAAGAAATGTGTTTAGTGCTTACTAATGAATGTATTTTAGATAAAAAAATAAGTTTTGTTACGCAATTATAAATTAAAAAAAAATTTTAGTCTTTTATCTTTTATTTTAAGATGATAACTTGTTTAACATAGATACCTACATTGTCAGAAAACGTGACGTTCTATGACAAAATGTACAGTACACCCAAGAAACATAAGAATTACGCAAAAAAAAAACAGCTCTCAATTTTTTTTTTTGCAGACTTGTGTAATTCTTGGGCCACAGGACCACACGTTAAAGCTGAATCTTTCTTGATAGGCACTTTCTCGCAAAATTCTAGCATTTTCTTGGGCCTAATATCGAGTATTATTACGATTAAATGGACCCAAATTGGTAAATCTAGATTCATCCGAAAATAGAATGTTGTAATGAAATTGGTTATCAAGGTGGTATCTTTGCAAAAACCAATTACAATAATCCATTCTTCTTTGGTAATCTGAAATAAATGTTGATTTATTTGATATTTGTAGGACCTGAATTTATATTTTCTTAAAATGCGGAGAGCGGTTTCACGATTTACACCGGTTTTTTCTTCAACATGTCTTATAGAAATTGTAGGATCTACCTAAACAATGGCCCATACATTGATTTCAGAGCCTTTGTCACCAATAAATACATCAGCAGGTTCAATCGGTTGCCTTCTAAACTATTGCTCCAACCTTAAAAAATAATTGTTGGGTGGGTGCCTCCTATCGGCAGATCTTGCCATGTACAACTCAGCGGCTTGTCGGCTGTCCTTTCTGAACTCTCCACAAATTAATAACGTGTCTACTTTTTCATCCGTTAAATACATTTTTGTTAACGAAAAATTATTTTTGACGTACAGTAAACAATAATAATGGCCATTTTGGTAACACTCAGCAACCATGACTTTCGGTTCGTCTGTTTTATCACAGCCTACTAAGTCCGTAACGAAACTTGTTGATATCACATTATTGCATAATAAAACGGTTTATTTTCTGAAAATAATATTAAATCTAATTGGCATTAGATAGTTCTGTTAGAGGTATGTTGACAAAAAACCTGTAATGTGTAACTAGGTTAAATACAAAATATATGTTCCTATCTTAATTTCGGTGATATTGATCATCATTTAAAGAGAAAATTCTGTAACTGAATGTAAAGTATAAAATTTTGTAGGAGCCACTTAGACTCTCGAAAACGGCACGATAAATGAATAGTCTTGAATTCTTTACAAAGTGAGATAAAACCAACAAAAATAATTGCTAGTACATCCGCCATGGCCGCCTAAGTCTAAGAGTTTAAATCAGTTTTTGCCGGTCACCTGTCAAACAAATATCAACTTGTGATACATCGTTGGAAAGAGAATTTCAAAGCAAAATGAAATTGATAAAAAAATATACACGGTTCCATTAAAAATAAGAAAGTTGCAGTCACTTCCGGTCAAACCGGAAGTAGTTAAAAATATTTAACTGTTAAAAAACCTAATAATGTCCCATTCTGGTATCTAAAATGCAAATATATAACTTTCAAAATAAAAAAATACAGGGTGTTACACGTTGGCTGTGTCACCCGGTATATACTATATACATATATATATATATATATATATATATATATATATATATATATATATATATATATCGCTGTAATTTTAAAAGAGTTATTATCATTTTATTTAATTAAATGATAACACTGTTAGCAGTGTATGTCACTGTGACTGGCTTGCGAAAAGAGTATGAATAAATCTACAACGAGCATAACATGGAAAGTCTTTTTTATATTTAGATTATCCCTGTAATAAAATTAAAACATAAAGATATTTCAATAATGCCAGATTCTTAAATTGATCAAAGACGAAATAAAACGATTAGAAATAGATTAAACACAAAAACATCTGTATGTTTTTAAAACTACATTTTAAGATTGTTAAAGCCAATTTTTCGATCAGATTAATCTTCGCAACAGTTTTGCCCAATGAACCAGTTCTTTTATTACACAGTACATAGTAAATTGATTCTTTTGTGCTTTATCAGCAAATGCTCGATTTAAACGTAGAAGCTTTATTGTTCCGCCATGCATGAAACTTAAAAGCTTGACTTCGGTTGTAATTAAATAGCCGTCCAAGTATAAAATGGGCTTTGTACGTACTTACCTGTTATGATAGAAAATTCACAATAGGTTGTAAACTGTTCAACATTATACCGTGTCAATATCATCTACCAAAATTAAATAGAGTTTATAATTTAGCCCTTATTTACTCATGTGTTAAGCCATGTCGAGATGTGTATCGTGGTCCATCAGCCGATCTGAGGAAAACAGTAAATAACTGCTTAAGATTCAGACAGTACGTCGTGGTGAGACATTACCAGACATGAAAACCGGTCAAGTGCAAGTTGAACTTGCGCAATTAGTGTTCCGTACGTCGATTGCTTTTAAAATAAAAAATATTGTTACGGAGGTATAAAATGATCAGTGACTTCACAAAACATACCCCAAATGAGTTTTCCACAAAGTTTGTTTCCAATCTTTACTGAAAACTGATGACCTTGAAATTTTTGTTTTTTTATATATCAGATAATTATTAAAGGTAATGCACGCGTGATAATTTTCGTTCAATCTACACCCCGTGGAGAATATTCCAGAATTTTATCAAAATACTTTTCGAGACAGCGATTTTTGGCGATTTTTTAAAAATAATAGAAAGAAAAGTGAGCGCAAGTATCACATTATATATATATTTTTTACTCATGTTTTCACAAGCTTTCATTTGACACCACACTCGATAACCTAGTAAAAAAAATTTTTTTTTGACTTCCGATTTCACCCCCTAAAACTAACCCCTTAAGTCAAAATTTAACTTTCAAAACTACATGGCTCTGATGAGGCCATCAATTCCTATATTATTACCAAATTTTAACTTTCTATGACAAATAGTTTCGGAGAAAATCGGGTGTGACAGACAGACGGACAGACACCGAAGTCATCTTATAAGTGTCCCGTACGGAACACTAAAAATTAAGTTATATTACTAATTTTTATTATATTACAATGAAAAATAGCGATCTTTTTTTATTGATTAAAATTGTTGTTGTTATCGAATATATCCAATATAACATAAATATAAATTAAGAGTTGCTTTAACGTGATATGTAATTACTTGGTAAATTGGTAAACTTTCTGTGCACAAGTATAAAGTTAGCTCCACATAAAAACTTTATATATATATATATATATATATATATATATATATATATATATATATACCCAGCTTTCTTTGCTATGCTTGCAACACGTTCATAACAAGACATTTTTGCTTCCAAATTAACGCCCAGCAAATCGAGCGGTGATGTTAGAGGAGTGGAGTGTCCCGTTAACTTTATTGAAAAAAGCTGTCGCCTGGGTTTTTGTAGCGTTAAATCCTACTTAGTTACCGGCACCCTAAAATAGAATTTCTTTCGGGTCTTTGCTAATTGGACGACTTCCTACTGTCTGCGAAGATTTGCATGAGTAACCTATATTTCAGCATTAAAAAGAATGACGAAATAAGCATACTGTCATTTACAAAGCTGTAGATTAGAATCCTGGTCCGTTCGAGCAGATCATTAATGTAAATAAGAAAGAGAGTAGAAGGCATTATGGAGCTTTGGGGCACAACGGCGTTGATATTGGATCCGTTAAAAAGAAATCCTTCGCCTAACACTCGTAAAGAACGCTCTTTGAGGAAACATATACCATAAGAGCATAGCTTAACTAACAATCCATCGTGCTAAACACCCTAAGACGAGATTCTCCAAAGTGTTCAATTGCGTTGTTTTAAACATATGTTACATAAGTTAGAAGATCTCCTATTGATCTTTGCTTATGAGAGCTATATTGATAGTCGTTAATAATTTTCAATTCTTCAAGATATTTTAGAAGTTGCTGATTGATAGCATTTTTCGTGACTTTCGATATTATTGAAAGCAGTGCTGCTGGTCGGTAGTTGCTTGGCAACGTCTTCTTGCCTTTTTTGGTATCGGCTAAACTATAGCACATTTCCAGCAGAAGGAATATATTTCTTTTCTGTAGGATAAATTGAAAAGTCTATAGAAAAATAGTGTTAATTCTCTTAAACATTTTTTAAATGCTATGATATGGGCTCAAGGTGATACTTTGGCGAATTTTTTTCTTTACTTATGTTGGTTCTGTTTGGCAGCCATTTATTTTAGCTGCGTTGTTGCTCTTTGCTAAAATAAACAGGTTGGATTATTATAGTCTACGAGGTTTTTTGGTAACTTGTCTAATGATGAAAATGTTATCCATTAAAACTTTACTAATCCAAAGCCCTGTAGTTTCTATTCCAGTGGTTCGTTCACTTTGATATTATATTTATTGTTAATCCTACGATTGCAGCTAAGAGGTTTATTTCTCTGTAGGTTGCTAGCACTTTTGAAAAGCAATATTTTAGTAGTATTTGGAAATTTGTCGATCTAGGAGTGAAATTCCTAGATCGACAAATATAACTATTTTAAATAATCACAACATAGCTCCTGGCTTGTTTACATGAAATCAGGAATTTAAGAAGATAAGTAAAGCACTTCTCCTTGCTCAGTTTTACTAGTGGGATAAATTGAGAGACAGTGAGAGGAAAAGAGAGGAAAAAACCGGTCCAGTGTAAGTTGAACTTGCACAATTAGTGTTCCGTACGTTGATTGTTTTTAAAATAAAAATTTTTTGTTAGGGTGGTATAAAATGATCAGTGACTTCACAAAACACACCCCAAATGAGTTCTCAACAAAGTTTGTTTCCAATCTTTACTGAAAACTGGTGACCTTGAAATTTTGTTTTTTTTTTTTATATACCAAATAAATTATTAAAGGTAATGTACTCGTGATAATTTTCGTTCAATCTATACCCCGTGGAGAATATTCCAGAATTTTTTCAAAATTTTTTGATCAGTACTTTTCGAGATAAGGTAGGGGACAGCGCGATTTTTTAAAAGTAATACCAAGAAAAGTGTGCGCAAGTATTACATTATACATATATTTTTTACTCGTGTTTTTACAAGCTTTCATTAGACACCACACTCGATGACATAGTAAAAAATTCTTTTTCACTTCCGATTTCACCCCTCAAAACGAACCCCTTAAGTCAAAATTTATGTTACGGTGGTATAAAATGATCAGTGACTTCACAAAACACACCCCAAATGAGTTTTCAACAAAGTTTGTTTCCAATCTTTACTGAAATCTGATGACCTTGAAATTTTTGTTTTTTTATATACCATATAAATTATTAAAGGTAATGCACTCGTGATAATTTTCGTTCAATCTACACCCCGTGGAGAATATTCCAGAATTTTTTCGAAATTTTTTTGATAAGTAGTTTTCGAGATAAGGCCCGGGACAGCGATTTTTCGCGAATTTTTAAAAATAATACAAAGAAAAGTGCGCGCAAGTATAATATTATATATATATTTTTTACTCGTGTTTTCACAAGCTTTCATTTGACACCACACTCGATGACCTAGTAAAAAATTTTTTTTTTCACTTCCGACTTCACCCCCCAAAACTAACCCCTTAAGTCAAAATTTAATTATCAAAACTACATGGCTCTGATGAGGCCATCAATTCCTATATTATTACCAAATCTCACCTTTCTGCGTCAAATAGTTTCGGAGAAAATCGGGTGTGACAGACAGACAGACAGACAGACAGACAGACAGACAGACACCGAAGTGATCTTATAAGTGTTCCGTACGGAACATTAAAAATTATCTAACTCAACGCTAGTTTCTCGGGGACATTCACGAGAATTAGATATCTATATTTTCAATATTATTATATTCAGCCATATTTTGTTTTGTTTCTCTCCTAGGTCGTTATTGATATTTGTAGTTCTGTTGTAGGTTTTCTTTGAAAAATTTTCTGTCTTTCCTTTTTCGTCACTTTTTTGTTGTCCAGAATGTATTTTAGTCTTCCTAATATACCTTCTAATTGTGTTCTACAAGAAAACAATGGTATTAGAAGTAAGATACGTTATTGTATTAGAAAAGAAATCAGATTTGAGAATTGAATCACTATAGCTTTATCTTTCTTACCCTGTTTTGTTGCCTCAATATAAAAACTTTTTAAATTTTTATAAGAAACATCCACAGGTGATAGAGTATAGAGGTATAATTCTTCTGGATTCAATCTCTCGGCTTCTTCAGAGCTTGCTCCACAAAAATTGAGTTCTGGGGAATGTACTACGAAACCGATTTAATCTTGCTTACACACGCCTTTATATTAGTGGACTAGGATGGAGGGACGGGACTTCATGGGTGATCTGTTCCACGAATGGTGAAATGTAAAGAACAGTGACACGATTAAGGTTGTTTAGATATTTCAACAGAATCTGTTGTAAGGATTTTTGATAGGTTAAAGAAAATCTGATATCCTGTTTGATGCTGGTGTCCTGCAAGTTTTTAATGAAAAGTTAGAAATACGCAATAGCATGTGATGATTTTTTTAGAAAATATTTTATTCTTTGTAGTTTAATTAATCATAAATTATAAATGTTAAAAGAGCTCTGGAATTTTAGCAACTGAAATAAATTACAGTACTTTAAAGAATATGTATAAATAATAACAAAATTATAATTATAATAATAATAATAATTTTATTTCCTCTTTTCTGCAAAACAACATTAATATTACTCTTTATATTATACATTTCAATATTTCTGCTACAAAAAGAAGAAAAAGGAGCTGAAAACAAAACTGGTCAAAGTTCAACCCCATGTAAACTACATCATCTAGTATAAGTGTCCATGAATTAAAGAAAATAATGAAACTAAACAAGATAGAGAAAGAGGGAGAGTAAGAGAGAGAAATGCGACAAAAATTAACCTAATTAACTAAATGGTTTAAAATACTTTTTATCCGCTTTCTAAATATCTCAGGTTTAAGGGTTTTTAAAGCAACAGGTACGGTATTATAAAGTTTATAAATATTGTAGGAAAAACTTCTTTTAAAAAGAGCCGTTCGGTGAGGTGGTGGAGATATAAGTCCACCAAATCTTAAATGCAACCTATGGACGTCTGTTCTATAAATAATTTTATTTGTTAGGCATGGTGGGCAGTTATTACCAAAGAATGTAGTCTACGTCTATCCTGCATATTCAACCACTTAGCATCCTCTAATTTGTGCGACACGGACTGAAATTTTCTTATACCATAAATGAAACGTAAGCAGCTCTTTTTTTTTGCACTTTTTCAATTCTATTTAAGTTTACTTTATCTAAACACGGTCCATACATAATATCACAATAATTAAAGTGACTTAAAACAAGGGAATCTGCCAATTTTACCTTGAGAGATTCTTCCAAAAGATGTCGATGTGAGTAAAGCATTTTCAGTGACATATAGGCTCTTTGTATAATATGCCCTACGTGTTCTTTGAAACGCAAATCTATATCTATTATAACATCTAAATTTTTTGAACTATTTTGCAATTCCAAACGTTGACCAGCAATGTTTATACTGATATCACGCTGCAAACGGTCCCTATGTTTATCAAAAATCATGACAGATGATTTATCAGGGTTAATTACCAAACCATGGCGCTCCGAAAACTCCACCAAACCACTTAAATTATTATTTACCATTGCTTCAGCCATTCTCCAATCACTAGACAAAAAGGAGTACAACAGTTGAGTGTCATCGGCATAAAGATATGACTTGACACGCTTCAAACAAGAAATAAAATTATTCGTATAAATCGTAAAAAGTAGAGGTCCCAATATGGAGCCCTGTGGCACGCCACACTTCACCAATTCCCTCGATGACTGTCCCATAGACGTTTCAACGTACTGGAGTCTGTTGTTCAAATAATTTCCAACAAACCCGATAGCACTATTCGAAAAACCAACAAAATTTAGAACAGCTAACAGTAAGTCATGGCATACCATATCAAAGGCATTGGGATAGTCCAATAGCACCAATATCGACGATTTCCCAACGTCCAAGGCTCTAAATATGTCATCCGTCAGATCTAATAAAGTTGTTGTACAGTTGTACCCCTTTCTGAGACCCGACTGATTCATGGGTAAAACAGAGTTATTTTCTAAGAAAAATCTTATTTGCTTATCCATTATTTTTTCCAAAATTTTTGAAAGACAAGGTAGGATACTTATAGGACGTGGTTCATTGAAAGATTTAATATAATTATTTTTTGGTAAGGGTGTAACACGAGCTATTTTCCAGGTATCTGGAAATATCCCTTCCAAAATGCAACAATTCCAAACCTATAGCTAGTGATTTTATACTGAGTAATTGAGATTTTACTTCATCTGTAGTGACAGTAAAAAACTCAAATTTTTCTCCTATGTTTGTTTTCATATTATTTAAATAATATTCTATCAAATTTGGATCCGTCTGTCGGTCATTTCTTGACAATTGCAAAAAATGATCATTAATATCAGAAAGTCTATTTAAGACATCCGGAAGATGCTTAGCTGTAGGTTTATTCACAATATCCAAGTTTCTCAGTCTTTGCCACAATATTCTGCTGTTACCTTATCTTATTGCATATCTTGCATCTTGTACCTATCTAAATTGCATAGGTTCTACTAAAGATAGTTCGATCTAACAAATCTGATATTTTGTGTGATTGTATTTACTATATTTGAACTAAATTTTTGCTTAAGTAACTCGTCTTTTTCCGCTCTTTCTCCTACTTAATAATCGGCATAATAAAATGAGCTTTTATATGTCAACGACCGCTTTCAGATAAAAAATTGCTTTCTACCTTGCATGATTTTTTAAAAGAAAAGTGGTGAATAAATTTCGACTAAATATATCCTAGAGACCACTTTTATCTCTCAAATGTTGCTGGGGATGTTCCAATCTAAAACCGACGAGGTTTCCCGCAAACCTGAATATAAATGCACCTACACTGATGTATAAATATTTTCGAGCTATAACAATTTATCATTCCCCAGTATTTTTTTAGTCCTTTGAATATCTCTTTCGAGTCTTAAAAAGCAAGTTTAGGTAAATTTTTAAGGTAACAAGAGATTTTATTTTTTAGAAAATTTTTATCTTTTTTCAAAAAAACAGTTAGGAAACTTCTACAGGTTACAAAGATTATAAGCAAAATTCTACTGCATCGATTGAAAAAGTGATGCTAACGTTTTGACAATTATCCTTCTGGCTTCTTCAGAAATTCTTCCGAAAACCGGATTCTTCGGAATTTAGTTCGAAATTGATTTAATTTCGTTTACATACGCCTCTTATATTATGGGTCTGAGGTGGGAGGGGTGGATTTCCGTGTATGATCTGCTCCCAGATCAATGAGAGATAAAGATCAGCGAGGGATGTTTAAATATTTCGATGGTCTCCTGAATTTTTCTAGAATAGAAGAGGAAATTTGTTGCAAGGATCTTTGACTGGTTAAAGACAATCTGGTGTCCGTTGTCATGCTCGTGTTCCGCAACTGCTGAAATGGAAATATTACGCGGACATATGTTTAATGTTGTTTAATTTTAGCGCATATTTTTCTGCTGATTTCGCTGAAATAGGTTTTACCACAGGTACATGGAAAGCTTGTGATCTTGTAGACTTCCGGATTTTCAAAGGAAATTTCCTTTGAAAATCCGGAATATTTTTCATAGAGCTAAAACGTTGTAAAAGTTTAGAGCACTTAGATAATCTTGTTGTTCTCAATATATGGAAGAACTATAATCCCAAGAGACTTATTTGCTTAATTTCTAGTTTTTGGGAACATCCGAGTAGATGTATATTTTTGTGTCTCAGTATTGGTAATTGTTTGTTTGAAGAATTTAAAAAAAATGTTTCAGTTCTGATTGAATGGATTTTGACTGAGAGTGTGCGAGAAAGCATTTAAGTATCTATCCGTGTAAACAGACTTTCTGCATACTGAGTGACCCAAAGCCATATCTGACTTATTTAGGAAATGGCGAATATTACTATTTTCAGCAACAAAGGTGAGGTGGATGTTTGGACTTGAAGAATTAAGAGGATTAAGGAACCTTTGAAGAGATTCTTGACAGTGTGATAAAATTACGAAAGTGTCATCTACGTAACGTTACCATAGTTTTGGCTTAAGATAACAAGTACCGACGGCGTGCTTTTCAAAGTTTTCCATAAATATTATTTCAGTAACTCGAGGGAAATGAGAACCCATATTTGTACTAGATATCTCCCAAAGATAAGATTCTCCTTGAAGATCAGCGAGTCTACAGTACCATATCTAGCTGTGATTAAACATATATTAGTGAAATGAGCAGAAAAATATGTACTAAAATTAAAAAAATATTAAATAATATTTTCACTTAGGTACTTGCATAACACAAGAACTTTATTTTTAATTGGAAAAAATGTAAAACGCAATCACGTCATTTTTTCGCTTTTTTGTTTAAACCAATGCTAATTGAGGATTTTTTTTTTAATCCTTCGTTCCAAGACATGATTGATCCTCTAGTAAACTAATTTCTTAGGAAATTTTGATTTCTGATAATCCAGCTTCCAGTAATCGTGCACATCGCAAAGTTCCTTAAAAAAAACCGGTCAAGTGCATGTTGAACTTGCACAATTAGTGTTCCGTACGTTGATTGTTTTTTAGAATAAAAATTTTTGTTAGGATGGTATAAAATGATCAGTGACTTCACAAAACACACCCCAAATGAGTTTTCAACAAAGTTTGTTTGCAATCTTTATTGAAAACTGGTGACCTTGAATTTTTTTTTTTTATATACCAAATAAATTATTAAAGGTAATGCACTCGTGATAATTTTCGTTCAATCTATACCCCGTGGAGAATATTCCAGAATTTTTTCAAAATTTTTTGATCAGTACTTTTCGAGATAAGGTAGAGGTCAGCGATTTCTTAAAAGTAATACGAAGAAAAGTGTGCGCAAGTATTACATTATATATATATTTTTTACTCGTGTTTTCACAAGCTTTCATTTGACACCACACTCGATGACCTAGTAAAAAAAAATTTTTTTCACTTCCGATTTCACCCCTCAAGACGAACCCCTTAAGTCAAAATTTATGTTACGGTGGTATAAAATGATCAATAACTTCACAAAACACACCCCAAATGAGTTTTCAACAAAGTTTGTTTCCAATCTTTACTGAAATCGGATGACCTTGAAATTTTTGTTTTTTTATATACCATAAAAATTATTAAAGGTAATGCACTCGTGATAATTTTCGTTCAATCTACAACCCGTGGAGAATATTCCAGAATTTTTTCGAAATTTTTTGATAAGTAGTTTTCGAGATAAGACCCGGGACAGCGATTTTTCGCGAATTTTTAAAAATAATACAAAGAAAAGTGCGCGCAAGTATAATGTTATATATATATTTTTACTCGTGTTTTCACAAGCTTTCATTTGACACCACACTCAATGACCTAGTAAAAAAATTTTTTTTTTCACTTCCGACTTCACCCCCCAAAACTAACCCTTTAAGTCAAAATTTAATTCTCAAAACTACATGGCTCTGATGAGGCCATCAATTCCTATATCATTACCAAATTTCACCTTTCTATGTCAAATAGTTTCGGAGAAAATCGGGTGTGACAGACAGACAGACAGACAGACAGACAGACAGACAGACAGACAGACAGACAGACAGACAGACAGACACCGAAGTGATCTTATAAGTGTTCCGTACGGAACACTAAAAAGAGGTCGCAGAGGAATGGGTGTAGCGCCGCCAATTTTTTTTTTAATTAAAATTTTACAAATTGTATTTCAAGCTATGTATTGTCCTATAAAATAAAAACCTGATATATATAATAAATAAATCCTAAAAAGTGTTTTTTTTGGCTCCATGACTAGGTAAATCCTTTAAACCAGAAATTTTTATTTTTCCTGGTATGACAATAAACTCATCAGTATTTTTTGAAAATTATGACGCTCGTAATAATCTTGACTAATGTATTTATAGTGTAATAAATGTTCAGAAAGTTATTATAAGTTATAAAATCTTACTGAAAATTAAATCTTTGTGTAAAGTGTACCTTTATTATTAACAGTTTGATAACATTATACTGTTATTTAATAAAACTGCATATTTTATGTTATATTTTGTCGATGTAACTTAATTGTTGGTTGATGTAAATACATACCTTATGAATATTTAAATAAACTGCCGGTTTGTTCGTTAAATAAATAATTAAAATAGACCCTAAAAAAAACCTTGTAATATAACACTCAAAGGTAGGATGTCATCCATTAATTAGAGGGATTCCCATGTCATTTATTAGTACAATAGGGTGCTTCATCCTTTTTTGGACAACCCTTTGTAGGTGAAAAATAAATGCAAATTATTTTTTAGATACGAATTTTCCAAATCCAATTAGCATGTAATTCTGCAGACTTTCTTCTTACAGAGCCACATAAATTATCACCATGCTGAAATTATAGACCCCGCTTAGAAAAAGTTTCATATTTAAAAAAAACCGGGATCGTTTTTAAAATAAAATAAATCGCTTACCTAGGCTAAATTAACTAGGTCCCTGACATGTTTATATCTTTTGTTTCTTTTTATCGTTCGTCTCGCCGCCTGAGTAGGGATTATACCGTTTTTCATATCCTGAGGATCTCTGCGGGGATGTCGTAATACTCGTCAACGTTGTCCAAGTGTCGTATCATATATTTTCGTATTTCACGGCACCTTTTAGACAACGCGGTAGTGCTGCCACGGACGTTATTGCATTTTTGCAAACAACTACTATTTTTTTACGTGGCCAGGTCATATATACTTAAATAAAAGTATACCTACCTGCCGGGATTGGAACCCACGTTCTGCACCGCAAGCAAGTACTACGCCACGGAGCCACGGTCCGCCGCACAGTGGGGAAAAACGAAAAATCATGTTTCAAAACTGTCTAGAGCCTTCAATTTTGGTTCGATTTGGACGATTTTTTTTAAAAATTGAAGCTTATTAAATTCCGAACAAAGTTGTCGGAGCCGATTTTGCAATTAAACTTTTGTTCCAAAATGGCGGACTTCTTCAAAATGGCGGTTTCTGATTATATAGCGCTGAGACACAGAAAACGCTTACAGTTTCAAACCAAGTTGTGCTAAAATGCGTGTATGTATGTTTTTTTATGTCGCAGATAATATATCTAATATCACAGTTGAAAGATTAATAACAATGAACCCAAAATGGCTGCCATGAACAATAAAAGTATTATAAATATGAATAAACGTACCATTATTATTTTATATCCATAACATTTGCATAAATAATTTCTTTAAGGTAGTTAATTATAAATATGTTTCAACAATTGACTTAAAATGACAAATCAAGTATGGCGGATGCCAAAATTGAATCGAGCAAGAAAGTTTCTCTGTGGTATTTAGACTGTGGCAGTCAGATCATTCAAGTTATTCAAGCTTAGTTGCGGGATTTAAATTTTCATGCAGTTATTGCTAGAATATTGCTGCTGTAAATTTTAAGTATCGTAGACAATTTTCTAGCAGATACAAAAAAACAGCGATACACGCAGAAAAGGACAGCTCACACAGCTAGAAAATGGCTACAACAGCTAAAACGTTTTGTTAAAATAGGGACAGCTAAATATTTTGCTGCCCTAGCCACATTGTTTGCTGTTGTAGCAAAAAAGTGGCTGCTATTGCTAAACAGTGGCAAAACTTGGTTTGAAACTGTAAGCGTTTTCTGTGTCTCAGTCGCTATATAATCAAAAACCAACGTCCGCCATTTTGAAACAAAAGTTTAATTGAAAAATCGGCTCCGACAACTTTGTTCGGAATTTAATTTAAAAAAAAATCGTCCAAATCGAACCAAAATTGAAGGCTCTAGACAATTTTGAAACACGATTTTTCGTTTTTCCCCACTGTGCGCCGTGCCACTTAAGACCCAATATGTATTTTCATGTTTTTTCTTAGTCAATAACGTATGATAATTATAGCATCTTAGCTACCTAATGGCCACTAAATCAATCTAGCTCATTCTAGAATCTAGTAATAACAGTGTAAAACAAATATTTGTTTAATTATAAAATTATGGTCACCAATACATGCACTGAAAAGAATATTAAAAGAGCCTCCACCATAATATCAAACCAAATAGTTTTTTATACCAGATACATTACCAAACGTAATGCACTCATGATAATTTTTGGTCAATCTACACTTTATGGAGAATATTTAAGAAATTTTGTCAAAATTTTTGATCAATACATTTTGAGATTTTTGGCCATTTTTAGTGTTCCGTACGGAACACTTATAAGATCACTTCGGTGTCTGTCTGTCTGTCTGTCTGCCTGTTTGTCTGTCTGTCTGTCTGTCTGTCTGTCTGTCTGTCTGTCACACCCGATTTTCTCCGAAACTATTTGACATAGAAAGGTGAAATTTGGTAATAATATAGGAATTGATGGCCTCATCAGAGCTATGTAGTTTTGAGAATTAAATTTTGACTTAAGGGGTTAGTTTTGGGGGGTGAAGTCGGAAGTGAAAAAAAAATTTTTTTTACTAGGTCATCGAGTGTGGTGTCAAATGAAAGCTTGTGAAAACACGAGTAAAAAATATACATATAATATTATACTTGCGCGCACTTTTCTTTGTATTATTTTTAAAAATTCGCGCGAAAAATCGCTGTCCCGGGCCTTATCTCGAAAAGTACTTATCAAAAATTTCGAAAAAATTCTGGAATATTTTCCACGGGGTGTAGATTGAACGAAAATTATCACGCGTGCATTACCTTTAATAATTTATATGGTATATAAAAAAAACAAAAATTTCAAGGTCATCAGATTTCAGTAAAGATTGGAAACAAACTTTGTTGAAAACTCATTTGGGGTGTGTTTTGTGAAGTCACTGATCATTTTATACCACCGTAAAATAAATTTTGACTTAAGGGGTTCGTTTTGAGGGGTGAAATCGGAAGTGAAAAAAATTTTTTTTTACTAGGTCATCGAGTGTGGTGTCAAGTGAAAGCTTGTGAAAACACGAGTAAAAAATATATATGTAATGTAATACTTGCGCACACTTTTCTTCGTATTACTTTTAAAAAATCGCTGTCCCCTACCTTATCTCGAAAAGTACTGATCAAAAAATTTTGAAAAATTTCTGGAATATTCTCCACGGGGTATAGATTGAACGAAAATTATCACGAGTGCATTACCTTTAATAATTTATTTGGTATATAAAAAAAAAACAAAATTTCAAGGTCACCAGTTTTCAGTAAAGATTGGAAAGAAACTTTGTTGAAAACTCATTTGGGGTGTGTGCTAACAAAAAATTTTATTTTAAAAATAATCAACGTACGGAACACTAATTGTGCAAGTTCAACTTGCACTTGACCGGTTTTTTAAAAATAATACGAAGAAAAGTGTATCCAAGTATTATACTATATATATGAATTCGTGTTTTCATAAGTTTTCATTTGACACCCCAGTCGATAATTTTTTTTTTCACCCCTCCCCCCCAAACCCAAACCTAACCTTTTAAGTCAAAATTTAACTTTCTAAACTATAGGGCTCTGATTGGGCAATTAATTCCTATGTCAAATAGTTTCGGAGAAAATCGGATGTGACCGACAGACAGACTTAGATACCGAGTTTTCGGTCCGCCTAATGGCCTTTAGAAGGTTGTATATATTTTGACCTGCCTTTCATCCGAGTTGCAGTAATCGGCTAATCGGCAGGTAGGTAGGGTTAAATTATCAAATATTTTTAATTTTTAAATATTATTACAAGAAATTAGGGTTAGTTCAGGTTAGGGTTTCCAGACTAAAACATACGCGAAAATCAACACTGTACAAACCAGTGCACCAAAGTGTTCGACTAATAGGTACAATTCAGCATTTTTAGAAAATAAGATAATTCAATATGTACATAAAGAAATTGATGCTGTAAAGTTTGTCAAATGCATGTCTTACAAATATAGTAATTACTGAAATATGTCTTTTGCTTTAATTTTCCCACATAACTTGTATACTTATAGCTCTATATCTGCCTGTGACGGACCGCAACTCGGCCCTCAATTTTGGGTTCGAAAAAGATCTCGGAATATTTTAGTGCCTTTCACCGACCCTTACCGCAATTCGGTATCAAACCAGACAGACAGACACCGAAACGTACTCATAGTCTTAATTTTTCCAACATTTTAGTTTATTTATTATAATTTACAAGCCTTAAATGAATACATAGAAGTTTCTCGCGAGGTTGAACATAAGCTACAAAAAAAATTAAGTCTTCGTTAGTTTCTCAGGATATCCTAACCAAAAAAAAGAACTCTTTTTTTTATACATTGTTGGTAAATATTTAGGAGGATTCAGTATTATTAACGACCATCAATACGGTTTTCGTGGCAAAGTTCAATAGGAGATCTTCTAGTTTCAGTCACACATACTTGGAACAACGCAATTGAACATTCTGGAAAATCTCGAGTTGTACTTGATATACCCAAGGCATTCTATAGAGTTTGGCATGATGTATTATTAGCTGAGCCACACTCTTATTGTATGTCTGAAAGGTTTTGTTTTCTTTTTCTCGGTTGGACTAGGAATCCACTCTACAGCTTTACCAGCGGCAGTATTTCTTCTTTTCCTTTGAACTATCAAAACAGGACACACCAAAACTTGGTACTTATTTCAAAGTGCAAGCAAAGATTTGCTTTTCTCATAAGCTGTATCGATTTTTCCGAATTAGCAGATCTTAAATTCACCTAAATAATTCGGTTTACATTTTTGAAATTCTACTCTCGCAACATCCTTCTGAAATTGCTTTTTGAAAGAAGATGCTTGTGTTGAGAACTACATTAGTACTGTTAATCAAAAATAAGAAAATAACCCTGGTATAAAAAGATCAATTGAAAAAGAGATATTATCTTGAATTAATTTTTGACATAAAACCATTTTTGAAAAAAACTAGATCCGTCGTCATTTAGACCAAAATATTCCAAGGTCACCATATTATCTTCCTGCTAAGTTTAAATATATAGTTTAAAATACTTAGCGTATCATTTTAATATTAAACTAAGGAAAATATTTTTTTAGTATAAATTTTATAGGGGTAAAAGGAGGGCTCTCTAGTATGTAATTTGTTACTGCGACCAACTCTTATTTTCATTAGCAACACTAACTCTCTACAGCTAAATACCAAAAAAGCTTCTGGCGCTGACGGAATACCTGCCATAGTTCTCAAAAACTGTGCGAGGGAACTAACACCAGTTTTCTGTAGACTTTTCAACCTATCCTACAGAAAGGGAATATTTCCTTCCTGCTGGAAATGTGCCACAGTTCAACCGATACCTAAAAAAGGCAAGAAGACCTTGCCAAATAACTACCGACCAATCGCACTGCTTTCAATAATATCGAAAGTCATGGAAAAGGCTATCAATCAGCATCTTCTAAACGCCGGTGTACATCAAGGCGCCATACTGTTTCCTACTCTTTTTCTCATTTACATTAACGATCTGCTGGAAAAGACCGAGAATCTAATCTACAGCTTTGCAGATGACAGTACGCTTATCTCTTCATTCCCTTTGAACGCTCGGACATCGGCTACTCAGACGAATATCCACAGACAGCAGAAAGTCATTCAACTTAACAAAGACCTGGAAGAAATTTTATCTTGGGGTGACAGTAACCAAGTGGAATTTAACGCTACGAAAACCCAGGCGGCAGTTTTTTTCTAAAAAAGTTAATGTTGCTGAACTCTACATAGTTATGTCGGGCACTCCATTTCTCTAACATCGTCACTCAATTTATTGGGTGTTAATATGGGAGCAATTATGTCCTGGCATGAACATGTTGCAGGCATAGCAAGGAGAGCTTCTCAAAAGTTGGGAATACTATTTCGAACCAGAAAGCTTTATACTCCACAACAACTGTTAATTATTTACAAAGCTCAAATTCGACCAACTATGGAATACTGCTCCCATGTTTGGGGCTTTGCTCCCAAACATACACTGCATTTGTTGGATTCTATTCAGAGAAGATCTGTTCGTCTAATGGGAAACCCGGAATTGACTGGCGGCCTTGATTCGCTGGAACATCGAAGAACGGTTGTCGACTTGAGCCTATTCTACAAGTATTCTCATGGAAAGTGTTCGAAGGATGTGGCCCGCTTAATTCCTCCCAGAGCGGTGCATGTTAGAAGTACATGTCGCGCTAATACTGCACATCCGTATGAGGTTCAGCTTGTTACTCCTCGTACAACGCTTTTCAAGCAGTCATTTATATGGAGAACATCATCGCTTTGGAATAATTTGTCCAGGACTGTGTTTCACACCGAGTACAGTTTACAGCGATTCAAGAACAACGTGAATCGTCTTTTCCGCACACGTGTCTCTCCTTTAGTGCTTTAGGAACTTCTTCCCTGCAGCACGTGTGCTAGACCCATAAAAAAAAACAATAGATAATCGAATCGGTTAAATAAAAAAAAACAACGACTAAAGTTTTCATGGTCCTTCAAGAGAATCTTAAGTAATCCATTTTTCAATTTTGCTATAGACAAGTAATACCATCTTAGTCTAGAAACTTAAACATAATAACAATGTTGATTAGACCAAAAAAAACATCGAAAAATATTTTCGTGTTTTCATTTCATTTAATTTAAACTTTTGTAGCTAATTTAGGCTTTGAGATTACAATTTACTAGTACATTAAAATGTAGTCAGATGGTTTAACAATTTTATTATGTCGAGCATAACAGGATAAGGAAGGTCAAAAAAGATAGGAAGAGTAATTAAATGAAATAATTAGCAAGGCTTAAATAACAAAATGCAATGTTCACCTTGACTAGTTAATAGAAATAAAAATTCTGCGACACGACAGTTATCACAACCACATCAGATACTTTATTTTTGCACTCACTACATGTTTTGCTGACTATGTTTGCATCATCAGGAGCGATAACTGACTAATTCTAAGAGTAAAAACTAGCCTATTTATAAATATATAATAAAATGTTTTAGTCAGTTTCCCCTTTTAACAAAGTTTCATATTTCTAGTCATCAATTTCAACACTGAAGGTTGGTTCTAGGAATTCCGTTTTTACACAGCATATGACTCTAACTCAGGAGAATACGTTCCGACACTAAAGTGATTTTAAGAAAACATGTCACATATCCCCTCTTTACATCTACCGATTCAATTGACATCTCTATATCGCTCTCTGGTTTCTGTGGTATCACGAAAAACGAATTGTATATTCTTCTGTGAATGATTTTCAGAACTGTTTTTAAAATTTTAGCGCCTGCATTTTTTGGGATCGTTATAAACTCAGAGTTTAACCAGCTTTCTGGTATTCTGTCTAAATTATCGATTTTATTGTAGACACTACTTCTAGAAATTTCCAGATTAATAAAACTGGTTAATTTAGGTAAAGTAAAACCATTTGCAGTTTTGTTAAATAAATAGTTGAAGAATATATAAAATAAATTTGTATTTTAAAGTTGACAATGTTTATTTAAAAGCACTTAAAAATAATATTTACTTTTAAATTTAGAGAAAAAAATCTTATAGAATTGGAACTTAACTGCAGCATATTTTAACAGAGGTAAGAATTTATTTACTTACCGAACTGTTTTAATTAACAACATTAAAATGTGTACTGTTCTTTATATTTTGAATCGCTCTCAGTAATAAATGTCTCGGTTGGCTTTAATTTTTAATTAGAAAAGCAAATAACAAAATATGATTCTGGGATTTTAGTAATTAATAAGATGCTGCGAAATTGCGAGTTCTCAGGAATGGCTTACGAACCTTAATCCGTTATTATTTTTGTCATCAAAATTACTTCTGTGGCTAGCACACGACTTAATGAAATTTCTAATAATAATAAGGGGCTTTATTTGTACCAATAAGAATAACAAATAAAATACTAAACTCCAATACTTAAAAATAATGATAAGTGGTGCTAGGCGAAAACTGTTACTATGTACAATGATTGTAGTCAGTAGATAGATATAGATATTAGCCCAGTTGCCAGGAGTTTTGTGCTCTCATTAAATGTTAACAGGCGGCATTTTGGTACACAATCGTATTCTACCTCCAAAAACCTACCTGTACGACAAAATATGATTCTGAGTTTTAAGTAATTAATAAGATGCTGCGAAATTGCGAGTTTTCAGCAATCTTTTATATGGAGAACATCATCCCTTTGGAATAATTTGCCCAGCGCTGTGTTTCCCACCGAGTACAATTTACAGCGATTCAAGAACAACGTGAATCGCTTTTTTTTCCGCACTCGTGCCGCTCCTGGAGCGTTTTAGGGACCAATAAAAAAAAAAAAAAAAAAAAAAAAAACACGGCTTAGTGAAATTTTTAATAATAATAATGGGCTTTATTTGTACCAGTAACAATAACAAATAAAGTACTGAACTCCAATACATAAAAATAATGATAAGTGGTGCTAGGTGAAAACTGATACTACAATGATTGCAGTCAGTAAATAGAAATATAGATATTAGCCCAGTTGCCAGGGGTTTTGAGCTCTCATTAAATGATAACAGGCTACATTTTGGCACACAATCGTATTCACCGTCCAAAAAACTACCTGTTTACCAAAATGTATCCTATTAACATTTAATGAGTAGTACAGTAGTAAGATTAGATTAGTAGGTGCAGATATTTGGTTTTTAAAGTCTTGCAAGAAATTTAAAGTTTTTCCTAATTTTATTAAGGTTAATTTACCAAAATCAAACATTTCAGAAAAAGTTTCATTCTTTGCTAAACAAAAATGACTTGACTTAGAAATCAAGAATTTGTACACAAAACGTAGTATGTTAGAAGTAGAATCATACAGCATATTCAAAAAACTTACTTCAGGATTAAACAATATTGAATATGAAGTATGGAGCGAGTTCCAGAGGAAACTGTTTTTACTTATTGATATTCAATATAAAAAGAAATTCTCTATTCTAAGTAAAAAATTAAAAAAAGCTCTTACCGAAGAAAAATAGTCCTCAGGAACTCGTAAATATTGTAGAAAATCATTCATCTCAATCCTTTACACGAAATGAAATTCACATCTTAAACAAAGGTCTTAACTTTGCAGTACCCCCTCCTAGAGATAATTTATCAGAAATAGTTGCTCACATTGAAAGTTCCATTAGTTCACTTCCAGAAAATAGTAAATCATTTGTTAGGGAAGCATGCCGCAATCAAATATCGAAAAACGTGGTTAACAACACAAATTCTAATTCACGAAAAGGCATAAAAGTAGTTAAAGGATTGAAAAAGAAAGATGTCTTCTACTTAAAAGTGGATAAAGGAAATAAGGTTGTTATATTGGATAAGAAAGATTACTTTGAACGCGTAGATAATCTTATCGAATCTGGCCCTTATGAAAAGGTAATAAGAAATCCATTACCGAGAATGATATCAGAGGTTAAAAATTCTTTAAAAAAATGTAAGAACCTTGTCACCGATTCGCTAAAATTTAAATTAAATGTGAGTAATCCGACCATACCAAAATTGTATTGCTTACCCAAAATTCACAAACTTGGAAAAGCAATGCGACCCATTGTTTCATCGGTCGGATCACCCACATATTTAATATCCAAATGGTTACCATTAAATACTTTCGCAGTGAAGAATTCGTTAGAATTCATTAATAAAACAAAAAATCTAGTTTTTAATGAAGGTGAAGTCTTAATTTCTTTTGATGTTAGGTCTTTGTTCCCAAGTGTGCCAATTCCACAAACTTTACAATCTCTCGAAGAATTACTTAGAATGAATGACCTTGAAGACGAAATTATTCGTGAATACTTAACATTATCTAAACTTTGTATGGAACAAAATTATTTCCAATATAACAATCAAATTTATGTTCAGAAAGAAGGAACAGCTATGGGTAATTGCTTATCACCTTTCATAGCCAATTTATTCATGAGTAAGTTTGAAATCGAAGCCAGTCAAGAATTCGAATATTTCCCAAGGGTATGGTATAGGTATGTGGATGATATTTTCGCGATTTTTGATACAAAGAAAGCAAATATTGATGATTTTGTTTCTAAATCAAATAGCCGGTATGATTCCATTAAATTCACTTACGAAGTTGAGAACAAAGGACAATTGCCTTTTCTAGATATTTTAATTATTAAAAATAATAATAGAATAGAATTTGATATCTATAGGAAGGACACAGTAACAGATAGATATATTCCTAACGATTAATTTCATTGCAAACAACATAAATTAGCCTCATTACATTTTTTAGTTCATCGTTTGGTCACTTTCCCTCTGAATAGAGTAAACTTTAATAAAGAAAGGAATCGTATTAGAAATATAACTGGAGTTAATGGTTATGACGATGACTTGGTAAATAAGCTAATAAATAGACATAAGTTTAGGTTTAATATTCAGAATTCCACCTTTTTTACACGCGAAGAAAATAACACCAAGTATGTATGTCTCCATACCATGTAATCCGAAATATAGCAAGGGACTTAATAAGGTATTTAATAAGGTAGGCCTCACCTTAGTCTATAAGTCTTCAGACAATTTGAGGAATATCTTAGGAAATCCCAAAGATAAGATTCCTAATTGTGAGAAAAGTGGAATTTATGAAATTAGTTCTAATGATTGTGACAAAAAGTATGTTGGGCAAACTAAAAGGTCAATTAAAACAAGATTTAAAGAAAACTTAGCACACTTAAAATACAATAGAACAGAAAAGTCTAGCATTGCCGAACATGCCCTTGAAGCTGATCATACTGTAACATTAGATAATCTAAGATTAATAAAAAATGTATCTGATAGGAGATTTTTGAACTCATACGAAAGTATGGAAATCATAAAATGTAAAAGTAGTCTAAATAAAGACAGAGGGCCTATTCCTTATAGTCGCCTCTACTGGTTACTTGACCGGAACTGATGGCCTTGCCTATGTCATTAGTTCCGCTTGAGTAATTCAAGGGTTAGGCTTAGTATAAATAGGGTAGATTTGTAGTTTAGTTTTAGTCAATCATCGCTCCTGATGAAGCTAACATGGTTAGCGAAACGCGCCTCGAGTGCAAAAATAAAGTGTTTGGTGTAGTGGTGATATATACTGAGTAGTATCATTGTGCCAAAGATTCCACATTCCTAACTTAATTTAATGAGAGCTCTTCGTCAGAATTTACCGCTGGCTACTGGGCTATATAGAAAAACACGAATTTTAATCACTATCTGGATGGTAATAAATTAAACTTCTTAAATCGTTTTTCGTGAAATTTGACGGTACCACAGGTATTTTTTTTTAACTTCATCCCCCTCAGTAATAAAAATTAGCCCTTTTCTGTATCATGTAGAAGATATTGCGAGACTCTTATAATATTCGTCCAAGTCGTTGAAGTGCCGAAATATACATTTTTGGGAGTTTTATTGCATGACTGCCATAACTATTACCTATCAATGTGCCAAACCAAATGTATTTAAGTTAAATATATTAAGTAAGCTGATCTGCCGGGAACTGAAACCCTAAGTATCATAAGCGACAACTATACCATAGAGCCAGAGCCTGCAACGAAGTGCTCCCGTTTACACGCCTTGATAGACTGTGTGATGCTCTGCGTGATCCCAAACGTTGGCAATAGTTTTCCGCAGATATTTTCTTGAACTATTGGTAATATATGAAATTTTAGTTAAGTACACTACGCCAAACATGCACAGTTTCCATTGTGAGAAATATTTACAACAATAGTGATAAAAAGCATAATTTGACACAACAACAATTGTTTTTTCTTGCTTGAAAAACCTATTGTTTAAAGAATTTGTTTTTAACCGAAGTCAGAATACTTAGAAAAGTAATAAACGTTTGGCAACATTCTTGGAATAAGTCTCATAAAAAGGGCTGATTAATGTTAATAAAAATTTTAGACATGTCCGAATTAAATAAAATAAAAACCGGTCAAGTGCAAGTTGAACTTGCACAATTAGTGTTCCGTACGTTGATTGTTTTTAAAATAAAAAATTTTGTTAGGGTGGTATAAAATGATGAGTGACTTCACAAAACACACCTCAAAGGAGTTTTCAACAAAGGTTGTTTCCAATCTTTACTGAAAACTGGTGACCTTGAAATTTTGTTTTTTTTTTATATACCAAATAAATTATTAAAGGTAATGCACTCGTGATAATTTTCGTTCAATCTATACCCCGTGGAGAATATTCCAGAATTTTTTTCAAAATTTTTTGATCAGTTCTTTTCGAGATAAGGTAGGGGACAACGATTTTTTAAAAGTAATACGGAGAAAAGTGTGCGCAAGTATTACATTATATACGAGTATGTATATATATATATATATATATATATATATATATATATATATATATACATATATATATATATATATATATATATATATATATATATATATATATATATATATGTATATATATATATATATATATATATATATATATATATATATATATATATATTTACTCGTGTTTTCACAAGCTTTCATTGGACATCACACTCGATGACCTAGTAAAAAAAAAATTTTTTCACTTCCGATTTCACCCCTCAAAACGAACCCCTTAAGTCAAAATTTATGTTACGGTGGTATAAAATGATCAGTGACTTCACAAAACACACCCCAAATGAGTTTTCAACAAAGTTTGTTACCAATCTTTACTGAAATGTGATGACCTTGAAATTTTTGTTTTTTTTATATACCATATAAATTATTAAAGGTAATGCACTCGTGATAATTTTCGTTCAATCTACACCCCGTGGAGAATATTCCAGAATTTTTTCGAAATTTTTTGATAAGTACTTTTCGAGATAAGGCCCGGGACAGCGATTTTTCGCGAATTTTTAAAAATAATACAAAGAAAAGTGCGCGCAAGTATAATATTATATATATATTTTTTACTCGTGTTTTCACAAGCTTTCATTTGACACCACACTCGATGACCTAGTAAAAAATTTTTTTTTTCGCTTTCGACTTCACCCCCCCAAAACTAACCCCTTAAGTCAAAATTTAATTCTCAAAACTACCTGGCTCTGATGAGGCCATCAATTCCTATATTATTACCAAATTTCACCTTTCTATGTCAAATAATTTCGGAGAAAATCGGGTGTGACAGACAGACAGACAGACAGACAGACACCGAAGTGATCTTATAAGTATTCCGTACGGAATACTAAAAAGTAATGGGTAGTTCTTTCTTGACCCAAGGAATAAGCTATTTTGAAATAATAAATGATTTTGAACACACCTTAAAATAATATAGGAATAGAAGTCTTTTAATATTACTTTTTTTCTAATCAAACAGACCAGAAAGAAAACATACTTTATATTAAAAGAAAACACACATAATCGAGAATAAAATATCAAATATTTATTTTTCTCACATCGTTAGTATAATATGGAGCTACACAAATACCTACTTACCCTCTACGTAATATTCTGGTAAGGTAAATTATCCGTCTCTGTGGAGCTAATATTCTTATTTTGCTTTTTTTGGGTAAGGTTACGTTTCTACGTTCTTACATTTGCCTCTGGTATGTCTTACAATAAGTAAGCATTAACCATGAGTTGCTTTATATAGTCTTTCTTACTGCATTCACTGGATATCTCGACTGACGGAATGTATATTTTACTGCAATGACCTATAAAACGTAGACAATAGCATGAGTTAACTTGTAAAAAAATAAGGAAAGTAGTTTATTATTCATAGGCTGTACGAGGGTGGTTTGAAAATTCCGTGCAAAAATAAAAACTACTTATGTGTTTGGGGTAAACCTTTTTTATTTTTCGACATAGTCTCCTTTTAGGCTTATACACTTCGTCCAACGATGTTCTAGTTTGTTGATCCCTTCCGAATAATAGGATTTGTCCAAGTCTGCAAAATATCCATTAGTGTCTGCAATCACATCCTCGTTTGAATAAAATCTTTGTCCCGCCAGCCATTTCTTCAAATTGGGGAACAAATAGTAGTCCCAGGGAGCCAAGTCTGGAGAATAGGGGGGATGTGAAACGAGTTGGAATCCTATTTCCATTAATTTTGCGACCACAACTGCTGAGGTGTGTGCTGGTGCGTTGTCGTGATGGAAAAGGACTTTCTTGTGGGCCAATCGCGGGCGTTTTTCTTGCAGCTCGGTTTTCAAACGGTCCAATAACGATGAATAATATTCACCTGTAATAGTTTTTACCCTTTTCCAGATAGTCGATGAGGATTATCCCTTGCGAATCCCAAAAGACAGTCGCCATAACCTTTCCGGCCGAAGGAACGGTCTTCGCCTTTTTTGGTGCAGATTCCCCCTTGGTAACCCATTGTTTAGATTGTTGTTTGGTCTCAGGAGTATAGTAATGTATCCATGTTTCATCCACAGTGACGAAACGACGCTTAAAGTCCTCCGGATTCTTCTGGAACAGCTGCAAACCATCCTTGCAACACTTCACACGATTCCGTTTTTGGTCAAGCGTGAGCAATCGCGGCACCCATCTTGCTGATAGCTTTATCATGTCCAAATGTTTATGCAAAATATTATGTACCTGTTCAGTCGAGATGCCCACAGCACTAGCAATCTCACGCACCTTAACTCTTCTGTCATCCATCACCATATCATGGATTTGATCAATGATTTCTGGAGTCGTAACCTCCACAGGCCGTCCAGAACGTTCAGCGTCACTTGTGCCCATATGGCCAGTCCGAAAATGTTGAAACTGTTCTAATTGAAGGTGCAGAGTCACCATAATGTTTATCAAGCTTCTCTTTAGTCTCCTGCCTTTCATAAAGTAATGTTTAATCACACACACGAAATTCTTTTTCGTCCATTTCTTGAAAATCACTCGACTTCCTTGATTCACACGAATGCCAAACACAAAGAAATAGACCAATATGGCTGAAACTTGGTGTGCGTTCATTCAAGAGATGCTACTAACTAAACATGACCTCGATACGCGCCGGTGGTGCCATCTCTCGGACTTTGCACGGACTTTTCAAACCAGCCTCGTATGTATATAACATTTTTTTTTAACAAACTGTAGTGCAGTAAAAAAAGTATTTGAAACTACACTGTTTAGATTCCGCAATATTATGATTTTAGTCTCTCTGGAGTAACACCAGAAGTATTGTCCTGAGTTTTGGATCTCGAAAAACTTGTACTCTTTTGTTTATAGACAACTGAATTATTCAAAACGCGTTTTTGAGCTTAAAATGTGAATAACCCCGGGGATATCAGTCAGATCGAGACAAACAAAAAATTAAACTCTTTGTAGTGAAATTTCCAATCCTCGTTGGTTTGAAATCGCTCAAATGTGTACATAACCTACAAAATTGAAAAAAAACAGTCAAAAAACTATATCTTTTTTTTTCATTTTATTGTACAGGCCGACTAAGTAAAGCGATCGGCTTGGAACTTTCAGAAAATATGCCTTTTGTTATAACAAAAATACCTTTAAATTTTGGTTCAAAAATATTGAACCCAGTGGGCACAATTAAATTTGTTATTTAAAATTTGAATTGTCCGCCATTTTATACCATTTGGTCCAAAAGGGACCTTTTTTTAAAAAAAAAAATTAGGTCTTGACGCCAGCTTTCCGATGCCATTAAAAAAAATTTTTTATAGAGTCATTTTAACCGTTTTTTTACATTTGTTCATTAATCAAATAAAAACAAATGCGTTTTTCGGTCGTTTTGAAAAAAAATTGACAGTTTTTTTATCACATCTGGTAGAGAATCGCGAGACCTTTATCATTTTCATTAACAATTTTTTTTTCAGTCAATTACTGCTTCTAATGGTACTAAGATGGTTGATAAAACGCTCGTCAAGTAGAAAAATAAAAGTCGCAGTCGTTAAATCAGATGAATTCTGTAAGCAATTCAACATATATACAGTCCCTGGCCAAATTATTAGACGCACTGTATTTTTTTTAGTAATTTTATGTTTCTTAAGAGTTTTTATGCAATAATGGTATATTTAAACTACAATATTATTGATTTTTATTTAAAAGAATTGTTGTAGACTACATATTTGTATTTATTTTTAACATATGGCAACACTATGTTGACAAAGTGATACATGAACGTAAATAACATAAGTACAAACCTGTATCAGTCGCGATCGGAATCGAGTGAGGTACGGATTGTTTGTTTAACAGTTTTATACTACTCAGTTATTAGTTTATTTTGTATGCAGTGTTTTAAAAAAGTAATTGGACTATTTTCATTATGGGTAGAAAAGGCGATCTTTCACCACGTAAAAAAGCTGAAGTGAAGGCCCTTGTGATTGCGAAAACATTTACAAATCGAGAAATATCACGAAGATTGGAGGTTTCTGAAGCTAGTGTACGACGCATAAAAAAGAAAATTGAATCAGGGAAGGAATTAAGCCCGAAAAGAAAGAAAAGATGCGGTAGAAAACCAATTTTTACTCCACGGTCAGAGAGATGTTTGAAGAAAATTTGTGTAGAAAACAGATTTGCTACCACAAAGGTAATGAAATCACAACTCCAGGTTGCTAGCGTAAATGCTTCTGAGCGCACTGTTCGAAGAAAATTGAAAGAATTAGATTTTAAGGCCTGTCGCCCCGCCAGGAAGCCCAGGTTAACAGCTGCAATGAAAGCAAAGCGCCTGAAGTGGGCCAAACAATGGCAAGACAAAGATGTGGACTTCTGGAGATCGGTAAGATACAGCAATTTAATCAATAATTGATACATTATTATCATTTTCAGTTAAATAAAGCAAATAAACATGGAAGTTTATATATTTTTCCTATTTTTGACAGGTCTGCTTCAGTGACGAAAGCACATTCGAAATTTTGCAGAATAAAGCTCAGTATGTACGTCGTCGTCATGGAGAAAAGTTTCATCCTGATTGTGTCGTCCCGACGGTTAAACATCCCACCAAAGTGATGATTTGGTCAGTCATCAGCGGCAAGGGCACTGGACGTCTGTACGTCGTCAAAGGAATAATGAGGCAAGATCAGTACAAAGAAGTAGTACAAAATCGGTTGATTCCGCAGCTCAGAGAATGGTTTCCAAATGGGGAACCATTCACTTTCATGCAAGATGGAGCTCCCTGCCACACTGCTCGGTCTGTTGGCAGAAAAAAATATCCCTCTGTTGGATTGGCCCTGATATGAACCCATTAAAAATGTGTGGGTGCTGATGAAAAGAGAAGTGGCTAAAGATGTGATTACCAACAAAACCCAGCTCCTAGAAAAGATTTTTCATGTGTGGAATCATCATCCTCAAATGCAGGAGACAGTACAATCTTGCATTGATAGCATGCCGCGCAGAATTAAAGCTTTGATAGCGGCTAAAGGTGGCTCAACTAAATATTGACTTTTACTAACATTAATTTCACTTTTCTTTAAAACTTAATAAACTTATGCTTTTCTAAATTAATGCTGTTTTATTTATGTCAAATAAATAGGTAATTGATTGGATAATATAAAAATAAAAAACAAATCAATTTAAAATAATAAAACAGTACAATATCACTCGGTAATTAATATTTTACATGAAATCTTGCAGTGCGTCTAATAATTTGGCCAGGGACTGTACTTGCTTGCGAATCAAAAATTGACGAAGAAGAGGTGAAGTGTAACTTAAATCATTTTGGAGTAACAATCACCAACTGTCTTAATCATGACATTCAGATATAACGAATTTTACTCATTATTATTATACAACGATCGGCAAAGAGTTTGCAACATACAGTCTGTCAAGTAAGAACGTGACCGCTCGTATTCTTGAACAAATGTGTTTCGAGAAAATTTTTTGCCATCAGTGTATTCTTTGTTGTGCTAACAATGAAGCGATTATCTTAGTGAGTTGTCCAATCACCTCCTGCATCACTAATCGCCTGGCATCTTCAAGGCATGCTGTCGACCAGATTTTTTGCATATCCTGCAAATTTTTCGAATCTCGCGAGACGACTGAGTCAAAGTCCTCAGATTCTTTCCTTTGAGCTTTCTCTATATAAGGGACCAAACGTTTTCAATAGGGTTGACGTCCGATGATTGTGACGGCCATTCTAATCTTATTGTGGGCCAAGCGAGCCGGTTCGCGACGTGATTTTCGCCCAGCAAAGGTTTCTTCAACGTGCTTCGGAATATGATATTGTGAGCACGAAGATGTTATCAAATGGTCTCATGGGACACATTCAAACCCAATTTTCTTAATTTTGCCGCTTCTTGACGCAGCGTCAATTTCGGGTCCCGTGAAAAGACAGGATTCGTATTTCGACTTTCGAAGTAACTTGGCCTACCGAGCCACGTTTTAGCCAGTCGTCGACATTTTGCGTCTCCTTAAAATGATTTACCCACTCCTTTGCAAACGATACCGACTTTTTAGTATATTTGGCGGCCGTGGAATGTGTCATTTTAGGAACCTTTGGATGGGAGCAAAGAAAAACTGCCTCGAGCCTACGCGAAAACAAGTAACTCATTTTGGAGTTTACGTGATTTCGACGAAAGTTCGGAATCGACTGATACTTATACTAAAATGCGTCGTAGACAAAGGTTCCCTCTACCGATTTTTTGTTGAATCGCTAGAATCGCATCTACCAAGTTCTTACTTGACACACTGTATAAAAAATTTTTTTTATTATAGTCATGTGGCCGTTGGGATGGCGAAAAATTTGAATAAACTGATTTGGGATCATAGAAAGTCGGATTAATTGACGGAAGTTGAAAAAACTTAAAGAATGAAAAGTGTTTAGACTTTGATTTGAACTGTACAGAGTAAGTCAACGATAGAGTAAAGTTCATTATTTCATTTGTTTAGGGAATGACGAAAAAACGTTAAATTCAATAGTGTTAAGGTGCACAGTTTAAAATTATTTTTGAGTACACAGGGTACTTCAAAGAAGTGTGGCCGATATAACACATGTTTTTTTAAACGGAACCTCCTATTTTCTAATTTATTTTTAAATTCTGCGTAAAATTTTATAACTTTTTTATTAATAATATTATATACCTAAACGTAGTAGTTTCTCTAATATTTCAATTTTTTTTAAAAAAAATAACACAGCCCCACAAAAAAAAAAGTGGGGTATACTTTTGATACGATATATCAGATCCGTAGTATTTTTGCCCGCTGATCACGAATCTGACGTCAGAATATCGCCATCACATCTCAATTTTTTTCTAACCTCAAAAAATAGGTAAAAATTAAAAAAAATATACTCCTAAAAAATTGATTCAAGCTTTTTCATGAATCCAAAGATGTATTAATATGTATTCGGACACGCTAAGCTAATATTCATCGGTTAGATTGAGCCATACAGTTCTGTTTTCTTCCTAACCTCAATAAATCAGACAGATATAGTGCTTCTCGAATGCAAAAACGAATTCAATTTAAAATTCAACCAATCCTTACCAAATTTGGTACACGGGGATTTTTTGGGTCGCTGATCACGAATCTGATTCTGATTGGATTTGCAAAATTCAAGATGGCAGATGTTTTCGCGCCATTTTGAACGCCGAAAAAATTCATCGGTCGATTTTTATTCTTCTACCTGCATCCAGGGCACCTCCACGTGGTGACGGTGAGCAACGGTGTTACTCCACTAGCCGGCAGAGTCCTTGGATAACGGCTTAGATGCCGTCATGGCAGGTAGAAGAAAGAGAATTACGATGCAGGGACTCGGAAACCCAGTATCGGCGGTTGGTCAGGGTGGGTTAGCGGGCCCGCAGCCGTCGTCATCCAGCGACCGTAGCTCTTCATGTGTGGGTGACTTGGCTCATGTAGAGTATAATGCTACAAGAAAACGGTCTCACGGTACAAGGACTTTTCATAAGTGCGCTAAAAACAGTGATTCATTTTGTTATACTTGCTGTCAACACGTATTGAGTAAAATGGGGTCACCGATAACGGATAAGATTAAAACCTTATATAAGGGTTGTTTTAACATTGAAATACAGCACCAGGATACAGATTGGGTTCCCCACATCATTTGCAGTTCTTGCAAAATAATGTTGTACATCAATAAGAAGGCGATTAAATATTCCAGACCAGCAATATGGAATAGACCATACAGTGAAAATGATTGCTACTTTTGTATGAATGTTGTATCTAGGCATAACCGAAAAAATAAAAGCACTATTACTTATAACAATGTTTCGACAGTAACAAGACCAACTAAACTAATTCCGCCTCCTGAACCACTTGATGCTGACGTTATGGAAACAAATGATTTCACCTTATCAGTTCATGCCGAAAACATTGAGACTGTCGAAAAAGATTCAAACACTGTTACTAATGAATGTTCTACTGACAACCTATCATATACTAGTGACACAGATAAAGAATTTCTACCATATAACCGTAAACCAGAACCAATACTCGTATCACAGGCAGAACTTAGTGATCTAATCAGAGATTTAGGCTTATCCAAAGATGGTTCAGAGCATCTTGCTTCCTTTTTAAAGAAAAGACATTTACTTAAGCCAGAAGCTACGATTTCTTATTATAGAAACAGAGATGAAGAATTTCGAAAATATTTCACAATGGACGAGGAATTGTCACTTTCATATTGTACCGATGTAAAAGGTCTAATGGATTAATTTCAAAATAACTCATACGATCCTGAAGAATGGAGACTGTTCATTGATTCTTCTAAACGGAGCATTAAGGCAGTTTTGCTGTATAATACCAACGTTTACGCTCCCATTGCGATTGCTCATTCCACAGTTATGGAAGAGCAATATGAAAAAATGAAGCAGCTTTTGATAAAAATAAAATATGCTGATCATAATTGGAAAATTTGTGGAGATCTGAAAATTGTAACAATATTGCTTGGCCAACAGTCAGGGTTTACACTTTATCCCTGTTATAAATGTCTGTGGAATAGCAGAGACAAAGAAAGTCATTATAAGAAAAAAATTTGGCCAACAAGAAAATCGTTCACTCCTGGTGAAAATAATGTATTGTTTCCACCATTGGTAGATCCAGGAAAAGTTCTTATTCTCCTGCTTCACATTAAGATTGGACTTATGAAGCAATTCACAAGAGCATTAGATACAAACGGCCCATGTTTCAAATATTTGCATAAAAAATTTCCGAAATTTTCTGAAGCTAAAATTAAGGTAGGCGTATTTGACGGGCCACAAATAAGAAAATTGTTTCAAGATTCATTATTTGTTACTAAAATGAATAAAGTTGAAAAAGCTGCTTGGCTTAGTTTTAAAGAAGTCGCAACAAACTTTTTGGGAAATAATAAAAGTCCTAAGTACAAAGAAATAGTTGAGAAAATGGTAAAAAAATTTTCAAACATTAGGTTGCTTAATGAATCTAAAATTACATTTCCTGGACTCCCACATCGATGATTTCCCAGATAATCTTGGTGACTACAGTGAGGAGCAAGGGGAACGTTTTCACCAAGATCTGAAAATCATAGAAAATCGGTATCAAGGACGATGGGATGACCATATGCTAGCGGACTATTGCTGGTCGCTAAAAAGAGAAACAAGTCCTCAAAAGCGTTTGGGCAGAAAGCCTTTGAATAGGTCGTTCGCGGAAAAAAGAACAAGATACAGCCAAAAAAAGGAAAGTTAGGCGCGGGTCTAACCTTCGCAATTCTAGTGCTTAAGGGTCTACTATTTGAGAGTATATGGTTTAAAAGTGCTGGTTTTGAGTTTATCGGGTCTCATTTTTAAAGTTACAGGGTTATTGAGGTCTATTTTTTGGGGTTACAGGGTGTGGGAGTCTAAGGTTTCAGGGTTTAGGGTTTGAGAGTATCAGGTTTGAGGATTCCCCAACTGTATACCAAATTTGGTAGGAATCGGTTGGTTTTCAAAAATTTTGTCCGCCATCTTGGATCCGCCATTTTGAATTTTGCAAATCCGACCTCAGATTCATGATCAGCAACCCAAAAAACCCTCGTGTACCAAATTTGGTAAGAATCGGTTGAATTTTAATTTGAATCCGTTTTTGCATTCGAAAAGCACTATATCTGTCTGATTTATTGAGGTTAGAAAGAAAACAGAACTGTATGGCTTAATCCAACCGATGAATATTAGCTTAGCGTGTCCGAATACATATTAATACATCTTTGGATTCATGAAAAAGCTTGAATCAATTTTTTAGGAGTATATTTTTCTTAATTTTTACTAATTTTTACTTATTTTTTGAGGTTAGAAAAAAATTGAGATGTGACGGCGATATTCTGACGTCAGATTCGTGATGAGCGGGCAAAAATACTACGGATCTGATATATCGCATCAAAAGTATACCCCACTTTTTTTTTTGTGGGGCTGTGTAATAGTTTTCAGTTTTGTAAAAAATTGCCAGTAGCGCCATTGTTTCTGGAGGTGGAATACTCATAATTATCACGAGCATTCTATAGGGATGAAAAAAAGATGTATGTAAAGGAATTTGAGTTAGATGCTACAGGGCGTTCAAAATAAATTTATGCATTTCAACTATTTTAAACTGAAAAATCTCAAATTTTTTAAATGGCACACCCTGTATATTATTATTTTTTCTAATAGATTCTACAAAACCCTCCAACTTTTATTAAGTATGTTATATACCTATTTCTAATAGTTTTCGATTTATTGTGAATTTTTCAATTTTTACCCTTGTTTTTAATACACTTACGCTATGTGAAAACATAAACAAATAGTTAATAATAACTTTAATATAATTTAAGTTATTTAATGATTAATTATTATGACGTAACAAATGTTCAAAAATATGCCCGTCTATTTGAATGCCTTCAGAAACGATGGCGCTATTGGCAATTTTTTACAAAACTGAAAACTAGTATTTTTTTAAAAAAATTGAAATGTTAGAAAAACTACTAGCTTAAGGTATATAACATTATTAATAAAAAAGTTATAAAATTTTACGCAGAATTTAAAAATATATTAGAAAACCGACTGTCATTTAACCATATATAATAAATAAATTTAGTTTCCTCTTGATAAAATAAGAGGGAACCTACAATCGGAGGAGGAAGTTAGACCCGCTTTTTTTTTCAGCCAAAAACGGTCATTTTTTTCAGTTCAAAAACTGTGTATTTAAACGACAGTTCATTTTTGGATGTAGCATTTTGGGCATTCCAGGGCACGTGGGTCCTAAAATGAACGTTAAGCCCTTTTATTCGACTGGCCCCATAGAATGAACAACTAGGCAGACGGTTAGTCGACAGGTCGAAATTTCTAATCGGCCTCTTGGTCTTTATGGTGTATTTAGGTGAACTGTTTTTCCTTCTTCAAATCTGAAAATTAAAACAAATATAGATTTATTGAATAAAGGATTTCACCCTATTAGATTATACGCATATACTTTAGTACCTATTAAAACTGTCATGGTAATAAAGTTTTCTTATCTCAGGTAAAACAGAAAAATAAAATACTACACTTTTCCGGCGTCAAAATGATATTGTTAATAAAAATAACTTAAAGGGTTTTATCAACCAAACGATGCCATGAAATAAATCTTTTGTGTCTTCTTCGTCTTACTTTATTTTTACTTTGATAATAACAAAGATATTACAGGTCTTAAAATTGGAGTTATTTACGTTAATGGGCTATTCAATAAACAAAATGATTAGAATAGTCAAAATAAATGAGTTTTTATTTCAATATTAATATGCATTATTTATGTTTAGGGAGGAACAACACAAATTTATAATAAATGTGATATTTATTTACTTGTTCTTAGTTACAAATTAATTTAAGGTTATAGGCAAATTGCTTTTTTTTTTTTTTTTTTTTTTTTTATGGGTCTAGCACACGTGCTACAGGGAAGTCCCTAAAGCGCTACAGGAGCGACACGTGTGCGGAGAAAACGATTCACGTTGTTCTTGAATCGCTGTAGATTGTACTCGATGGGAAACACAGTCCTGGGTAAACCATTCCAAAGGTATGATGTTCTCCATATAAAAGACTGCTTGAAAAGCGCTTTACGGGGTATGTTGTCAAATTCTTTAAAAAAATGTCTTTATGATATGGCCTATTGAGGATTTGCTGCTGTCCGATTGGCGAATAAAGAGCCAAGTGCTTGTTAGAGAAGTTAGAGTATCGAGTACTACAATTTTTAAGATTATCGATGAAGATTTAGAGATGAGGAATGTTTCTGCATGACAGATCCTCGAACTTCTAACATGAAAGCCGGAACTGACGAAGCAAAAATTTCTAAAGAATATTTCGCTGCTTGAGAGAAGGACGAGAGTTATTTTTCTCGAATTGTCGCAGGCGATGGGACTTGGATATCCTATTGGCATCCTCCTAAAAATCAAGAGTCGATGCAATGGATTCAAGAAAAGGCGAAGACTTATTCGTGGCTAGTCAGCTGAAATATGAACTTTATCAGTGGTTTTAAATTGAATCAGATATGCACGGAGTGGAACCCTTGTCGAATCACGTTTCTAGCTCGACTAATGAGCTGTGATAAGGCGAAACGTCTCTTGAGATGGAATGAATAATAAGAGAACTGTGGAGAGACTGCTGAAATATAAATTTTCTCCATTTTCCTATATATATATATACATATATATATATATATATATATATATATATATATATATATATATATATATATATATATATATACATATATATATATATATATATATATATGTATTTATATATATATATATATATATATATATATATATATATATATATATATATATATATACTAGACTTTTTAAATCACGTATCCGAATGTTTAATAAATTCTCATGTTAATCAAAAAATCTGGAGAATAAATTTGTATACTTTTTTTTGTAACATTTCTCTTAAATCAGTTTCTGGTGAATCCACAGATGTAAATTTGAAAGATGTAAAGGACTGGAAAACTACATTACTGCTAATTTTAAAAGATTATTCTCCACGAAATGTATATAATGCTGATGAAACAGGTCTTTATTACAGAGCCATGCCAAATAAGAGATTTGTTTTAAAAAAACCATAAATGTGCAGGAAAGAAGGTTGCAAAACAGCGATTAACTATTTTACTGTGTGCAAATATTGAAGGAGAAAAAGAAAACCCGTTAATAATTGGGAAAATTAAAAATCCTCGTTGTTTTAAAGGTAGTCATGTTGACAAGTTGCCCTTACAGAATCTAACAAAACGGTCTGGATGATATATATATATATATATATATATATATATATATATATATATATATATATATATATATATATATATATATATACAAATATATATATATATATATATATATATATATATATATATATATATATTTATATATATATACTTATATACAGTAAAACTTGTCAAAAGCGGCCACAAGAAACCTTAGGAATATTGGCCGTTTATGACAGGTGGCCGTTATTCCCGGATTTTGCGCCCTATAAATAAAAGACATATATTTTTCTATCTAAAGTTTTCTTATCTCAGGTAAAAGAGAAAAATAAAATACTACACTTTTCCGGCGTCGAAATGATATTGTTAATAAAAATAACTTAAAGGGTTTTATCAACCAAACGATGCCATGAAATAAATCTTTTGTATCTTCTTCGTCTTAATTTATTTTTACTTTGATAATAACAAAGATATTACAGGTCTTAAAATTGGAGTTATTTACGTTAATGGGCTATTCAATAAACAAAATGATTAGAGTAGTCAAAATAATGATGAGTTTTTATTATAATATTAATATGCATTATTTATGTTTAGGGAGGAACAACAAAAATTTATAATAAATGTGATATTTATTTACTTGTTCTTAGTTACAAATTAATTTAGGGTTATAGGCAAATTGCTTTACGGGGCATGTTGTCAAATTCTTTAAAAAAATTTCTTTATGATATGGCCTATTGAGGATTTGCTGCTGTCCGATTGACGAATAAAGAGCCAAGTGCTTGTTAGAGAAGTTAGAGTATCGAGTACTACAATTTTTAAGATTATCGATGAAGATTTAGAGATGAGGAATGTTTCTGCATGACAGATCCTCAAACTTCTAACATGAAAGCCGGAACTGACGAAGAAAAAAAATTTCTAAAGAACATTTCGCTGCTTGAGAGAAGGACGAGAGTTATTTTTCTCGAATTGTCGCAGGCGACGGGACTTGGATATCTTATTGGCATCCTCCTAAAAATCAAGAGTCGATGCAATGGATTCAAGAAAAGGCGAAGACTAATAAGTCTTCTGGAAAATCGATAGAGACAGAGACGAGAGAATTTTCTTGACCATATGAAAAAAAGGGTTCATAATTAATGAAGAGGTTTACGAAAGGACGATTCAATATACGGAGCCGGCCATTAGAAAGAACGTCCGAATTCATGAAGAACTAAAATTACCGAGCAGCATCTACTTTATAGCCCTGATTTAGTGACCTGTAAATGCCTGAAGAAAAACCATAGGGACTGAAAGTTTTTCTTAGTTGATAAGTTAAAAAGAGCTTTAGTTTCATTTGTAAAGACGCAAACAAAAGAATATTTTTTTAGATTAAATGAAACAACTAGAGAATCGCTGAACTACGGGCATTAGTGTAGATAGTAGATATGTAGAAAAATATTTGTTTTTTGGGGTTTTCCGTCATCGCTAGCCATGTAACAGTAAAATAGTCTGTATAATAACATTCATACCTGGATCTCAATACAGCTTATTTCGTAACAAGTTCAATTTTAATTTTTTTAAAATCATATACACTGGCAGTCTTAAATATGTAGTGTATATATTCATTGATTTATCCTTTGCATTCCATACTGTCAATAACAATTTTTTCCTACTTCAATTAGATCGCACGTATCCAAGGTACGCTGCCAAAGTAGATAAGTTCATCCGTAACTCATAGAAATATAGTAGGCAAATTCAGGATCAACTTTTAATCCTAATACTATAAATATAGGTACCCTGAGACTAATACTTTTTATTATGTTCGTAAATGACTTGTCTTTTAATGTCAATGCTGCCCACATAAAGATATACGTTGACGATATTAATATTCTAGAGGTAGGTCAGTTATATTATAGATGTAATAAAATATATATCTATAACCTGGTCAGAGGACATATGTATGAATTTAAAAAATCACGTAAATCGGATAAGTGATTCTCGAGGGATAAGCGCACTAACGGACAGACAGATAAAGAGACGTTGCATTTTATATACTCGTATTATAGATAGAGATTATTATTATTATATAAACCTGGCCAAAGAATATATGTATGAATTTAAAAAAATACACGTAAATCGGATAAGTGATTCTCGCGTGATAAATGCACTAATGGACAGACAGACAGACAGAGAGACATTGCATTTTTATATATATTATAGATTATAGATATTCTCTGCTACATAATATTGTTCCATATTTAATGGTTTAGGCTGTATATTGCAAGGGAACGCGCTAGCGGCAAACTTTTTTTCCGACTTCATTCACATATTATGTAGCAGACAAAAATCTATAATCTATAATATATATAAAATGTAATGTCTCTCTGTCTGTCTGTCCATTAGTGCGTTTATCACGCGAGAACCACTTATCCGATTTACGTGTTTTTTCTTTTAATTCATACATTTGTTCTCTGGCCAGGTTATTTATAATCTTCTATCTATAATATATATATATATATATATATATATATATATATATATATTATATATATATATATATATAATGCAACGTCTCTCTGACTGTCTGCCTGTCTCTCTGCCTGTCTGTCTGTTTGTTCATTAATGCGCTTATCACTGGAGAACCACTTACCCGATTTACGTGCTTTTTTTTAAAACATACATATGTTCTCTGGCCAGGTTATCTATCTATAATATATATAAAATGCAACGTCTCTCTGTCTGTCTGTGTATCTGTCTGTCTGTCCGTTAGTGCGTTACGTGCTGTTTTTTTAAAAAACATATATATGTTCTCTGGCCAGATTACAGGATATATTTTATTGCGTTAGGTAACATAAAGATTAAGCAGTGACGATAATAGTGAATCAAGTCGGAAAAAAAGGTTACCGTTAGCGCGTTCTCTTGCAATACGCCGCCCAAACCATTAAATATGGAATAATATCATGTTGCAAAGAAGTAGGTTAAAAAAATGAAACCAGTTCATGGCGATATGGACATTGAATATTAAACTTAATTTAGATGTAATAAATTTTACCTAACAATAAAATGTAAATCTGCTCTCAACGTCTGTCAGACCGAAGAATAATCAGGAAATGGCGAGCATTCACTCCAAGAAACGAGAAGACAAAACTTATAAGCCTTGATACGGCGAAACAGTATTTGACCAATAAGAGAACAGTGGCTAGTCAGCTGAAATATGAACTTTATCAGTGGTTTTAAATTGAATCAGATATGCATGGAGTGGAACCCTTGTCGAATCACGTTTCTAGTTCGACTAATGAGCCGTGATAAGGCGAAGCGTCTCTCGAGATGGAATGAATAATAAGAGAACTGTGGAGAGACTGCTGAAATATAAATTTTCTCCATTTTCCTATATATATATATATATATATATATATATATATATATATATATATATATATATATATATATATATATACTACTCAGTATATATCACCACTACACCAAACACTTTATTTTTGCACTCGACGCGCGTTTCGCTAACCATGTTAGCTTCATCAGGAGCAATGATTGACTAAAGCTAAACTACAAATCTACCCTATTTATACTTAGCCTAACCCTTGAATTACTCAAGCGGAACTAATGACATAGGCAAGGCCCTCAGTTCCGGTCAAGTACCCAGTAGAGGGGACTATAAGGAATAGGCCCTCTGCCTTTATTTAAACTACTTTTACATTTTATGATTTCCATACTTTCGTATGCGTTCAACAATCTCCTATCAGATACATTTTTTATTAATCTTAGATTATCTAATGTTACAGTATGATCAGCTTCAAGGGCATGTTCGGCAATGCTAGACATTTTTCTGTTCTATTGTATCTAAATGTTCTTTAAATCGTGTTTTAATTGACCTTTTAGTTTGCCCAACATACTTTTTGTCACATTCATTACAACTAATTTCATAAATTCCACTTTCTCACAATTAGGAATCTTATCTTTGGGATTTCCTAAGATATTCCTCAGATTGTCTGATGACTTATAGACTAAGGTGAGGCCTACCTTATTAAATACCTTATTGAGTCCCTTGCTATATTTCGGATTATATGTTATGGAGACATATTTGGTGTTATTTTCTTCGCGTGTAAAAAAGGTGGAATTCTGAATATTAAACCTAAATTTATGTCTATTTATTAGCTTATTTACTAAGTCATCGTCGTAACCATTAACTCTAGTTATATTTCTAATACGATTCCTTTCTTTATTGAAGTTTATTCTGTTCAGAGGGAAAGTGACCAAACGATGAACTAAAAAATGTAATGAGGCTAATTTGTGTTGTTTGCAATGAAATGAATCATTAGGAATATATCTATCTGTTACTGTATCCTTCCTATAGATATCAAATTCTAATCTATTATTTTTTTTAATAATTAAAATATCTAGAAAAGGCAATTGTCCTTTGTTCTCAACTTCGTAAGTGAATTTAATGGAATCATACCGGCTATTTAATTTAGAAACAAAATCATTAATAATTGCTCTCTTTATATCAAAAATCGCGAAAATATCATCCACATACCTATACCATACCCTTGGGAAATATTCGAATTCTTGACTGGCTTCGATTTCAAACTTACTCATGAATAAATTGGCTATGAAAGGTGATAAGCAATTACCCATAGCTGTTCCTTCTTTCTGAACATAAAATTGATTGTTATATTGGAAATAATTTTTGTTGGTGACTGGCTAATATATATATATATATATATATATATATATATATATATATATATATATATATATATATATATATATATATATATATATATACATATATACTAGACTTTTTAAATCACGTATCCGAATGTTTAATAAATTCTCATGTTAATCAGAAAATCTGGAGAAAAAATCTGTATACTTTTTTTTTGTAACATTTCCGCTCTTTCACGTGGTACTATTAGATTTTCGATATTTTGCTTATTTTTCGAGATATTACCGAAAAACAGAATTTTTGATTTTATTTTGGATTTTGTGGGCTTAGAGTAGATCAAACTTTAGCAAACTTTTTATATAGTCCAAAAAAAACTACCTGTGTGCTAAAAGGCAGCCTTTTAACATTTAGTGAGAGCTTAAAACCCCTGGCGACTGGGCTATTCACAAATATTTGTTACTAATAGAACAAAACGTACATAGAGACGTCAATCATAAAAAAATAATAAATACAAATTATTTTAAGAAACCATAGGAACAGATCTATATAGTAAATGCTTATTGAGGTACGTACAATTATTACAGATATATGTATAAATTTCAATATATTCAATCAATATATTACAGTTTTAAAAAATGGATTTGAAACAGGAGAAGAGAAACTCGCAACCGAGTGTAAAGATTTGTTGGCCCTCATTTGCCGGGAACAAACAGCCTGTTTCTCTAGGTATCTGGCAACACGAATAACCAGGGCTATGAAATGGCTAACACATTGACTGTATTAGAGCAAAAAAAGCTCAATATATTATTAAGCGGACCTATTTAACACAGTCAGCAAACAAGAGGTGTGACTTAATGATGATTCTCAACAAGATTATTTGTTTATTAAAAGAAATATCACTGTTAATTTTAAAATTTCTATGAACTAACGTCCTATTATATATAGAGTGAAACCTGTGCTAACGGCCGCCTGTGGTAACGGACAGTATTAAGCATCCCGAAATCTATTGCATATACATTTCCGTATACAAACATCTGTTAATTACGGCCACTTGTATTAAACGGCCACGCCCAGTAAAACCGAAATTTTTATTGAATATTTCCGAAATTTACCTGGTAATAACGATCGGGCTGGCCGAAGGCTTTTATGACATACTAATTATTTTGATGGGCCTTCAACCTTTTACTTTTACTACTACTGTAATTGGGCAATTTATTCAAGGAAATACCCATTATTGTTGATAAAATTATCTGGTCTAAATTTGAAGTTCTCTGTTTATTCCATTACTTTAAAGTTGTCTTCGTACTTCGTACTTCTAACCTGAACTAACCTGAACATGTTCTGAATAATGTCGCTGAAACGAAAACGTTTGTCACTAAAAGACAAAATTATTATCATCGCTGAAAGTGAAAAGTTTGCGTTAAGTTCGCGAAAACTGGCTGAAAAATTCGAGGTTGGAAAAACGCAAATTCTCGATATATTAAAAAATATGTTTGAAGAGGGTGCTAACTTAGAGCAAAAACGAAAATTTCCCAAGTCAGCAGGATTAGCAGTGGATTAGGTTGTCTACAATTGATTTTGCAAGGCCAAGAATAAAGCAGTTCCAATATCTGGACCAATACTCAAATAAAACTGGAGGTGTCAAGCAGCTTGAAAGTGGAAAATTTCGCTGCATCAAATGGGTGGTTGGAAAGTTTCTGTAAACGACACAATATTTCTTTTAAATCAGTTTCTGGTGAGTCCACAGATGTAAATTTGAAAGATGTAAAGGACTGGAAAACTACATTACTGCTAATTTTAAAAGATTATTCTCCACGAAATGTATATAATGCTGATGAAACAGGTCTTTATTACCGAGCCATGCCAAATAAGACATTTGCTTTAAAAAAACCATAAATGTGCAGGAAAGAAGGTTGCAAAACAGCGATTAACTATTTTACTGTGTGCAAATATTGAAGGAGAAAAGGAAAACCCGTTAATAATTGGGAAAATTAAAAATCCTCGTTGTTTTAAAGGTAGTCATGTTGACAACTTACCCTTAGAATGAGAATCTAACAAAAAGGCCTGGATTATATATTATATATATATATATATATATATATATATATATATATATATATATATATATACATATATATATATATATATATATATATATATATACATATATATATATATATATACATATATATATATATATATATATATATATATATATATATATATATATATATATATATATATATATACATATATATATATATATATATATATATATATATATATATATATATATATATATATATATATATATATATATATATATATATATAGTCCCTGGCCAAATTATTAGACGCACTGTATTTTTTTTAGTAATTTTATATTTCTTAAGAGTTTTTATGCAATAATGGTATATTTAAACTACAATATTATTGATTTTTATTTAAAAGAATTGTTGTAGACTACATATTTGTATTTATTTTTAACATATGGCAACACTGTGTTGACAAAGTGATACATGAACGTAAATAAGTACAAACCTGTATCAGTCGCGATCGGAATCGAGTCAGGTACGGACGTGTTTCTGTGGCTTTATGGACTGTGATTGTTTGTTTAACAGTTTTATACTACTCAGTTATTAGTTTATTTTGTATGCAGTGTTTTAAAAAAGTAATTGGACTATTTTCATTATGGGCAGAAAAGGCGATCTTTCACCACGTAAAAAAGCTGAAGTGAAGGCCCTTGTGATTGCTAAAACATTTACAAACCGAGAAATATCACGAAGATTGGAGGTTTCTGAAGCTAGTGTACGACGCATAAAAAGAAAATTGAGTCAGGGAAGGAATTAAGCCCGAAAAGAAAGAAAAGATGCGGTAGAAAACCAATTTTCACTCCACGATCAGAGAGATGTTTGAAGAAAATTTGTGTAGAAAACAGATTTGCTACCACAAAGGTAATAAAATCACAACTCCAGGATGCTAGCGTAAATGCTTCTGAGCGCACTGTTCGAAGAAAATTGAAAGAATTAGATTTTAAGGCCTGTCGTCCCGCCAGGAAGCCCCAGTTAACAGCTGCAATGAAAGCAAAGCGCCTGAAGTGGGCCAAACAATGGCAAGACAAAGATGTGGACTTCTGGAGATCGGTAAGATACAGCAATTTAATCAATAATTGATACATTATTATCATTTTCAGTTAAATAAAGCAAATAAACATGGAAGTTTATATATTTTTCCTATTTTTGACAGGTCTGCTTCAGTGACGAAAGCACATTCGAAATTTTGCAGAATAAAGCTCAGTATGTGCGTCGTCGTCATGGAGTCATGGAGAAAAGTTTCATCCTGATTGTGTCGTCTCGACGGTTAAACATCCCACCAAAGTGATGATTTGGTCAGTCATCAGCGGCAAGGGCACTGGACGTCTGTACGTCGTCAAAGGAATAATGAGGCAAGATCAGTACAAAGAAGTATTACAAAATCGGTTGATTCCGCAGCTCAGAGAATGGTGTTCAAATGGGAAACCATTCACTTTCATGCAAGATGGAGCTCCCTGCCACACTGTTCGGTCTGTTAAAGCTTTTTTGACAGAAAAGATATCCCTCTGTTGGATTGGCCCTGATATGAACCCCACTGAAAATGTGTGGGAGCTGATGAAAAGGGAAGTGGCTAAAGATGTGATTACCAACAAAACCCAGCTCCTAGAAAAGATTATTCATGTGTGGAATCATCATCCTCAAATGCAGGAGACAGTACAATCTTGCATTGATAGTATGCCGCGCAGAATTAAAGCTTTGATAGCGGCTAAAGGTGGCTCAACTAAATATTGACTTTTATTAACATTAATTTCACTTGTCTTTAAAACTTAATAAACTTATGCTTTTCTAAATTAATGCTGTTTTATTTATGTCAAATAAATAGGTAATTGATTGGATAATATAAAAGTAAAAAACAAATCAATGCAGTGCGTCTAATAATTTGGCCAGGGACTGTATATATATATATATACACATATATACAGTAAAACTTGTCAAAAGCGGCCACAAGAAACCTTAGGAATATTGGCCGTTTGTGACAGGTGGCCGTTATTCCCAGATTTTGCGCCCTATAAATAAAAGACATTTATTTTTCTATTTTTAAACATTTTCTTTATTTTATTAAATAGAGTTAGGATACACACAGATTGAAAAGTTAAAATGATTTAATAATATAAAAAAAATATTTTGAATGTACAGTATATACACTATAATATGGATTTTTTAAAAATGTATACATGTCATTAAGTTTTTTTGAGGTATGTTTCAAATTGTTGTCTCTTAAATTTGCACAAACTTCACTCATACTAGACAAAGTAGATTTCGGAGCTTCACATTCGTCCACATTAATGTCTGCATCAAAGTTAGGCTTTAGGTCTGTAACGTACGGTTTCTCAACAATTTCTGAAATACTGAAGTTTAAACTTTCTGTTGGCACATCACTATAAAAGGAAACAAACTCATCCAAGTTTACAGTTTTATCACGGACTAAAGAAAAGAGCTTAGCAAGGGTTATTTCGTCTTCTTAGTTAAAAACAGCATCTTCGACAACATCGGAGAGTCTGGCCTTAAAAAAACATTTTTTAATTATAGCTGGAGAAAGATTTTTCGACACAGTCGTAATCCATATTGGTGCATTCGTTAAATTTATGCTTTTTTCAAATTTCTCAAAATCGTAATAACTGTCGACAAACGTAAGTAGCCTTTTGATCAAATATTTTCTATATATCATCTTAAAATTTTGAATTATTCCTTGGTCTAAAGGCTGACAATATGAGGTGGTATTTGGTGGCAAAAGGACCAACTTAACAATTTCTAGTGGCACTTTGGAATGGGAGGTAGCATTATTCAAGAAAAGCAGCGCTCTTCTATTTTGTTTCTTCATTTTATTATCAAATTTATGGAGCCATCTGGTCAAAATTTCTGAAGTCATCCAGGCCTTTTTGTTAGATTCTCATTCTAAGGGTAACTTGTCAACATGACTACCTTTAAAACAACGAGGATTTTTAATTTTCCCAACAGTAAAATAGTTAATCGCTGTTTTGCAACCTTCTTTCCTGCACATTTATAGTTTTTTTAAAAGCAAATGTCTTATTTGGCATGGCTCGGTAATAAAGACGTGTTTCATCAGCATTATATACATTTCGTGGAGAATAATATTTTAAAATTAGCAGTAATGTAGTTTTCCAGTCCTTTACATCTTTCAAATTTACATCTGCGGACTCACTAGAAACTGATTTAAAAGAAATATTGTTTCGTTTACAGAAACTTTCCAACCACCCATTTGATGCAGCGAAATTTTCCACTTTTAAGCTGCTTGACACCTCCAGTTTTATTTGAGTATTGGTCCAGATATTGGAACTGCTTTATTCTTGGCCTTGCAAAATCAATTGTAGACAACCTAATCCACTGCTGACTTGGGAAATTTTCGTTTTTGCTCCAAGTTAGCACCCTCTTTAAACATATATTTTAATATATCGAGAATTTGCGTTTTTCCAACCTCGAATTTTTCAGCCAGTTTTCGCGAACTTAACGCAAACTTTTCACTTTCAGCGATGATAATAATTTTGTCTTTTAGTGACAAACGTTTTCGTTTCAGCGACATTATTAAGAACATTTTCTGTACGAAGACAACTTTAAAATAATGGAATAAACAGAAAACTTCAAATTTAAACCAAGTAATTTTATCAAAAAAATAATAGGTATTTCCTTGAATAAATTGCCCAGTTACAGTCATAGTAAAAGGTTGAAGGGCCATAAAAATAATTAGTATGTCATAAAACCTTTCGGCCAGCCCGGTCGTTATTACCAGGTAAATTTCCAAGGAAAAGTGCCCTAAAAATTTCGGTTTTTTTAAATGGCCGTGGCCGTTTAGTACAAGTTGCCGTAATTAACAGGTTTTTGTATATTTAAATTTATATGCAATAGGTTTCGGAAAGCTTAATACTGTCCGTTACCACAGGCGGCAGCTTATGACAGGTGGCGGTTAACACAGGTTTACTGTATGTATAATAGGAACTTACGTTCAATGAAATTTTTAAATTAACAGTGATATTTCTTTTAATAAACAAATAATCTTGTTGAGAATCATCATTAAGTCACACCTCTTGTTTGCTGACTGTGTTAAATAGGTCCGCTTAATAATAAATTCAGCATTTTTTGCTCTAATGCAGTCAATGTGTTAGCCCTTTCATAGCCCTGGTTATTCGTGTTACCAGATACCTAGAGAAACAGGCTGTTTGTTCCCAACATGAGGGCCAACAAATCTTTACGCTCGGTTGCAAGTATCTCTTCTCCTGTTTCAAATCTATTTTTAGTGTTCCGTACGGAACACTTATAAGATCACTTCGGTGTCTGTCCGTCTGTCTGTCCGTCTGTCTGTCTGTCTGTCCGTCTGTCTGTCCGTCTGTCTGTCCGCCTGTCTATCCGTCTGTCTGCTCGTCTGTCTGTCCGTCTGTCTGTCTGTCCGGCTGTCCGTCTGTCTGTCCGTCTGTCACACCCGATTTTCTCCGAAACTATTTGTCATAGAAAGTTGAAATTTGGTAGTAATATAGGAATTGATGGCCTCATCAGAGCCATGTAGTTTTGAAAGTTAAATCTTGACTTAAGGGGTTAGTTTTGGGGGGTGAAATCGGAAGTGAAAAAAAAAAATTTTTTTCTAGGTAATCGAGTGTGGGTGTCAAATGAAAGCTTGTGAAAACACGAGTAAAAAATATATATATATAATGTAATACTTGTGCGCACTTTTCTTTGTATTATTTTTAAAAAATCGCGAAAAATCGCTATCCACCCGCCTTATCTCGGAAAGTATTTATCAAAAAATTTTGAAAAAAATTCTGGAATATTCTCCATGGGGTGTAGATTGAACGAAAATTATCACAAGTGCACTACCAGTAATAATTTATCTGGTATATAAAAAAAAAAACAGAAATTTCAAGGTCATCAATTTTCAGTAAAGATTGGAAATAAACTTTGTTGAAAACTTATTTGGGGTGTGTTTTGTGAAGTCACTGATCATTTTATATCACTGTAATATAAATTTTGACTTAAGGGATTCGTTTTGAGGGGTGAAATCGGAAGTGAATAAAAAATTTTTTTACTATGTCATCGAGTGTGGTGTCAAATGAAAGCTTGTGAAAACACGAGTAAAAAATATATATATAATGTAATACTTGCGCACACTTTTTCTTCGTATTACTTTTAAAAAATCTTGAAAAAACGCTGTCCCCTATCTTATCTCGAAAAGTACTGATCAAAAAATTTTGAAAAAATCCTGGAATATTCTCCACGAAAATTATCATTACCTTTAATAATTTATCTGGTATAGAAAAAAAAAAAAAACCAAAATTTCAAAGTCACCAGTTTTCAGTAAAGATTGGAAACAAACTTTGTTGAAAACTCATTTGGGGTGTGTTTTGTGAAGCCACTGATCATTTTATACCACCCTAACAAAATTTTTTATTTTAAAAACAATCAACGTACGGATCACTAATTGTGCAAGTTCAACTTGCACTTGACCGTTTTTTTTTTTAAATTGTAATATATTGATTGCGTATATTGATTTTCATACATATATCTGTAATAATTTTATGTACCTCAATAAGCATAAAATTAAGACGTTTAACTAGGTATTTACTATATAGATCTGTTCCTATGGTTTCTTAAAATAATTTGTATTTATTATTTTTTTATGATTAACGTCTCTATGTACGTTTTGTTCTATTAGTAACAAATATTTGTGAATAGCCCAGTCGCCCACAAAATCCAAACTAAAATCAAAAATTCTGTTTTTCGGTAATATCTCGAAAAATAAACAAGATATCGAAAACTAATAGCACCACGTGAAAGAGCGGAAATTTTTCAAAAAAAAACAGTATACAGATTTTTTTCTCCAGATTTTTTCTCCAGAGAATTTATTAAAAATTCGGATATGTGATTTAAAAAGTCTAGTGCGCCAAACAGGTTAATTTTAAAGTCTACGCGCACCGCTCGAAAATTAATCGATATTACCTGTTTTCAGAGTGTAAAAAAAAAAATTAAAAGATAGTTTTCTGAAGAGGAGACTTTCAGCTTTCCGATGATACTAATAGTTTTTAATCTTATTGCTTTATAATTTGAAATACTTAAAACGAAATTTTTGTTTGGATGATTTTAACGGGTAAACTACAAATATTTTATAAAATATATTATTCAAAAAAAAAAAATCCTTGTGCATATATCATTATTAAACCTTAAATTTCAATATAAAAATAATTAAAAATACCAACATTGTCTATGTTATTTAAAAGTTAAGTTTTAAAATATGAAAATTTGCCTGTTGTATTACGCCGCCGGCAATTTTACGTTCAAAGCAGTACGAAATTGTAAAAAAAAGTCTGCCAATTTTTTTTAGTTACAGTTAAAAGTATACTTGATATTAAAAAAATCATTAAAAAGTTAAAAAAACATTCTGTCTTTTTGTAATTTTGTTCTTAAAAAAGTGTTCATGATAAACGTATTTGTTGCTTATTAATCATACAACAAAAACATATTTAAAGGCGGGAAATGAAAGATAAAAGTCTAAGCGTTAAGCATAAAGTATTTATATTTCATTTAAGTATCCAGCTACAAAGAAAACAGTTATTAAAAATACAAAAATTCTAAATTATTCGAAGGAATTTTGTTAATGGCGATTGGAGAAGAAACGCGCGCGCAATGCCACCCGCCCGATCTGTTTTCTGTCATCTCTGCGACGCTCACGTAGTAAAGCAGGACTGCTATGCTCTTCAGTTTGAAGCTTCTGTTTTTCTTCATAAATTTGCACAAATTTACCTATTTTTCCATCATTACAAGAGGATAGTGATGATGAACAAACTGAAGAAGAAGAAAGTGGTTGATTATTTTGTAAATATTTTTGTTATACATTCTTTGTAATTTATTCTTTATTCTATTGTATTGTATTTATACAATTAATATTATATACATATATTCATTTTTTATATAAATAAATATATTTTATTTATTTTTTTTAAATTCACTGACTGCCATTTTGGATCATCCATTTAGAATTTTTAAAATTTGTCCTCAGATTTTTAATCAGTACCCCAAAAAACCCCTTAGTAGACACTTTAAAAAGAAAATTGGAAAATTAAATGAACTAGGTAATCTATGGTAGCCATTTTCAACCTGCCATTTTAAAGTTTTCAAATCTGTCATCGAATTCTTAATCAGCACCCCGAGAAATTCCTTAATAGCCAATTTCAAAATATTTAGCGGTATACAGAAACGTTAATTTAATCATAAATGAGGTGGAAGCATGATTCCCACTACAACTGAAGCCATTTTATTTTAAATATTTTTTTTTAAATAATAATAATATATCGGTTTAAAACGTTTTTCGTCGTTGTCCGATGCCTAACTTCCATTCTTTTCGATCCATCCATTGATCTTCTCTCAGGTCTCGAGCACTCATAGCTTTATTAATGCTCTCCTTCCATGTTTTTTTAGGTCGTCCTCGTTTTTTGTGATTCGGTGGTATCCATTGCATGGCGATTTTGGGTAATCTGGTTTCTTCCATCCGTTGTACATGGTCGTACCATATCAGTTGTTTCTGTTCGATGTCTGTTATAATGGATCCATCTATCCCCATTCGCTGTCTTACTTCGTCATTTCGAATTCTATCTCTTCGTGATATACCTAATGTTCTAAATACGTCCATTTCAGTTGCCTCAAGTTTTCTGCGATTCTGGTCTGATATTCTCCACGTCTCTGAGCCGTAGGTTAGACTACTTTTAATGAGAGTTTCATATATGTTATATTTGCGTCTCTTTCCGATGTTATCGCTCCATAGTATACCGTTTAGACATCCTGTTGCTCTTCTAGCTTGTGTTATTCGTTTGTTAATCTCGCTATCATCTTTGCATGACGTGTCGAATTCTACACCGTGTATGAGAGGCAGCTGGTTATTTCTTCTTGATTGTCTAGCTGGATATTCGATAGTTCCGTTCCTATAGGGAGGTATTTAGTTTTCTGCGTGTTAAGCTCTAGTCCCCAGTTCTTATATTCAGTATGCAATTTTCGAGCCATATACTCTAAATTGTCCCTATCATTTGCTATGATGACTTGATCGTCAGCAAACTGAAGAGTGTATAGGCATGTTCTGCCAATGTCAATACCCATCCCATTACATTTCCTCTTCCATTGGTATAAGGCCCTCGCTACATATATTTTAAATAATGTAGGTGATATACAGCATCCCTGACGCAAACCTTTATCCACTAGGAATTTCTTTGACACTCTGTTGCCAACCTTTATTTGTGATGAGGCTCCTGTATATAAATTCTTAAGAGCTCTTATAATTGTCTGGTTAACATTGGTTTCTTGTAAGACTTTCCACAATTTTTTCACCGGGACTGGCTTTCTGAAGATCTATGAACATAAGGTGGGTTTCTTGGTTGGTAGCTGACCTTTTTTCTTTTATTTGTTTTAGGGTGAAGACATTATCGGTACAGGTTCTTCCAGCTCGAAATCCAGATTGCTCTTCTTCTTATTTAGCTCTATATTCCTCTTCAATGAGATCCCGAATAATTTTTCCATAAAGACGGCTCAAAGTACTGGTCACTGATATTCCTCTATAGTTAGAACAGTCAAGCTTGTTTTCCTTTTTATGAATGGATGATATGTAAGCCTCTTTCCATTCCTCAGGCACACTCGCGCCATTTATATACTGATTTATACACCAGGTAAGCTGATCAAACAGCCCTCCTGACCCACATTTAATCAGTTCAGCGGGAATTCCTCCTGGTCCTGCAGCTCGAAAATTCTTCAATTTACTAACTGCTTTTTTTACTGTATCAACGTCAACCACGATTGTTTCTCCCTCTATGAGTATATCCGTTGGTGTATTCAACAGGTATTCGTCTCTGTTTTCTGATAATAGTATCTTGTAGTGGTCCATCCTTTTTTTTTGATATAGTTTGAATGTTTGCTTTATTTTTAGAGTTCGATGTTACGTTTTTTATGAACTTCCATGATTCTGAACACTTTTTTCCTCTTAAATATGTGTTGATTTCCATACACTTTTTGTCCCATATCTCCTTCTTTGCTACGTTTATTATTCTCCTTGTTGTCCTTTTCAAGTCCAAATATTGCTCTTTGTCTTCTTGTTGTTGGGTGTTTAACCATTTAAGATATAGTTGTTTTTTCCGACTTATTAATTCTTCAATCTCGTTATTCCACCAGAGTTTGTAACTATGCTTTTTAGTTTTTAATCCAACTGCCTCTTCTGCAGCGGTTCTAATACTGTTTACTATATTTTCATATACAATTTCTAGTGGCTGTCGGTTTCTTGTTCCTAAGAGTTTTTCGTCCAGTCTACGTTGGTATAACTTTTTGTGTACTTTCATTAATTAAGCTATCTATTTTATATTGTTTTGTTGATACTTCTTCTGTCTGGTCAGTTTCTTCTCTCTTATCTGCACGTTGTTTGGATCTAAATGGGACTATAAACTTTGCCTTGACCATGTAATGGTCTGATCCACATGTCACACCTCTATAGGATCTTACATCATTAATTTTTAAATTTGTCTTCTGTTTAACCATTACATAGTCAATTACAGATTTAAGGCTTCTTGTGTGTTGAACCCAGGTGTATGTATGAATTTTTTATGTTTGTAGAATCCATTCGTTATTTTTAGCTGATGTTGTTGGCACAATGCAATTAATCTCTGGCCGTTGTCGTTTGTAGTAATTTCCCCATGGGGCCCTACTACGTCGTCATCAGTTCTTTGACCAACTCTACTATTCAGGTCTCCAAGTATTATTACTTCTCTTGATGTTCCAATTTTTAGAACTTCATCGCTGACCTGTTCAAAAAATTCGTCCTTTTTCGTTATTGGTTCATCATCAGATATTGCATATAACCCAAGAATTGTTATTGGCTGTTGGTTTACAGTCAAATTGATTCGAATAATATTTTCACTCACTGCATCGAAATCAGATATTTTATTTTTATATTTTTTATGTATCATGATCGAGACGCCTCTTTTCGCTCTTTCATGTTTTGGCACTCCAGTGAATAGATGTACATAGTTGTTGATGACTTCTGTACCAGTTCCCTTCTTCTTTGTCTCTGTTAGCACCACCAATTCCATGTTCATGTTGAGTAATTCTTGTGTTATTTCCTCTGCCTTTCCTTTGATTCCTTGTACATTCCAAGTACCAATATTCATAATCCTTTTTCGTAGCTTTTGTCGTGTTCCGTGAGATCCGTCCGTACCGAGGCATTTGTTAGGCTTTTTAGTAAGTTGAGATTTTACAAGTGACGGGGAACTAGCCTGTCGCCTTAACCCCCAACTTGGAGAACCAGGTAATTTTATCTCAGGGTTTTCTTCCCATAGACCGCTTGTCTTTCAAGACTCCAGAGATCGGTCTTCCCTTTAAAGTCTGCTCCTCCGCTTTCCAGACCATTGGATACTTAGATCTCATCTGCTCTGTCCACCGTTGACCATTTTCGCCGTACCCTGGCAGGGGCCCTTACAGGGTGCTATCATCCGGGCCAGATGAACCCTGATTTTTTAGCGAGGTTGTTACTCCTCCCCCTCACCCTTTTCCAACCTGGCTTGGGACAGGCTTCGGCGAGTTTTATTTTTTTTAAATTACGGTAAAACTAGAAAAAAAAAATTATATACTTTTTGTAAAATTTCCCATTTTTTCACATGGTGCTTTTAGCTTCCGATACGTTTTTTATTTTTCGAGATATTTGCAAATAACCGAATTTTTCATTGTATTTTCGATTTTATGGGCTTAGCGTACACTTAAAAGCAACAAACTTTTTTTATCGTATTCTCCGTTCAAAAAACTACCCGTATGCCAAAATGACTCTGACTTAAATATAGGAAAAAGTTGTATGTATCATACAAGTATAAAATTGATTTTCTCCTTAATTTATTAATTTTTAAACAAACTAATTTCGTTTTACATTTTAGGCAAGTTAGATTAAAAGCAGATGAGAGTTAAGCCGCAATTATTCGTCCAGTATCTTGATCTGCCGAATCATTGGAAGTCGAATTTACGGAACAGACTTGGCAAATTTACATGGACGAGTTTGAAGTCTGATTTAAATCTTTTTCGTATCGCAAATGATAAGTTATTTGCTATTTAACCGGAAATTCAATCAGGAGACAGATTTAAGGTGTCTTTCATTTCTCAAGTTATAAGCGAACCAGATGGGCACATATATAGAACGGTAGTAACATCAAAGGTCAGATTTATTGTACGTGGCCTATAACAGTTTCACGTAAGAAATATGTTTTTGTCCTTTCCATTTCCTCTGTTAAAAGCTTCTTTTGGTTTAACTGGAAATCGGAAGTAAAGCAGCGTTTCTCAACCTGTAGGGCGCGCCCCACTAGGGGGCGTAATTACACTATTGGGGGGCGCGAGCGTATCGAAAAGAAACTATTAATAAAAACATTCATTAAAAACATTTAATATAATTTATTGAAAGGAAAGCAAAACAAATACTTTCTGACATAATAAAAAATAAAATACACATTTACACTGATATAATACCCCTATAAATAGGATTGTATTAGTACTGCACAATGTATTTACCTAATAATTAACAAACCAATACTAAATTAAAAACAAGTTTAGTAATTATTAGTGACTCCCTTGGGCCTGTTTTGTAGTGCAAAGATTTTCGAAGGATGGTTTATTGTTAGAAATAGACACAGAGTTCTTTTTCTATATTTAGGTGAGATCTATATTTTGTTTTCAAAGCAGCCACCGCAGAAAATCCGGTTTCGCAAAAGTAGGATATTGAAAATGGTAATAGTATACGAAATGCTCTTGTTTTCAGTGCAGAAAAACTCATCATTCACCCTGCCCAAAATTCAAAGAGTGATTTATTATTAAATTGTCTTTTGATTTCGCCACTTGCCGTGAAGTCTATGAAGATTTCTTCTTCGAAAGTTAAGAGCCCTTCGGGAGTATTTTGAAATGGATACCTAACCCATTCGTAACTTGCTACCAAGTTATCGTCAGTAAGAAAATACTTTTTAAAATTCTTTGTCAACATGGCTAGATGATTTTCAATGGTTACTAAACCAACTTTCACATGTTGTTCTTCAGCTTTGTATGTTTTAACACACTCACCCACATTTGCAAACATTTCTAGGTTTTTTTGCTTTAAATTTCTGCTTTACGATTCCAACTGTCTACAAAAGGCATTAATTTTATTACTTGTATCTAATATATGTATATTTGTTCCTTGGAGTTTAAGATTTAAGGTATTTAGTTTCTCACATATATCGACCAAGTAGCTCAATTTTATTACAAATAAACTATCTCTCGAAACTTCTCGGCTTCCGGTCGGTTTTCCTTTTCTAGAAACATGACGATTTCATTTCTTAATTCATAAACACGTTGCAAACATTTTCCACGTGATAGCCATTTTGCCTCGCAATAAAATAGTAACGCTGAATGTTCGGCACCCATGTCTTTACAAAGTGCGGAAAAAATTCTACGGTTACAACTGTAGTAAAACACAATATTTAGAGGAGGACTCATTTCTTTGGAAGCCAGAGCTTCTCTGTGGAGCATACACTGTGTCCACACACACAGTGCTTGTACACTTTAAAATCTTCCAGACATTGAATGAGCACCATCGGTACATATTCCGATGCAATTTTTCCACTCCATATTTGCCTTGTTTATAAAATCTTTTAAGATAGCAAATAATGCGAGTGATGTTGCTTTGAGTTCTATTGATTTGTAGAAAAATAGTTCTTCTACCGCTGACATACCATCACAAAATCGAACATAGGCAATGAAATGACCATCTTTATTGCTATCTGTTGCCTCATCAAGCTTAATTGAAAAACAATTTGTCTCGCAACTTCTCGAAAAGCTGTTGCTGTAGATCAGGGGTGCTCAAACGGTCGATCGCGATCGACAAATCGATCGCGAGTGCTTTTTGAGTCGATCTCGAGAAAAAAATTCCGATATAGAACTATTCACAGATTTTGTTTTAGGAAACTAAAACAAAATGTAATGAATAAACTACTAAAATTTATTCGATCCCACAATTAGGCCAGAATAACCCCCTCCTCACTTTCTTTTATCGTAATAACCCCCTGCTAGCGGCAAAAGGCGGCTTTATCAAAGGAACGCGCGGTACTTGTCAAAGAAAAGCCGCGTTTTTGATTCCCGCCGATTTTTCTAGAAACTTCGGGCGGCGGCGTGTTTGACGGGAATATTCGAGACTTCGTTCGCGCCAATATAAATGTTGCGCCTTCAGGAATAGGAGTCAGTCTAAGTTGTAACTTGAAGGCAATACATCGATACAAAGTTTATTAATAAATAGTCCAAAATGAGTGCGGCGAAGAAAAGTAAAACTTATCATTTTAATAACGATTGGGAGGAAGAATTTTTCGTTTGTATGGTAAAGGATAAGTGCATTTGTCTCATTTGCCGTGCGTGAGTTACAATACCTAAGCGTGGGAACTTAGAGAGGCATCATAAAACGGTTCATAAAAACTATGAAAAGGATTTTCCGTCACAGAGTGAATTAAGAAAACGAAAAGTAAGTGATTTGATAACTTGTTTGAAAAAAAGAACAAACCATGCTGCAACGATCGCGTCATTTAAAATATCTCATATATTGGCGAAACACAAGAAACCATTTGATGATGGATTGGTTGTAAAGGAAGCATTTATTGAAGCGGGTGAGACTTTATTTGAAGATTTTAAAAATAAAACAGAGATTATGTCTGCTATTAGAGAACTTCAGTTATCTCGTCCGACTGTCACAAGGCGTGTTGAAGTCATGAGTCAGGACATGGCAGATAAACTAAAACATGATATCATGGAATGTACCTACTTTTCTTTACAGTTCGACGAATCCACCGATATGACAGGCACTGCCCAGCTGTGTATTTTTATTCGAATGGTATTCAATGACATGTCGGCTAAGGAAGAGTTTTTGACAATGATTCCTCTGAAAGGTAAGACCCGTGGCGAAGATATATATGACGTTTTCTTCAATTTTGTAACAAACTACAAGCTACCAATATATAAACTAGTGTGCATTACAACCGATGGAGCACCAGCAATGACTGGAAACAAAAACGGTTTTGTGGCATTGTGTCGAGCTAATGATGATTTCCCTTCATTTTTCTCCTTCCATTGCATTATACATCAACAAGTTTTGTGTTCAAAAGTTCTAAACATGGAGGAGATTATGGGCATTGCAATAAAAATTGTGAATTCTATCCGTGCACGTAGCTTGCAACGACGGCTCTTTTAATTGCAGTTGGAAGATAGTGAGTCAGCTGAACACACTGAATTAGTTCTTCACACGGACGTCAGGTGGTTGAGTCGCGGAATATTCCTAGAAAGGTTTCAAGAATTATTGCCCGAAATAATAGCTTTTCTGGACGAAAGAGGTGATGACACTCAGATGCTGAAAAACGGAAAATGGCTGACTGATTTGGCATTTTTGACAGACATCACAATGCATTTAAACACCATTAATTTGGAGCTTCAAGGTAAAGGAAATTCTATTATTGAGATGATTAGCGCAATAAACGCATTCAAATGTAAATTGCAACTTATGATAGATCAACTGAAAAGAAAGGATCTGAAAAATTTTCCGTCTTTGAAAGCAAGGATTCCTCAGTTGAATTATGATATTTATGAGGCAGAATTATTAAATATTTTGAGCCAATTCGAAATACGTTTTTATGATTTCAGTAAATTGGCAAATATCGCATCATTTATGAGTTATCCTTTTTTTTTTCGTGTAAAAACATTGAGAAATTAGCTACTGAAATAGCAAGTCAGTTTAACATGGACCCATGTTCTGTTGAAAATGAGTTTTAGTGCAGATTATATCAGATATACATCTCAAAGCCACAGCATCTGATACAAAATTCTGGTGTTTTATATCTGAAGATAAATATCCGATTCTAAGGCAAATCGCCCTTCAATTGACGGCAATGTTTGGCTCAACTTACTTGTGCGAGTCTGCATTTTCTGAAATGAAGATAATTAAGTCAAAATATCGCAATCGACTAACTGACGAACATATGTCATCATGCCTGCGATTAGCACTCGGTAATTACGTACCATCTTATGAAAAGTGTGCTGAGGACATGCAGTGCCACGTCAACATCCAAAGTCACTCTTTAGTTAAGATTTTTTAGACACTAGAACTCGTTTGTTTTGTAAGAACCAATAAACTCGCAATTTTGAATAATTATGAGTTTTTTCATTGACATTTTAGAGCAAACCTACACTTACATTGAGTAAAAAAATTCACCCCCCATATTGTGCGGAAAACTAATATCTATGCCACGATACACCCTACCTAGACGACAATCCTGCATCACACTTATTTGCAGCCTCTCAGAGTCGATCGATCGTAGTCTAACAATATTGAGGTAGATCGCCAGCAGTTCAAGTTTGAGCACCCCTGCTGTAGATCTTCAGCTATATCACCAATTCGATGGGCAACAGTAGCATTTGATATAGGTATGAATAGCAATTGTTTGGCAAAATTATCTCCAATCATAGTTTCTACAATCTCAATTGCTGCTGGCAAAACAAGCTCTTCACCAATGGTGTGAGGCTTTTTACATCTGGCTATTTTATATGAAATTTTGTAAGAGGCAAGTAAAGCTTTTTCATTCACAGACAAAGTTTTTTTAAAAAATGATTTCTGCTTTACATGTGATTTTAATTTTAATTCGAAGAATTCTCGGGGTTTGTTAAGGTACTCACTATGAAGCTTTTCCAAATGTCGTTTAAGTTTATTTTGTTTCATGCTGTCTGCTGCCAAAATGTTTTAACAAATAACTTCTTCTTCATTTACTTCAGTACTGGTAAACCCTAAATTTAAGTATTCTTGAGAATATTTTCTTGATTTTATTCTCGGAACCACGTTCGTTTGTGCACTTGTTGATGCTTCGCTATCGTCTAATGCTCGCTTACGCCCATTTAAAAATTTATTCATGATTCTGTATAAATTTACTTCCTTGAATACTTAATACCTTGAAATTCAATTAACACGTTAATTACAACATACACATTCACGGTAAATCCGATAGCAGTAGAAGGATCAACTCGACTGAGACGGGCTGTAATTGAACGAGGTACAGCATTTATACACTCTTGGGCAGACTTTGCGAATGTTTGAGACAAGTCGGAACTTCTCACTAAGCCGCTACCGATATGGTGGACGTAACAGAGAGCAACAGAGAGGCATCGATTCTAATTTTGTCAACGCACCAGATATGTGTTGCCAAATATGAATAAATTTACTTATTCTTGATAGTTTGTAAGGTTTGTAATTAAGGTCATTGTGTAGCTTTAGTATCAAAACACTGAAAATACCTTATCATTGCATGCATTGTTATTGAATGAGTGGGGGAGGCGCGATGAAAATTATGTTTGAAAATTGGGTCGCAAATACTGAAAGGTTGAGAAACGCTGAAGTAAAGAGAAAGTTTTTTATTTATTTTATTTATACGGTATGAAGTAAGAGATTATCGTATATGGGGTAAGATTGCTTGTTCGGTTCTTTTGGTATATGAGCGACGAACATAGAAAGAGCCAATAGAAATCAAATAAATAATACCATCATGATAGGCACTACGTCAAAAAGTATTTATTTCATTAAACTATATTAAGGTTGCCTCATATATATCAATATAATTCATTCTTGATAAACATGACAACCCGTATCAAGTTAAAGTATACCTCAAATAAATAATAGACAGAGTTTGAACTGAAATGTAGGGACAGGATCGCTCTAATTAAACAAGATTGCTATTCAATATTAAATGAGCACTTGTTAACTACTCAAAATGTTAAATCTGCATTAAAAGAATTCAAATCTTGAAATTGTCCATTTGACCAGTGCACATATGGTATGTAGAAAGAATGTTGATATCCCATATTCTTTATTTAAGTGAAGTTTAATATGCTACCGGTCTCGAACTGAACTTCAGCACATCTTCAGGCTAAAGAATATAAATACTAATCGGAGTTGCCAAACACTACGAATTTGGTGAACGTTCATTACAATGAATTAATTAAAAATACTAAAAATTTGGCAATAATATTGTGAAAAATTAAAAAATTAGAGCAACAATATTTTGCATAAATTAAGATTAAAATATCACGAAGACAAAAGTTCACATTTTTTAAATAAACAAGAGGTGAGCCGTTTTATTTTGTCCCCGTTGTATTTTAATCTTAATATGCATAATATATTGAAGCTCTATTTATAATTTTTCACAAAATTGTTCCCCAAAATTTGTATCTTTAATAAATTCCTCTTCTCCAAATTCATAATGTTTGATATCTCCCACTTGTATATCCAGATTGTCAAATAAGAAACGTGTCTGCGATAATTAATTTTTGGTAGATGCGATTCTAGCGATTTAACAAAAAATCGGTAGAGGGAGCCTTTGTCTATGACCCATTTTAGTAAAAGTATCAGTCGATTCTGAACTTTTGCCGGAATCACGTAAAATCCAAAATGAGTCACTTGTTTGCCCGTCGGTTTGGAGGCAGTCTTTCTTTGTTCCCATCCAATATATTAAAAAGTCGTTGCCGTTTGTGAAGAAGTGGATAAATCGTTTTTTTAACGAGATGGAAAATGTCGACGTCTTGTCAAATCGTGGCTCGGTGCTGGGTGAAAATAACGTCGCGAAGCGGCTCGTTTGGGCTCACGATAAGATACTAGAGTGGCACTTATAATCGCCGGACGCCAACCCTATTGAATATGCTGGTTCCTTGTAAAGAGAAGGCTCAGGGGAAACACTCAGAGGACTTTGACTCAGTTGTCTCGCGAGATCCGAAAAAATTTGCAGAATATGCAGAAAATCTCGTCGATAGCATGCCAGGCGATTATTGATGCAGGAGGCAATTGGATAATTTACTAAGGTAATTGTGCCATTCTTAGCACACCAAAGAATACATTGATGGCAAAAAATTTCTCGAAATACGTATTTTTAAAAATAGGTTCTTACTTGACAGACTGTATATTTAGACTGAACATATGCTGATATTCAGTACGAAATTGATAGCATATCGAGCGTCACTTAAATAAGGAATTTGGGATGTCAACAAGACTTTACTTTCTACATTCTGTATATAAAAAAAATTAAGTTTATTCTCATTTTTTTAATGTTTCGACTAATTTTATAATTTTCTTAGCAGTTATAGTCGTCTAAAATATATATCGAATCCTTTTGACGATTATAAAATTTCATTCATGTTTTTGGCATTAAACTTAAGGATAAATTTGCTAACAGTAGGTTATTTGTGGGAATGTCTCCTCCTTCTTCTTGTCCTAATACACAAGGAGCCTTCTTCTACCAATACATATAGTGCCTCGTCCTTCCAACACACAGAGTGCCCCCTCCATAATGCATGTATGGTATATATATATATATATATATATATATATATATATATATATATATATATATATATATATATATATATATATGAGTATATGACGTTCCACGTCAACCGTGCCACCCATGAGACTAAAATTGGACGCAGGGTAGGTAAATGAGCGGGGGCTTAAAAAACTCATATTGTTGTGTGTACTTTTGAAATCCGATGGGCCTTTTGAGAAATTCAATATGGCGGATGCAAAATGGGCGTCGATAACGTGTAAAAATTCCAGTTGATCAAATTATATGGAGTATAATAATGAAAAAAAGGTTCCTAATTATATGAAATTTACCAACAAATATGTTTTTTTGGTTCGCTGATTATGAATTCGAAGTCCAACTAGGCAAATTATACCCGCGAAATCCAATATGGCGCATGCATAATAGCTTGATAACAAAACGCATTTACACAGATTGACAAATACTAGGTAATTTAATACGTTGAAGCTGATGAAGCTAGACACCAAAAAGGCTTCAGGCGCTGACGGAATACCTGCCATAGTTCTCAAGAACTGTGCGAGGGAACTAACACCAGTTTTCTGTAGACTTTTCAACCTATCCTACAGAAAGGGAATATTTCCTTCCTGCTGGAAATGTGCCACAGTTCAGCCGATACCTAAAAAAGGCAAGAAGACCTTGCCAAATAACTACCGACCAATCGCACTACTCTCAATAATATCGAAAGTCATGGAAAAGGCTATCAATCAGCATCTTCTAAAATATCTTGAAGGATTCAACATTATTAGTGATCACCAATATGGCTTTCGTGAAAAAATAGATCAACAGGAGATCTTCTGACTTATGTAACACATGTTTGGAACAACGCAATTGAACACTTTGGAGAATCTCGAGCGGTTGCTCTTGACATATCCAAGGCATTTGACCGTGTTTGGCACGATGGGATGTTGGCTAAGCTACGTTCTTATGGTATGTCTGAAAAGTTCTGTTTGTGGCTCTCATGTTTCCTCAGAGAGCGTTCTTTACGAGTGGCAGTTGACGGATTTCTTTCTAACACCTTCACTATCAACGCCGGTGTGCCCCAAGGTTCCATACTGTCTCCTACTCTCTTCCTCATTTATATTAACGATCTGCTGGATAGGACCGAGAATCCAATCTACAGCTTTGCAGATGACAGTACACTTATCTCTTCATTCACTTTGAACGCTCGGACATCGACTACTCAGACGAATATCCGCAGACAGCAGGAAGTCATTCAACTTAACAAAGACCTGGAAGAAATTCTATCTTGGGGTGACAGTAACCAAGTGGAATTTAACGCTACAAAAACCCAGGCGGCAGTTTTTTCTAAAAAAGTTAACGTTGCAGAACCCGACATAGTTATGTTGGGGCACTCCATCCCTCTAACATCGTCACTCAATCTGTTAGGCGTTAATTTGGGAGCAAATATGTCCTGGCATGAACATGTTGCAGGCATAGCAAGAAGAGCTTCTCAAAAGTTGGGAATATTTGTTTCGAACCAGAAAGCTTTACACTCCACAACAACTGTTAATTCTTTACAAAGCTCAAATTCGACCAACTATGGAATATTGCTCCCATGTTTGGAGCTCCGCTCCCAAACATACACTGCATTTGTTGGATTCTATCCAGAGAAGAGCTATTCGTCTGATTGGACACCCGGAACTGACCGACGGCCTTGATTCGCTGGAACATCGAAGAACGGTTGGCGACTTGAGCCTATATTCTACAAGTACTTTCATGGAAAGTGTTCGAAAGATGTGGCCCGTTTAATTCCTCCCAGAGCGGTGCATATTAGAAGTACACGTCGCGCTAATGCTTCACATCCGTATGAGGTTCAGCTTGTTACTCCTCGTACAACGCTTTCAAGCAGTCTTTTATATGGAGAACATCATACCTTTGGAATGGTTTACCCAGGACTGTGTTTCCCATCGAGTACAATCTACAGCAATTCAAGAACAACGTGAATCGCTTTCTCCGCACACGTGTCGCTCCTGTAGCGCTTTAGGGACTTCCCTGTAGCACGTGTGCTAGACCCATAAAAAAAAAAAAAAAAAAAAAAAAAAACGTTTATTTATTATTACATTTGTTATCATTCACTACCAGAGGTTTTCTTTACACCATTTTGATCCGCCATATTGGAATATGGAATATATATATATATATATATATATATATATATATATTATATATATATATATGTAGTAATGGTTTTTCGGGTATCCCGTGTTAGCTTGAAGTCCCTTGGTGGACGGTTTCGCTGACGTTTCGATGGAATCTCATCCATCTTTTTCAAAGCGTTGATCACTGGTCGGTGTCTTGGCGTTGAATGTCGAGACTGGCCCTGAGTGCGCCGATTATATGTACTCGGGGGTGTTTCTATTGGTCGACGGATCTGGCCAATAGAGGGCTCGGCTTTGGCTGCGCGTTGTCGGTCCTGTGGTTCTTTGTAATGTTTGTGTTGGTGAAGTAACATATGGTTGAATTATTGTTTCTCTTGGTTGGACTTGGTACTGGATAGTATATGTTTTCCAAGAGTTCGGTAAACGTTGGCTATCATCCCGATTATTTAAGTTGTTGGGTCTCTTTTCTATTTCTATGGCTTCTTTGATTACCCTAGTGGATTAGGTTATTACTTTTTTTGTAGGGTTCTGGTTTTGTCAAAATCGATTTTGTGGCCGGTATTGTGTGCATGTTGTGCTAGAGAAGAGGTGGTGAATTTTTGTTTTACGGCGTTTTTGTGCTCGTCACTTCTGGCACTAATTTTCCTGTTGGTTGGCCTATGTATGAAAGACCGCAGTCCTGACACGGAATTTCATATACGCCTTGGTCTTCTAAGGCTATAATGTCTTTTGGTGTAGGTAGAATATCTTTAATTTTTTTGGTTGGTTGTGTAAATGGTCTCAATTTGGTGTTTTCCTAGAAGTCTTCCTATTTTGTCTGTGATGCCTTTTACATATGGGGAGAAATGCTTTTGTAGTATATGTCTTTCTTTCCTGTTTGTGTTGTTTATTTAGGGCCCGCCGGATCGTGTTTTGACTATATCCATTTGAAAGTAAAACGTTTCGAAGGAGCTTGGTTTCTTGTTGCAAATGTTCCTTGTCTGTTAGGGTTTCTGATCGGTGAGCTAAGGATTTGGCAACGGAGAAGAGTTGGGCTGGGTGATGATGTGAGCTGGCATTTAAGTATCTGTTTGTATGTGTCGGTTTTCTATATACTGAGTGAGACAAAGAACCATCTAACTTTCTTTGAAGCAAGACATCTAGGAATGGTAGTTGTTCTGCTGCCTCTCCCTTTCCATTGTAAATTTGATGTTTGGATGTATGTTGTTGAGGTGTTCCAGAACTTGTTTAAGTTGTCTTCACCGTGTTGCCATACCACAAAAGTGTCCCTAACAGACAAGGAACATTTGCAACAAGAAACCAAGCTCCTTCGAAACGTTTTACTTTCAAATGGATATAGTCAAAACACGATCCGGCGGGCCCTAAATAAACAACACAAACAGGAAAGAAAGACATATACTACAAAAGCATTTCTCCCATATGTAAAAGGCATCACAGACAAAATAGGAAGACTTCTAGGAAAACAACCAAATTGAGACCATTTACACAACCAACCAAAAAATTAAAGATATTCTACCTACACCAAAAGACATTATAGCCTTAGAAGACCAAGGCGTATATGAAATTCCGTGTCAGGACTGCGGTCTTTCATACATAGGCCAAACAAACAGGAAAATTAGTGCCAGAAGAGACGAGCACAAAAACGCCGTAAAACAAAAAATCCACCACCTCTTCTCTAGCACAACATGCACACAATACCGGCCACAAAATCGATTTTGACAAAACCAGAACCCTACAAAAAAGATAATAACCTATCCACTAGGGTAATCAAAGAAGCCATAGAAATAGAAAAGAGATTCCCAACAACTTAATAATCGGGATGATAGCCAACGTTTACCGAACTCTTGGAAACATATACTATCTATCCCAGTACCAAGTCCAACCAAGAGAAACAATAATTCAACCATATGTTACTTCACCAACACAAACATTACAAAGAACCACAGGACCGACAACGCGCAGCCAAAGCCGAGCCTCTATTGGCCAGATCCGTCCGACCAATAGAAACACCCCCGAGTACATATAATCGGCGCACTCAGGGCCAGTCTCGACATTCAACGCCAAGACACCGACAGTGATCAACGCTTTGAAAAAAGATGGATGAGATTCCATCGAAACGTCAGCGAAACCGTCCACCAAGGGACTTCAAGCTAACACGGGATACCCGAAAAACCATTACTACATTTCACACCCGTGAGAACATTCGTCAAAACATATATATATATATATATATATATATATATATATACATATATATATATATATTATATATATATATATATATATATATATATATATATATATATACATATATATATATATATATATATATATATATATATATATATATATATATATATATACATATATATATATATATATATATATATATATATATATATATATATATATATATATATTTGTGTATATATATATATATATATATATATATATATATATATATATATATATATATATATATATATATTTGTGTATATATATATATATATATATATATATATATATATATATTATATATATATATATATATATATATATATATATATATATATATATATATATATATATATATATATATATATGTATATATATATATATATATATATATATATATATATATATATATATATATATATACATATATATGTTAGCTGGTTTCTATAATAACTCCGGTCTACTCCAGCATGGTGCCAGAGACCTCCATATGCCAGTCCGGAAATTCATGAGCAATGTCCAGCTCAAATTCCTGGACAAAGCCACAGACCACCCCAACCCCACAATTAGGAACGCCTACCCCCCCCCACGTCATGCACGAAGCCGACTTCCAACCAGCGACTCCCTACCCCTGGATTAGCTTCAGTTAGTCATAATTAATTTTAAGTTTTATATTCATGAAGTATGTTAAGTTCAAATATCTTAAATTCTCCCAAGACATTTAAATAAAATCCTTACCTAGGCTAAGTTAATTAGGTCCCTGACATGTATATATCTTAAAATCCAATTTGTATTATATGTTTTTGGTAATCATTAATTGTATGATAGATTTTCGTAAATAATTAATAACTAGTATGTAAATTCAAAAAGAAGAATATTCTTCATTTCACGAAGAAAACCGATTTATGATAACAATCATTTCGATAGGATATCCTAGGAATAGCATTCCCTACTTAATCAGAAAATCTGTCTGTTTTTCGCTCTCTTCTCTTGTTATTTTGTCTCGCTCTCGGTTAGTGATGGAATTTATGATATAGAGAGTTCTAACTTTTTTTTTCGTGAGTATAACACCTCTTTTAATTGCCTAAACAGCCAGGAAATCGACTTATCAGCAACAAAGTAAATACACCCTATTCCATTTTCTACTTTTTCCTATTATTATTGTTATTAGTGTGTTATGATTAAATTTTTTTTTACATCGTCAGACAAACATTACTATAGTTTAATAATACGTATTGCTGTTTTCCATTGAACTTTCAATTAATAGTACACGTTTTTCATACACGATTTTTATGATGATCAACCCTAGCAACGATTTGTCATTAAGCATTTAAAAACAGATTCATGTTCTCGTTTTCAAACAAATTAAAATTAATTCGATGCTGATAGAAAAACAAGCCAATTTTGTTTTTTTTCTTTCGTAATGAAAGAATTTTTACTTGTTATTCGCATAACAAAAACTCTATAATTGGGTATAAGAAATTTTTCTTTAAATTTATATATATATATATATATATATATATATATATATATATATATATATATATATATATATATATATACGAGGCTGGCTTACAAAGTCCGTGCAAAAATAAAAAACTACTTATGTGTTTGGGGTAAACCTTTTTTTTATTTTTCGACATAGTCTCCTTTCAGGCTTATACACTTCGTCCAACGATGTTCTAGTTTGTTGATGCCTTCCGAATAATAGGATTTGTCCAAGTCTGCAAAATATCCATTAGTGTCTGCAATCACCTCCTCGTTTGAATAAAATCTTTGTCCCGCCAGCCATTTCTTCAAATTAGGGAACAAATAGTAGTCCGAGGGAGCCAAGTTTGGAGAATAGGGGGGATGTGAAACGAGTTGGAATCCTATTTCCATTAATTTTGCGACCACAACTGCTGAGGTGTGTGATGGTGCGTTGTCGTGATGGAACAGGACTTTCTTGTGGGCCAATCGCGGGCATTTTTCTTGTAGCTCGGTTTTCAAACGGTCCAATAACGATGAATAATATTCACCTGTAATAGTTTTACCCTTTTCCAGAGAGTCGATGAGGATTATCCCTTGCGAATACCAAAAGACAGTCGCCATAACCTTTCCGGCCGAAGGAACGGCCTTCGCCTTTTTTTGGTGCAGATTCCCCCTTGGTAACCCATTGTTTAGATTGTTGTTTGGTCTCAGGAGTATAATAATGTATCCATGTTTCATCCACAGTGACGAGACGACGCTTAAAGTCCTCCGGATTCTTCTGGAACAGCTGCAAACCATCCTTGCAACACTTCACACGAGTCCGTTTTTGGTCAAGCGTGAGCAATCGCGGCACCCATCTTGCGGATAGCTTTCTCATGTCCAAATGTTTATGCAAAATATTATGTACCCATTCAATCGAGATGCCCACAGCACTAGCCATCCCATACACCTTAACTCTTCTGTCATCCATCACCATATCATGGATTTGATCAATGATTTCTGTAGTCGTAACCTCCACAGGCCGTCCAGAACGTTCAGCGTCACTTGTGCCCCCAGTCCAAAAATTTTGAAACCACTTATAAACTGTTCTAATCGAAGGTGCAGAGTCACCATAATGTTTATCAAGCTTCTCTTTAGTCTCCTGAGGTGTTTTGCCTTTCTTAAAGTAATGTTTAATCACCACACGAAATTCTTTTTCGTCCATTTCTTGAAAATCACTCGACTTCCTTGATTCACACGAATGCCAAACACAAAGAAATAGACCAATATGGCTGAAACTTGGTGTGCGTTCATTCAAGAGATGCTACTAACTAAACATGACCTCGATACGCGCCGGTGGTGCCATCTCTCGGACTTTGCACGGACTTTTCAAACCAGCCTCGTATATATATATATATATATATATATATATATATATATATATATATATATATATATATATATACTCGTATATATATATATATATATATATATATATATATATATATATATATATATATATATGTATATACATATATAAACATCCAAGGTGCCCCATGTGTATGGAATAATGATGCCATAGCATTTATTAACCAGTGTATCAAAAAAATGTTCAAATAAAAGTTATAGGGTGTTATACGGCGTACATGCTGACGTTAACAATAAAATGTTTTGAACTGTCAGTTCACCATTTTAATTTTTTTAAAATGCCCTGTATATTATTTTATTTTTGAGTCTTACTAAAAATTCTAGATATTATTTGTCTGACATATCATATGTGTAAATTGAACTGTTTTGGAATTATTGTCAATTGATATTTAAAAAAAAAAAAAACAAAAAAAAAACGATTAATAAATACTCTAGGTTTATTTTTAAGGTAACAATTGCTCAAAATGTCTACCGTTAACAGTGAGGCAATGACCCAATGTGTTACAGCCTAAACAGAGTTTGTGCAGAGAATCTGGGGTGATCTGTGCTACTTCATATTGAATTCTTTGTTGTAAATCTTCTACAGTTTCAGGTCGACTGCTGTAAACTTTAGTTTTCAAACGACCCCATAAAAAAATTGAATGGCGTAAGGTCGGGACTCCTTCCAGGCCATTCTACAGCCCCTCTTCTGCCTATCCATCGATTAGGAAAAATAGCATCCAAATATCTACGAACATTGATTTCATAGTTGTTGATACCACAGTTTCCTGTTAGGTTTTCCTAATTGATGGATAGGCAGAAGAGGTCCTGTAGAATGGTCTGCAAGGAGTCCCGACCTTACGCCTCTCGATTTTTTTTATGGGGTCATTTGAAAACCAAACTTTACCGAAGTCGACCTGAAACTGTAGAAGATTTACAACAAAGAATTCGTTATGAAGTAGCACATCTCACCCCGGATTCACTGCAAAACTCTATTCATGCTGTTTATGACAGATTGGGTCATTGCCTCGCTGTTAACATTTTGAGCAATCGTTACCTTAAAAATAAACCCAGAGTATTATTACAAATTTTTTTTATTTCAAATTTCAAATGAAAATAATTCCAAAACAGTTCAATTTAGACCTATGATATGTTAGACAAATAATATCTAGAATTATTTGTAAGACTCAAGAATAAAATAATATACAGGGCTTTCCATTTAAAAAAATAATTTTTATTCAATCTGCACCCTATGGAGAATATTCCAAAATTTTTTGATCAGTTCTTTTCGAGATAAGGGGCAGGGCAGCGATTTTTGGCAATTTTTTAAAAATAATACAAAGAAAAGTGTGCGCAAGTATTACATTATATATATTTTTGAACTCGTGTTTTCACAAGCTTTCGTTTAACATCCCACCCGATGACTGCTAAAATTATTTTTTCATATCCGATTTTACCCCCCAAGACTTACCTCTTAAGTCAAAATTTAACTTTCAAAACTACACGGCTGTGATGGGATCATCAATTCCTATATTAATGCCAAATTTCAACTTTCTATGTCAAAGTTTCGGTGAAAATCGGGTGTGCCAGACGGACAGACAGAGAGACGGACAGACAGACGGACGGACAAACGGACAGATACCAAAGTGATCTTATAAGTGTTCCGTACGAAACACTGATAAATAATAAGCAAATAAATTACAGAAACTTACTAACTAAATATTTTATTTAAAATAACTTTCTTAAAATTTTTATTTAAAATAAGAAGTTGCTATGGCAAGGCAAACGAACGATACGAAATATCTTTTCATTAAGTCGTGAAAATAAGATCATACGTAATAAAATGTATTTTAAGAAATATTAAAAAATAAATTGGAAATTTGAGAATTAAATTTAATAAACCCTTGTTGAAAAAAAAGTGTAATTTAGATGTTATTATTAAAAAATTCATTCTTTTGGCAATTTTGAAAAGTTATGTTAAAGATAAATGAGTCAACAAACCTTTTATTCGAAATGAACAACATTTAAAACTAAAGACAAGTACTGTACTCATGCAAAACCACACTTCGAGAATTTTGCCATCCTTCACATTTTTATAGATTAGTAAAACACATAGTCACTCATTTCCATCTGTCTGCCTGTTGGTCTGTCGGTATATTAGTACGATGTTGGCACGATAACTCTCGAACAAAATGAGATATTAATTTCAAAATATATATATATATATATATATATATATATATATATATATATATATATATATATATATATATATATATATATATATATGTATATATATATATATATATATATATATATATATGTATATATATATATATATATATATATATATATATATATATATATATATATATATATATATATACATATACAGGGTTACAGGGAAAGTCGTCCTAGATAATTAAGGACGTTATAGTTTAGGTCGTTTTCTGACCGATTTGACTCTATAACATGATGTCCTAAACTTAACCATTTTCGAGATATTGAAGTTTAAAGATTTTCTAAAAAAAATATATTTTTTTTGCTTTTATATCGTTTTTTTTTTTTATTAGAGGTTCTCGAGTGCGATTTTTTTGGTTATTTTTAGTTAGTCTGTATGGCAAGTATCAAAAATCATCAAAAAAATTTGAACTAGTTACTAACAGTTTCAAATGGCGGCTTGTTAATGTTTCTAAATTACGAATTTTTTACCAAGTGTTTCCTACTTTAAATCAATAAAGAGAAAAAAAATGTATTGAAGTTATTCTGCAAATTATTTTAAAAACTTTTACGTCTTTTTAGCTATCAAAAAAGGTATAATACTAGGAGTTTAATAGGAAAACTGTACACAAAATGACACCTAAAGCGGGCTCGGGTAGCGAAAGGTAAACTTTTAGTTCTAGGTGAAAATACAAAAAATACACAAATAAATCAAAAAACCTTGCAATTTAATATTTTTTATTAATTATAATTCATGTTCTATATGGTCGCCCCTATTTCTAACACAAATTCTCATTCTTTTTCTTAAATTACTTTTCACAACGCTGGTTGTGAGGTGCCGCCTCATTTCGTCAGCCGCATCAATTATTTTTTGTCTTAGGACATCCACGTTTTCGATAGGAGTCATCTGGTCGTATACGAGACTTTTTATGTGACCCCACACATAACAATCCATCGGTGTTAGGTCTGGGCTTCTCACCGGCCAAGGTATGGGTCCACCTCTTCCAATCCATTTGTTCGGATAATTGTTATTGAGCCATGCATGAACACTTCCTCTGTAGTGAGCTGGGCAGCCATCATGTTGAAAGTACATGTTTTGTCTCAAACCAATAGGTAGGTCTTCCATCAAATTAGGTAAATCGTTCCGCAAAAAATTGTCGTATTCCTCGCCATTCAAATTATCTGGCAGGAAGAATGGCCCAACCAAATAATTTGAAATTATACCCATCCACACATTTAAGCTGAATCTTGTTTGTGATCCTTTCGTTCTTTTTTTGTTTGGGTTGCCTTCCTCTTTAGAAGCCCAATAGTGGGCATTGTGGTAGTTTGTAAGATCGTCTTTGTCGAATTTCGACTCGTCAGTCCATAGTATTTTCTTAAAAAAAGATGCATCGTCGACAAAGGTATTGAGCATCAATCTGCAGAATTCTAATCGTCGCAACGGATCCTCTTCTTCAATAACTTGCACGGGCGTATAGTGGTAAGGGTGTTGCCCAACAGTATGCATTACAAACCATACCTTTCACTGCGAAATACCAAGCTGTTGTGCGACAACATTTGTAGATGTGGTTGGGTCCACCTCAAAGAGACGTCGTATTTCGTTTTCTTCGTCTTCGTCAAAGATACGTGGTCGTCCCATGTCAGTCCGCCGTCTTTGTACGGAACCAGTTTCTCGTAGTCTTCGATAAGTTCCATCAAATACGCATGGTACATGACGAGTAGGATATCGCAGTATGTATTCATCACGTGCACGCGACGACACTCCTTCGCAAAATCCGTAACACATTAGGATGTCAGCATATTCCGCGTTGGTATACGTTGCCATATTCACAAGCAGAGATCAAAATCCAGTTACGAACCAATTCACACAGTCAGAAGATGAAACACAGATATTTTTGAAAAGCACGGTATAGCACATCTACCACAGACGAATCGCATGAGCAGACTAAAAATCATTCAATAATGTTTAGTGAACCGAAAATGTCGCTCGCACAGAGAGTACCCCGACCGGAAAAAATGCTTACCCAGCCCTTTTTATTGTTTGAAGGTGCAGGTAGTAAACTGGTAATTGGTAGTATCTAAATTATATTATTATGTTACTCTACATTTGGGCCTATTGAAATCTCATTTTCTTAGAATTTTCAATAGATACAGTAGATATTATACCGTTTTAGATAGCTTAAAAGACGTAAAAGTTTTTAAAATAATTTGCAGAATAACTTCCATACATTTTTTTTTCTTTATTGATTTAAAGTAGGAAACACTTGGTAAAAATTCGTAATTTAGAAACATTAACAAGCCGCCATTTGAAACTGTTGGTAACTAGTTCAAATTTTTTTTGATGATTTTTGATACTTGACATACAGACTAACTAAAAATAACCAAAAAATCGCACTCGAGAACCTCTAATAAAAAAAAATCGATATAAAAGCAAAAAAAAACATGTTTTTTTTAGAAAATCTTTAAACTTCAATATCTCGAAAACGGTTAAGTTTAGGACATCATGTCATAGAATCAAATCGGTCAGAAACGACCTAAACTTTAATTATCTAGGACGACTTTCCCTGTATATATATATATATATATATATATATATATATATATATATATATATATATATATGAGAAGATGAAGCCTGTGATTTTTTAGCGATATTGCTTAAGACGAAAAAGGTTGTTCTTGTTTTTCCATTATTGCGAATTTGAACAGAAATAGCATATATAGGGTGCCCCATATGTATGGAATTCCACAGCTTTGTAGGGTGTTATATGGTGCACATGCTGATGTTGACGATAAAATGTTGTGAACTGTCAGTTCGAAGAAATTACACCATCTTAAATTTTTTTAAACGGAAAGCCCTGCCCTGTATATTATTTTATTTTTGAGTCCTACTACAAATTCTAGATATTATTTGTCTAACATGCCATATGTCTAAATTGAACTCTTTTGAAATTAAGATCAAATTAAAAAAAAATATATATAAACTGGCTTTTGTCAAATATTTACGGACGGGTAACGACTTAGCACGTCAAAAAATGATTTATTGACGAATCGAGAACCTATTACTCAATCCGTAGTTAGCAAAACATTAAAACGATTTAGACAATCACGTCATGTTAAGGATCGTTCTAAATCTGGACCTCTAAAAGTTAAAACAAGCGATGACAAATGTTTTATGGGAAATTATAGAAAATCCCCATACAGCCACTCGTCAGCTTTGCCTAGACCATAATATAAGTAAAGGTACCTTAAGTAGTATACTAAATGAAGAAAAATTGCATCTATACAAGCCCATTCTATTGCAAGAATTATCTGAAGATGACTACCATAGAAGCGTTGAATTTTGCACCGTCATGATGCAACGAATCAATAATGATCCTAACCTAATTTATAATATTGTTTTTTCTGACGACGCCATATTTTGTCTTAACGGAAGAGTTAACAGGCATAACTGCCGGTACTGGTCTACTGAGAATCCACACTAGATAATCGACAGTCATTTTTAATTCGTTCCTTTTTTATTGATGGAAATCTTACAGGACAGCGGTATTTACGATTACTCTGCAAAATTCTGTTCAGTTTGTTTATGACAGATTGGGTCATTGCCTCGCTGTTAACGGTAGACATTGTAAGCAAATGTTACCTTAAAAATGAACCTAGAGTATTTATTAATAGTTTTTTTGTCTTTTTTTTATTTTAAATTTCAAATTACAATAATTCCAAAACAGTTCAATTTAGACATACGATATGTTAGACAAATAATATCTAGAATTTTTAGTAGGACTCAAAAATAAAATAATATACAGGGTTCTCTATTTAAAAAAAAATCGAGATGTAATTTTTTTTGAACTGACAGTTCAAAACATTTTATTGTTAATGTCAGCATCTGCGCCATATAACACCTTATAACTTTTATTTAAACATTTTTTTGATACACTGATTAATAAATGCTGTGGAATCATTATTCCATACATATGGGACACCCTGTATAAGGGTTTAAGATCTGATTACAGAGTAATTTAAAATAATAAGTGCAAGTCGGTTGTGCGCAATTGGTACGGTACGCTGATTGCTTTCAAAATAAATATTTTTTTTACGGAGATATAAAATGATAAATGACTTCACAGAATACACCCTAAATGAGTTTGCAACAAATTTTTTTTCTGATCTTTACTGAAAACTGATGACCTTAAAGACAGATGGTGAATTGTTAAAATCGAGGTCTATTTTATATCTTTTTAGGTGTTTTTTATCACGTAATATTCACATGAACTTACGTTTCTGGTGGGAAAGGCTTTCTGTTTTAATTTATATATATATATATATATATATATATATATATATATATATATATATATATATATATATATATATATATAACACATGGGCTGAAAAGTCCCGGGCCTAACACATAGATGGCGCTAGTTTTATTGCAGTCACCTTTTTTTCAGTTAATACTAACCTTCAAAAGACAGCTGTTAAAATTTCATGATATTCTATTCATTAGTTTGTGAGTTATTGTGCTAAGAGTAACGCTACTTTTGTTATTTTCAAAACAATGGATCAAAAACAATTTCGTGTTTTAATTTTACACTGCTTCTTGATGGGAAAAAAATACCGTTCAAGCGAAGCAATGGCTTGAAAAGTGTTATGGGGACTCCGCTCCATCAGAAACAACAATAAAACGTTGGTTTGCTGACTTCAAACGTGGTCGTAGGCGGTAACACCAGAAAACATCAAAAAAATCCATAAAATCGTTTTGAATGATCGAAAAGTGAAGTTGCGTGAGTTAGCTGACATCGTAAAGATATCAAAAGAACGTGTTGGCTTTATATTGCATGAGCATTTGACTATGAGAAAGCTCTGTTCAAAGTGGGTGCCGCGTTTGCTCAGTGTTGATCAAAAACAAGAACGTGTTGATGATTCTGAGCAGTGTTTGGCCATGTTTAAACGTAACAAACCGGAATTTTTTCGTCGATATGTGACAATGGATGAAACATGGATCCATCACTTCACTCCGGAATCAAAACGATCGTCATCTGAGTGGACAGCAACTGGTGAACCTCGTCCAAAGCGCCCGAAAGCACAACAATCGGCTGGAAAGGTTATGGCCTCGGTATTTTGGGATGTGCGTGGTGTAATATTCATCGACTATCTTGAGAAAGGAAATACCATCAACAGTGAAATATTATATAGCGTTATTGGAGCGTTTGAAGGCCGAAATTGCAAAGAAACGACCGCATATGGCAAAGAAAAAAATTTTGTTTCATCAAGACAACGCACCGTGTCACAAGTCAATCAAAACAATGGCAAAACTACATGAATTGAACTTCGAATTGCTCCCACATCCACCGTATTCGCCAGATTTGGCTCCCAGCGACTACTGGCTGTTCGCAGACCTGAAAAAAATGCTCGCCGGTAAGAAATTTCGCACGAATGAAGAGGTTATCGCTGAAACTGAGGCCTATTTTGAGGCAAAAGATAAATCGTTCTACAAAAGTGGTATTGAAATGTTAGAGCGGCGCTGGAATGATTGCGTTGCTCTTGATGGAGATTACGTTGATGAATAAAGCTAATTTTGAACCAAAAAAAAAACCGTGTTTTCTTTGTTAGGCCCGGGACTTTTCAGCCCATGTGTTATATATATATATATATATATATATATATATATATATATATATATATATATATTTATATATATATGTATATATATATATATATATATATATATATATATATATATATATATATATATATACGAGGCTGGTTTGAAAAGTCCGTGCAAAAATAAAAACTACTTATGTGTTTGGGGTAAACCTTTTTTTTTTTTCGACATGGTCTCGTTTTACGCTTATACACTTCGTCCAACGATGTTCTAGTTTGTTGATCCCTTCCGAATAATAGGATTTGTCCAAGTCTGCAAAATATCCATTAGTGTCTGCAATCACCTCCTCGTTTGAATAAAATCTTTGTCCCGCCAGCCATTTCTTCAAATTGGGGAACAAATAGTAGTCCGAGGGAGCCAAGTCTGGAGAATAGGGGGGATGTGAAACAAGTTGGAATCCTATTTCCATTAATTTTGCGACCACAACTGCTGAGGTGTGTGCTGGTGCGTTGTCGTGATGGAAAAGAACTTTCTTGTGGGCCAATCGCGGGCGTTTTTCTGACAGCTCGGTTTTCAAACGGTCCAATAACGATGAATAATATTCACCTGTAATAGTTTTTTTACCCTTTTCCAGATAGTTGATGAGGATTATCCCTTGCGAATCCCCAAAAGACAGTCGCCATAACCTTCCGGCCGAAGGAACGGTCTTCGCCTTTTTTGGTGCAGATTCCCCCTTGGTAACCCATTGTTTAGATTGTTGTTTGGTCTCAGGAGTATAGTAATGTATCCATGTTTCATCCACAGTGACGAAACGACGCTCAAAGTCCTCCGGATTCTTCTGGAACAGCTGCAAACCATCCTTGCAACACTTCACACGATTCCGTTTTTGGTCAGGCGTGAGCAATCGCGGCACCCATCTTGCGGATAGCTTTCTCATGTCCAAAAATATTATGTACCCGTTCAGTCGAGATGCCCACAGCACTAGCAATCTCACGCACCTTAACTCTTCTGTCATCCATCACCATATCATTGATTTGATCAATGATTTCTGGAGTCGTAACCTCCACAGGCCGTCCAGAACGTTCAGCGTCACTTGTGCCCCTATGGCCAGTCCGAAAATTTTGAAACCACTTCTAAACTGTTCTAATCGAAGGTGCAGAGTCACCATAATGTTCATCAAGCTTCTCTTTAGTCTCCTGAGGCGTTTTGCCTTTCATAAAGTAATGTTTAATCACCACACGAAATTCTTTTTCGTCCATTTCTTGAAAATCACTCGACTTCCTTGATTCACACGAATGCCAAACACAAAGAAATAGACCAATATGGCTGAAACTTGGTGTGCGTTCATTCAAATGATGCTACTAACTAAACATGACCTCGATACGCGCCGGTGTTGCCATCTCTCGGACTTTGCACGGACTTTTCAAACCAGCCTCGTATATATTTATATATATATATATATATATATATATATATATATATATATATATATATATACATATGTAATCTCCGGTTTATAGCGCCACTCTGCGCCTTCCGGTTCCTAGCTTCCACTCTCGCCGTTCATCCCAGTATCCTGGTCGTAGATTTCGTTCGGACATTGCTTTTGTTATGCCCATATACCAGGTTATTTTCGGCCTTCCCTTTTTCTTTCTTTTTGTAGGTGTCCACTGTAGGATTTGTTTTGGGATTCTATGGTGTTGCATCCATTGGACATGGCCTTACCACTTTAATTGTCTCTCCTGTACGTCCTCTATCAGTGTTCTTTCCATTTTCATTTTTGACCGGACTCTTTCATTTGATATCCTATTAAGCTTGAAACTTCTTGCCGATCTTCGCCAAAAATCCATTTCCAGAGCATTTAACCTTCTTTCAAGGGTTTTGTTTAGTTGCCGTGTTTCGCACCCATATAGAACTATACTTTTGAAGATGATGTTGTAAATCTGTTGCTTTCTTTGCCTACTGACATTTTTTGACCACAGAATGGAATTCATGGCACCGATCAGTCCTTTCTCCTTTGCTATCCTCTCTTCTACTTCATTTTCTGTTCTTGCAGTGCTGTCTATTCTAGTTCCCAGGTAAGTATACTGGTCGCATGCTTCAATTTGGATGTTATTGTCCAGTTTCAGGTTCACCCTATCCCCACCAATCCGCAAGTACTTTGTTTTGCTCATGTTTACTGTGAGTCCGCAATTGTTATATTGGTCTATGAGCTTCCTTGTCAAATATTCCAGATCTTCTGGATCTTGGACGATAACCACCTGATCATCGACAAAATGTAGCGTGTAGAGTGTTGTCTCATCGTCTATTTTAATACCCATTCCTCGACAACTCTTCCTCCAATGATCGAGGGTGGCATCAATATATACTTTGAATAACGTTGGGGACAAGCAACACCCTTGTCTAAGACCTTTTATGATGTGAAAGCTTTCAGATATTTCTTTACCAATCTTTATTCTTTATTGACAATTTGAATATACTTGTTTTGCCACAGTTTCTTTATTGGTACATTATCGTAGGCCTTTGTTAAATCAATAAAGATTAGATGGACTTCTCTGTTGGTTGCTACTTTCTTTTCGGTTAGTTGATTAAGGTTAAAAATGTTATCCATACAAGTTCTTCCTGCTCTAAATCCCGCTTACTGTTCAATTTCGTACGGAGCATATTCTTGTTCAATTATTGCTCTAATCAGTTTTCGATAAAGTCTGCTTAAGGAGCTGGTGACCGATATGCACCTGTGGTTCTCACATTTATCCTTCTTTCCCTTTTTGTGAAGTGGCGTTATCCATGCCATTTTCTATTCTTCAGGAATTTGGTCGCCATTTATAAATTTTTCGAAAAGGTTGGTGAACATGTCCATTAGTTTGTTAGATCCAGATTTTAATAATTCTGCAGGAATTCCCTCTGGTCCACTAGCTTTACCGTTCTTGATTGTTTTGATTGCTTTTGATATCATATCTCTATTTATTTTTATACTTGGTCCCTGAACTTTGTGAGTGGGTAATAAATTCTGATCGATGTTCAGCCCTTTCGTGTTGGCGTCTTTCCACGTTTTCATGCTTATAAGGGGTAATGGTGTTTTTTGAGAGTTATTTGCTCTTAGTGCTCTAACGAATTTCCAAGCCTCTGGTGATCGGCTTCCCCCAAGATAATTTTCTCATAGCATTTCTTCTCCCACATTTCGTCTCTATTCTGTTTGATCATTTTTTTGTAGTTTCTTTGTGTCCCTCTATATTTTTCTGTGTCTGTATCTTTTTTCGTCATAAGCCACAGTTCGCGTGCTTTCTGTTTATTCTGCTTTTTTTCCTCCCAGTCTTTGTTCCACGTTAATGTGTCGTTTCTCACCTTTTCCGATTCTTCACCTGTTTTAATTTTGATTGTTATAATTTTTACTGTATTGAAGATGCGCTACTTGCTTTAGATATATTTCCGTTGATACTAAGGGATAACACCATTGACTTGTGGTCGCTGGCGCCTCTTTGAAAAGTGTTGTCTCGTCACATTTCTCAAGGGCTCGACATTGACCTACATCTAGCTGATAGGATTGTCTACCGTTTTAGCTTAGCGTAAGTGACGTATCCCGTGGAGACTCCTCGTACTTCTGATGCAGTAGAAAATATTATTGGCATATATTAAATTTTTTTATATCAATTTTGCTTAAAATTCATTTACATCCAAAAAAAAACCCTTATCTAGTCAAAGATATTATGGAGCAAATACAAATTTCATTAAAATTTAAAATGTATAGAGCGACACATTATTAATAAAAAATTCATAAAAAGCCTATTTTTAAAAAAGCAATTTAAAACTGTTTACAATATTCTAAGTTTAAAAGCATCCTTGTAGCCACGTGTTTTAAAACGTAATATCGGCAGTGACAGACGTTTTTAGCTGAAAATGATCCGTAACTTGTTAAACATCGCTTCTCTCTTGAAGTATTTCCTATTACAAGGGGCAACTTGATTACCCGTTAAGGCATAAATGACACTGATTTGGGATGTCATTATAATAATCGCTTAATAATAAGTATTCCGTTTTAAATGAAAAATGGTATCTTTATCAATAAATGCTAGAATTTCTTTGAAATATTTTTTTTTTATGGGTCTAGCTCACGTGCTGCAAGGAAGTCCCTAAAGCGCTACAGGAGCGACACGTGTGCGGAAAAAGCGATTCACGTTGTTCTTGAATCGCTGTAAATTGTACTCGGTGGGAAACACAGTACTGGGCAAATTATTCCTAAGGGATGATGTTCTGCATATAAAAGACTGCTTGAAAAGCGTTGTACGAGGAATAACAAGCTGAACCTCATACGGATGTGAAGTATTAACGCGACGTGTACTTTTAACATGCACTGCTCTGGGAGAAATTAAGCGGGCTACATCCTTCGAACATTTTCCATGCAAATATTTGTAGAATAGGCTCAAGTCGCTAACCGTTCTTCGATGTTCCAGCGAAACAAGGCCGCCGGCCAGTTCCGGGTCTCCAATCACACGAACAGCTCTCCTCTGAATCGAGTCCAACAAATGTAGTGTATGTTTGGGAGCGGACCCCCAAACATGTGAGCAATATTCCATAGTTGGTCGAATTTGAGCTTTGTAAAGAATTAACAGTTGTGGAGTGTAAAGCTTTCTGGTTCGAAATAATATTCCCAACTTTTGAGAAGCTCTCCTTGCTTGCCAGGACATATTTGCTCCCAAATTAACGCCCAACAAATTGAACGACGATGCTAGAGGAATGGATTGCCCCGACATAACTATGTCGGGTTCAGCAACGTTAACTTTTTTGGAATAAACTGTCGCCTGGGTCTTTGTAGCGTTATATTCCAGCAGATCATTGATGTAAATGAGAAAGAGAGTAGGGGACAGTATGGAGCCTTGGGGCACACCGGCGTTAGGTGATAGAAAGAAATCCGTCGACTGCCACTTGTAAAGAACGCTCTCTGAGGAAACATGAGAGCCACAAACAGAACTTTTCAGACATACCATAAGAGCGTAGCTTAGCCAACAGTCATTCGTGCCAAACACGGTCGAATGCCTTCAAAGTGTTCAATTGTGTTGTTTCAAACATGTGTTACATAAGTCAGAAGATCTCCTGTTGATCTATGTTTACGAAAGCCATATTGGTGATCGCTAATAATGTCGAATCTTTCAAGATATTTTAGAAGATGCTAACTGATAGCCTTTTCCATGACTTTCGATATTATTGAAAGCAGTGCGATTGGTCGGTAGTGATTTGGCAAGGTCTTTATGCCCTTTTTAGGTATCGGCTGAACTGTGGCATATTTCCAGCAAGAAGGAAATATTCCCTTTCTGTAGGACAGGTTGAAAAGTCTACAGAGAACTGGTGTTAGTTCCCTCGTACAGTTTTTGAGAACTATGGCAGGTATTCCGACAGCACCAGAAGCTTTTTTGGTGTCTAGCTTCATTAAGATACGTTTTATGGTACGTTGTCTGAAGACAATATCGGGCATCTTTCACTGCACTATGGGAATAGTAGGTGGTGTTTTTCCTTTAAAATCGACAGTGGAATGTGAAGCAAAGAGTTCAACCAACAAGTTCTCTTTTTCAACAGGTGTCGTTGCGATAGAATTATCTGGGCGTGTGAGTGGTGGTATGGTCGATTTGGTGAAATTTTGACTGACCAAAAGGACCTGGAATTTTTGGGACAAGCGAGAAGTTTGTTTCTAATTCGTTGATTGTGTGCCTCCTTTCTTTTCATCTGTTCCGGGAACGAACAAAGGTGTTACGATTTATGGTGTTAGGATTTTCACGCCATTGTTGGTAAGCAAGATGTTTAGAAGCAACAGCTTCTTTGCATTTCGGTCAAACCAAGGCTTGCCGTTAGAAGGGCATTTCTTCGAAAAAGGGATGTAAGCTTCCATACCAGCCCAATTAACATCGGAAACCTCCCTGGCGCAATCAAATGGGTCGTCGGATTGAAAACAAACGTCTAACCAAGGGAAAGTTCGAAAATATTCCATGACATCTTCCCATTTAGCAGATTTGTAGTGCCAAATCTTGCGCGGTTTAGGCGCCTCTCTGTCACTTATTGGTAGGATACTCGATGTCGAAAGCAGTTTATGGTCGGAAAAACCTAATGGCGGATTTACAGTGACCGTGTAAATCTCCGGATTGGTGGTTAAAAACAGATCAAGAAGACTGGCGAACTCCCCGTCTCGATCAGGGATCCGTGTTGGTTCGTCAATAAGCTGTGTTAAGCCACAACTGATTGAGAATGATTCAGCTTCACGACCTTGTTCGTCGGTAGTATTTGAATATTTAAGCCAGTTGATGTTGTGGACGTTAAAGTCGCCCAGGATATGCTTTGATTATATATAATTAATATATAATAATATATTAATATACTTTGATTATGCCAATTTTCCCACTAACAAGTGAAGAATGGTAATAGAGTCCAATCAAAGTTTAGTGGATAAAAAAGTCTTCATGTACGTGGTGCTATCCAAAAATTTCTAGATTAACGCTCTATAGCAAGAATGTGAAATAAAACCTACTCGTGCTGATAGGTGGTGTTACGTATATACCTAGAAACACTGTGTGGCAAATTTCAACTTGTTAGCTTGTTCAGTTTGCTCTTTATGTACAGGGTGGTCCAAATTGGACACTTTTAAAGGTAAACCCCTTTATCTAAAGGAGATAGACGAAGACTGATGTCGGTGTCTGAAGCTCAATTTTTACGATAAACTCAATGGCGAAAATTGCCTATCGATATCTAGTACCATTTCAGATATATAGGGTGTTTTTCAAAAATCTGCATTTTGGAAAAATGCTTGTAATTCTTTTCCTATTGAAAATTTTTTATTTCTGTAAAAACACTCTCAAAGCAGTTTTTCACGTGGATTTCAACAGTGTAAGTTACATTTTTTTACAACTAATATTTTAATAGTTATTAACGCAAAAATATATTTTTTTAAATGGGATACCCTATATATTTTTCCTTATTCAACTAGAGCTTTAAATTCTTCTAAAAATATAGCATACTTTACATTTTGCTTAAATCTACTTCAAAATAAAAAGGTTTGCAGTTTTTATTCGAGTTTAAAATTCACATTTTGTGAAGTAGGCTTTGGACGGAGCGACCATATGGTTTAATTCAATTGTTTACTCGTAGTTGTCAAATTTTACTTCAGGATCAGTTATTCAATTGTTAAATAAATCGCAATGAAGTTTGAAAATTATGAAAAATGGGATATGGTAGTGAGTTTCATATAAACCGGGGAAAATTCGGAAGCAGCAAGTAATTTATACCATGAACGATATCCAGAGAGGCGTCAATCCTTCAATGATATATTCGCTCGATTGCGATATAATCTAGTCAATAGTGGCTTGAAAAGAAAACGACCCAAAAATTAGGCATCAAACAGAGATAAGGAGTCAGAAGAAAGTATCGGAAATAATTCCAACATTTCAACCCGACAGTTAAAAGAATCCGCTGGATTACCAAGAACTAACATAAGTCGTACTTTGAAAAAGCACAAATTCAGGCCATATAGGACAAGAAAAGTTCATTACCTTAGAGACGGAGATTTTCAACTGCGTATGGATTTTTGCCAATGGTTTCTGGAGAATTGTAACTATGTTCCGAATTTTTCATTAAATTGTATTTGGACAGACGAAGCTTATGTAAGCAATGCAGGTATTTTTAACAGTTACAATTCTTATACGTGGGCACAAGAAAATCCTCATTTAGTTGTGGAGCAAAGAAATAAAGGCAGATTTGGATTTAATATGTGGGTAGAAATTTTTAGAGGCAGGGTTATAGGTGCATTTATTTACGAAGGAACACTCACCTCTGAGAGATATTTAGAAATTTTAAGGGAGCAAATAGAACCTCTTGTTGATGAACTGCCGTTAATGGACTTTAGAAATATATTTTTTCAACATGACGGGGCACCCCCGCATAACACTTCAGTTATCAGTAATTTTTTATCTGCCAATTTCGATAATAACTGGATAGGTCACCGGATTTAACACTCACGGACTTCGATCTCTGGAGAAGGTTTAAAGGCCCTTAAATTGCCGACAAATACCAGGCAAGAGTTAGAAGTCGCAGTGATACAAAGTTTTGCAGCTCTCACTCTTTTTGAATTAATCAACTCGGTAAGAAGTGTCCAGTAAAGGTGCCGCCTATGTGTAAATGAAACTGGTCGACATTTCGAACATCTCTAATAGAAAATTAATTTATTTTAGTTTGCTTTACTCGGAATAAATTCTTTTATTGTTGTTTTGTTTTATTTTCTACATAGTTTAAAGTATCATAGCATTTAGTAAATTTCATAGTAGTTATGACTCTTAAAGTTACTTCTGGGATTTTTTTTACGATTTGACTGCTTTCGATAAGCAATTGATATTACCGCTCCGTCCAACGCCTACTTCACAAAATGTGCATTTTAAACTCGCGTAAAAACCGAAAACCTTTATATTTTGAAGTAAATTTAAGCAAAATATAAAGTGTGCTATATTTTTAGAATGGTAATTTAAAGCTCTATTCGGTTAAGGAAAAATATACATGGTATCCCATTTAAAAAATATATTTTTACGTTAATAACTATTAAAACATTAGTTGTAAAGAAATGTAACTTACGCTGTTGAAATCTACGGGAAAAAGTGCTTTGAGAATGTTTTTACAGAAATCAAAAATTTTCAATAGGAAAAGAATTACAAACATTTTTCCAAAATGCAGATTTTTAATAAACACCCTGTATGTCTGAAACGGTACTAGATATCGATATGCGGTTTTCACCATTGAGTTTATCATAAAAATTGAGCCTCACACACCGACATCAGTTTTCGTCTATCTCCTTTAGATAAACGGGTTTACCTTTAAAAGTCTCCAATTTGGACCACCCCGTACGTTGGCATAAACTTAATTTGGATCTCTGCTATTTTTACAGCGAAAACGAAAAAACAGCAGCGTGTGTGAGTGAAATTTTGTTTTGCACACGGAAAAACTGCTACTGAAACCTCTGAAATCATTCGTGAAACATTTGGGAATGAAGCTCTGAGCCATACGCAAATTTTTGACTGATTTTCTAGATTTAAAGCCGACCGACCAACGGTGGAAGACAACGAACATTCGACTACAAAACTGAGATAAAATTTAATCAAAGCTTTTATTTTTTTTTAGTACTTCAGGATCCCAATTTCACTACAAGAGTAGCGATTTAAGCTAGTGATTCTATATTGTGGGAAACATGGTCAGTTATAGGGACAGTTCTTAAAAAGAGTTTTACAAAGTTTGACAGCTAAACTTCATACATATGTTGTGTATTATCACCACGTCTATTTTTAACATGTACATTTTGGAGAGAAATTAAGCAGGCAATATTCTTTAAACACTTTCTGTGATATGATTTATAAAATATACTCAAGGTATCAACTTGTCTTCGATGTCCCAAAGTATCAAAATATATAGAAGCATACGATAGGGCGATATTATATCACTTAAACTCTTCACCTTCGCCTCGAAGAATATATTGAATAGTCTGTCATGGACACCGAAAGGCATAAGCCTCGATGAAAACCGTCTCAATCACCTGTAGGGGGTCTAAAAATGAATTTACATGAAACAAAAATTATAGGCTTGAATAACATACACATCACTGTTAACAATTTTAGCTGAGTGGATTAATACATATACCTGAGATATTCTATCAAGTTAGGGAAGGACATTCAGACAGCGGATAGTGTAGTATGGGCTGCATTTGACAAGTTCCGCTACATCCTCCAAAATCAAAAATCCGTATGAACCTCAATAAAAAAAGTATATGAGATTTATATCCTACACCCTTACTTGAAACTACAACTCTTACGTAGCACAGCACAAATAGACTTCAGGTATGTCAATACGAAATCAAGTGAACGGTGCTGGTAGCCACTTTAAGAGATCAGATACAGAACAAGGCGATTGAAATGAGAACAAGAGTACCAAATGTGCTGATAAGAACAGCAAAACTCAAGTGGAGAAGGGTGGGTCACGTGGTGAGAGATTGAAATAGACCTTATATTATGAAGACTCTGGGAAGCAAAGACTAGTATCTACCGACCCCAAGCAAGACCACAAAACCAGATACAGACGGCACAGCACAGAGAGGAGTGAGAGTACAATAGAACCCCAGTTATCCGAGGTAACGTGGGGGGGGCACCCTCCTCGGATAACTAAAACTCGGATAATCCGGATTTGTTTTTTATTCATTCAAAAAATAAACACCAATACTTTAAACCGATATATTAACCTTTTTAACATATAAATAGGTACATACATTATAAAACAGTGAAATAGGTATCTATGCGCTTCTGTTTCATATTGAATCTTCATTTTCTCGCTGCAATGCTTCTCCATCTATTAAGAAGAAGCAAATCCGCTGGGGTTGCATCTGCTTGTTGTTCGATATACCTCAAAGCTTTTTCCAAAGAAGCAAAACCTTCTTGATGAGAGATCTTAGTGGGAGACTGTTCATCCACCGCCGCTTCGTCATCGTCATCGTCATCTGATTTTTCGGTTTCCTGAAAGGCATTCGTTATTTCTTCAATACTCATTTCTTCTTCTAAATCATCTGCTGTAATCCATTCAACAACATCTTCTCTTTTCACATTTTCGCAACCTTTTAATTTTTGCATTAATTCAAATAAACTTTTTTCTTTTTCTTCTATTTCGCTGTTAAAAATTTGAACAGGACATTTCTCCATGGCTTCTCAATTTCAAAGCTAATTCATTTATTGGAGTATCATCTTCACGGTCATTATAGTCCTCAAAATCAATAACTTTTTACCAAGATTTTTGAATAGTGGTAGTACGCACAGAATCCCAAGCTTGACTTACCCAGTAAATAACATTTTTCAGTGTAACCTTTCTCATCCCATTGATAATATCCTTCTTTTCTGTGTATTCTAACAGACGTTCAAGATATAAACGCCTATAATTTTTTTTAATGTTTTCGAGGATGCCTTGATCCATTGGTTGCATTATGCTGGTTACATTTAGAGGAAAAAATGCTACAACAATTTCGCCCACATGAAGTCCTTCTCCAGGGTGAGAGGAGGCATTGTCCATTAAGAAAATTGCTTTAATAGGAAAACGGTTTCTGTTCAAAAATTTAGTCACAGATGGCACGAACTCTTCTTCAAACCAGTTAGTAAATAAGGTCGCATCCATCCATGTACTCTTCTGACTTTTGTAATAGACTGATAGCGCTTTGGGTGAGATGTCTTTTAAAGCTCTTGGACGTGCAGACTTGCCAATCACCATCAGTGGGATTTTGTGCTTGCCAGATGCATTGGAACATACCATTATAGTTAATCTTTCCTTACTTCGTTTGTGCCCAGGAGCTCATTTTTCCTGTCGAGATGCTGCCAATATTTTTGATGGAAGCATTTTATAATTCAAACCAGTTTCGTCACAGTTGTAAATTTGATCACATGTGTATCCACAATTGCTTTTGCTATTTAAAGTTCTGCTTAAACTTCTCAATTGATGACAAATCAGCAGAAAATTTTTTACCACATACAGTCAGTTGTCGTACACCGTACCGTTTTTTCCAGCGGCCAAGCCATCCATAACTGGCGGTAAACTGATCTATCTCTGGGAATTGCCTACTAATCATTATTGCTTTCTGTTGTAAAATTGGACCTGACAGAGGCACACCTTTTGATCTCTGTTGATTAAACCACATGAATAAAGCTTCGTTAACCTTTTCATAGTCGCCGGTTTTCATTGATTTTCTTCCTGAGGACGAGGAGGCTTGATTTATACACCGCTCTTCTATTTTTGTGCGGTTTCTTTTCCAATCTCCAACTGTTACTTCATCTACTCCATAATCTCGTGCAACAACTTTAATTGTCTCTCCTGCTTCAGTTCTTCTGATGGCTTTTAATTTTTCTTCAATAGGAGCGACGATTCTTTTACGCTTGTTTTGTTCCATTATAAAACGACAAACAAAAATTCAAACAAAGCAGTTCGTATTAATTATACTTAACTACCAGAACTCCAACCAAATAAATTATGTGAGTATACTCGTACTTCTCCGTAGTAAACGCTATAACGCACTGCATTCACGCAAATTTACATGCTGAAAGAGTCCATAAACATAAATAGGGGAACCCCTTACACGGGCCAGGGGGATTCCCCGAAGGCCCCGACAATTTTAAATGAAAATATGTACATACATATTTTAGAAGCTCGGTTAATACGCACCATAGAGGCGCGTACCTCGGATAATCAGGTTCTTTGATTGGCTCGGTTAATCCGGAGCTCGGATAATCGCGACTCGGTTAATCGGGGTTCTATTGTAATTGGAAAAGGTCTCTATTGACTACAGGCTAAAGAAAAGTCCAATCAAAATAGACAGAAATGTCATATTTACTAATATCCACTGAAAAGAGTTACTTAAAAGTTGACTCTACTGGGACCGAAATTAGAAAGCCTGATGACTCCTATCGTAGCACACAACTTAAGTTACGCATATTATGTACTAGTTTAGTGATTGATTCCAGGCTGTACGGACTATATTTCTAATGCAAAGGTAAAATTTATGGACGCTATAGTCAATCACTATACACACTGTAAATAAATAATGTTTAAACTCCCACATAACATATTTTTATTGACTTATATTATTTATTTGAACTAAATTAAATTAACTAAAAAAGGAAAAATCTTAAAGAAATGGGGTAGGTGGATTTAATAGCGTACGAAGCCAGGATTTGAAACTCGCAATACTAATATCTTCACGTGAAAGCAAGAATGCAAAAATTGTACGTGCGTAAAGCTGCTATACTATAAATAAGAAAACGTCTCCAAACTGGAAGCAAAATACTATTGTAAGGAAAATGTATACGAACACGAGCTGAATAAATAAACTTCATTCGATGACAGTTATGAGTTTCAGAAACGTATTAAGCATCATGCTTCACGATAATGTTATATGTAAAGAAAGCCTGCGATAACTATAATAGCGAATAAACAGGTTCGAATAAGGGAAACTTGGAAATTTGAAAGTATACATAGAGTTCACAGTCTGTCAAGTAAGAACGTGACCGCTCGTATTCTTGAAGAAATATATTTCGAGAACATTTTTTTGCAATTAATGTATTCCTTGGTATGCTAACAACACAGCAATTACCTTATTAAGTTATCCAATCACCTCCTGCATCAATATTCTCCTGGCATCTTCGAGGCACGCTGTCGACGGGATTTTCTGCAATGATGTCCAAATTTTTCGAATCTTGCGAGACAACTGAATGAAAGTCCTTAGAGTCTTTCCTCTGAGCTTTCTCTTTACAATGGAACAAATGCTTTCAATAGAGTTGGCATCCGGCGAATGTGAGGGCCATTCTAGTATCTATTTTTGCCCAGCAAAGGTTTCTTCAACGTGCTTCGGAATTTGACATCATGGGTACAAAAATGATGTCGAATGGTTTCATGGAACACATTCAAACCCGATTTTCTTAATTTTGCCGCTCCTTGCCGCAGCGTCTATTTCGGGTCCCGTGAAAACAAAGATATGATTTTTTTTAGTCTTGTTAAAGTGATTTACCAACTTCTTCACAAACGATACCGATTTTTTTATATATTTAGCGGTCGCGGAATGTGTCATTTTAGGTCTCTTTGGATGGGAACGAAGAAAGACTGCCTCGAACTGACGAGCAAATAAGTGACTCATTTCGAATTTTACGTAATTTCGACGCTAGGATCGACTGATACTTTTACTGTGCATCGTAGACAAAGGTTCCCACTACCGTTTTTTTTGTTGAATTGAGGGAATCGCCTCTACCAAAAATGAATTCGGTGAAATAGGTGGTTTTGTGGTTTCAGTCAAACGACTAACTATTATATTTTCTTGGCAACAATCGACATCACCACGGAGGATAAAGGCAACTTGTGTTAAATATAAATTATTTAGTACTTACAGTTTTATTTGTATTAAGTTTAATTTTGCAATTTAAATCTAGATTTTATTTAAGTTTTAAAGGAGCTTTGTAGATAATTATTTATGCATAGAAACTAGATATAATAATAATAATCTTTATTGTCTAACAGATAGAATATCCATTTACAAGACAAATGTATAAATTACAAAAAATTAAAGAGAAAAAAAAAGAAAACTACAATAATTGCATAAAATAAATATAACAACATGTATAATCCGTACATACCACTCAAAGATGTGGACACGTCCACCGAGCATCAAGAACCTTCATCTTCATCAATTTAGTAAATTGAGCGTGAGTTAAGTTGTGCATATCCAAATAGCTGCAAACCACATTAAAAACGTTCATGGATTGATACAAAGGAGTCTTCATTAAAATATTAGTTCTTGGTGTACTCAAAAACATGAGGAAATCTGGTAAGTCGAGAAGGCACATAAAAGTTCATCTGGGAAAGCGGGCCAGGGCAGTCAATAAAGGATTTACATATCTTGAACAAAAATGGAACCAGCAAATAAATCCTGCGATTCATTAACGACGGCATGTTAAAACGCGCTAACAAGATATTGCTTTCCAGACCTCTAGGAGGGTAAGTACCGCCATCTTTGAAGCACAGAAACTTAAGGAAATTTCTCTGTATGTTCTCTATTCTATCAATGTATTTGTGATATGATCATTAATAACTTATTATGAAAAGTAAGGTTTAAAATTTAATTAAAGACGTCTGAAAATATACGCAAATTAATATAGTACTAAACGTAGGAATACAGTTATACTTAGCATTTTTCCTAGATAATCGCAAGTAAGTGTTTAGCTTTTTTACAGCTAGCCTACAGAGCCCAGTACAGTCATATAAGTATATTAGGTTTAAGCTATTTAACTTTCTCCTTATGAGCATAGGAGCCGTTTCAAAAATACGCAGTCTCTCTGTTGAATCTGTAATTTGAAGTTTTTTTTGTATCTTAATTTTAAAATTTTTCTTCTTAAACTTTTTATTAATCTGATAATCTGTTAATTCCGAGGTTGTGGCATTTCTTAGGAGATAGACTGCCAACTATCTCTCCATCTTTTTGATGGGCTCCCCGATGGACGTTTGTCTACTGATATTCTATTTAGAGGGATCCGTGGTAGCCTGTGCTCCTCCATTTTTTTTATGTGGTTATGCCGCTCTCTTCGTCTTTGTCTTTTCCACCTTACCAGATCACACTGATTGATTGATGTCAGTATTTTGTATCCTAACCTTTTTCCTTTTGCCAACTATTATTCTTAGAGTTTTCATTTTGTCGGTAAGCCACATGCTTTTTGTTTTATTAGAATCTTATCGTAATTCTGTACCGTAGATCGTTATAAGTCTAACGCTCTGTATATTTTAACCTTGCTGTCTGTTCACATGTATTGATTGGTCCATACAACATGCTGGTTTATTAGTTAATCCTCTAAGGTCTCTGACTGCGTCGTGATAGCTTGATCCACATCCAGGTATTGGTGGAACTGGATTAACTGCTCTCTGGGTTGTTTATCTTCAAATATTAGTTTGCTCTTGATGAAGTCTTTGGCAATAGCGGAATTTTTAAGTATTAAATATTACATATGTACGTTCGCTAAAAACAAGTTTTATATTGAAGCAGTATAATTTATTTTTCATTTATCATGCTTATCTGTACAGGAGTAGATTGATAACGAAATGGCGGAAAATTTTGTTAAGCGGCATGACTGTTGGTAAGCATGACTCTCGTATTGGTTGTGTTCAAAGCCTCAAACAGATGCAATGCGTAGCTGTTTACTGGCAGCTATGGCAACTGATTGGTACTACCTATTTCGTAGAAATAGATAGAGCTGAGTATCCTGCAGTAATGAAACATTTTTATTTACAAAAGTGGACTACGTTTCAGATAGAAATTGAACGCAAAGAAGTTTTTGGGGATTCTGAACTAGCACTTAAGTTCATTTGTTACTGGTTAAATGAATTTAAATGTGGCCGTGCGAGCACTGCAGATGCTGTACGTTCAAGACGCCCGATTAAAGTTTCTTCTGAAGGCATGGAAGATAAAATTCATTTTGTCATCATAAAAGATCGTCACATCGTGAGATTGCGGTAGACATCTCATATGAATGGATACATATTATCCTGAATAAAGTTCTAAAAATGAAGAGCTGAGTGCGCTTATGACAAAGAATCCGAAGAGCTTTTGGCGTGTGTGACTATAGGCGAAACATGGATCCACCAATACATCCCATAGGTGAAACGGCAGTCAAAACAGGGGATTGGCAAAGGTAAAAGTGTACCAAAAGAGCGAAAACAGTTTTACAGGTAGGAATAGTAATGACAACTCTTTTTTGGGACTCACAAAGTATCATCATAATTGACTATTTGGAAAAGGGTAAAATAGTGACGGGCTCTTATGACGCAGCGTTATTGGATTGGGTTGAAGCAAAAACAACCAAGATTAGCACGCAAAAATGTCCCTCTTCATCAGAACAATGCACTTTATAATAGTTCCCCACATACAATATTCCCTAGATTGAACCCAAAGTAAATTTTCTTGTTTTGTAAACTCAAAAATTTGTTTGGGGAAAACATTTTCATCAAATTAAGTTGTTATCTGTCCTGTGAATGAGCATCCTGTACACTTCAAAACGTTTTTTTTTTCGCAGGGTATAAAAAAATTGGAATCTTTCTGGACCAAGTATATTGAGATTATGTTGAGAAATAAATATTGGTTTTTGCAAAAAAATGTTACTTAGCTTGTTTATACAAGATCTTTCAATCCACCTTCATATAGTAATCTCAATAAACCTATATTCGCTAAAATTTTAACTAGACGTAAGTAACACGATGATATCAAAACTGTGTAGTTTCTTGTCTAAAATTTATGAATCTGGAAAAGCAAAACGACCTATTGTATCAATGGAAGGATCACCTCTGTATTTAATTAGTAAGCGGTTGGTAAACAAGTTGGAAAATTTACCTTTAGCCATAGCTATGGGTAATTGGTTATCACTCTTCGTAGCTAATTTATTTATGAGTAAGTTTGGAAACGACGTCAGCCAAGAATTTGAGTACTTTCCAAAGGTGATGTGCATGATGTATTTGAGATTTTTGATATATGAAAATCAAATGTAGCTCATGCTGTTTCTAGATAGCCGGTACGACTTCGCAAGCTTTACGTCTGAAATTAGGAACAAAGATCAATTAATATTCCTGAATATTTTAGTTATTAAAAATAATAATAAATTTGAATTTTACATATATCGTACAGACATACTCTAAGATATAGATATGTTTTATTGTAAACAACATAACCGTCGTTTAATAACTTTCTACTTCAATGAAATTAAATTCAAAAATAACAGGAATTGTATGTATGTGTGTAAGTATATGGTTAGGATCAATGGTTATGAGGAAAACTTAACAAGCAAGTTTAGGTTCAATATTCATAATTGTACCTTTTTTACACTTGAGAAGAATAGGTGTTTTAGTACCATTTAAAATAAAATATAGCAGGAGACCTAAAACTTTGGCCTTATGTTATTCTATAAGTCATCAGACAATTTTCAAAATGTCTTAGGAGTTCGACAAAATACCCGAACGTGTAAGAAGTGGAATACATGTCACAAAATTCACTTGAAAGGAGTGGATATGAGATAAGTTATGAACATTTGGACAAGTTGGTCATACTAGAAGGTCGCAGATTTAAAGAATATTTGGCTTAGTGGAAGTACGATAAATTAGAAAACCGAAGCATTGCTGAACATATCGTTGCTAAGGCCATTAGTCAAAATTTCACTAAATCCACTATACCGCCACTTACACGTTAGGTAATACTATTATAAAAACATCAAGAAAGCCAACTTGTTACCTGAATTGGCGGACTATCTGCCATAGTACTCAAAAAATGCGCAAGAAAACTAATATCGGTCTTTTTGTAGACTTTTTAATCTATCTTACAGATAGGGAATATTTTCTCAGTTCAGCCTTAACATAAAAGAGGCAAGAAGGCCTTGCCAAACAACTACCGCACTACTTTCAATACTATCGAAAGTACTGAAAAAGGCTGTTATTCAGAATCTTTTAAAATACTTTGTATGACTGAATATTATTAGAGGAGATCTTCTCACTAAAATATGTTTGGAACAAGGCAATAGAGACTTTGAAGAATCTCGAGCATTTGCACTTGATATATCCAAGGCATTCGACAATTTTGGCGCTATGGATTGTTCGCTAAGCTACGCTTTTATAGTATCTCTGAAAAGTTCTCTTTATGGCTCTCTTGTTTCCTCAGAGACCGTTCTTTACGAGTGACAGTGGATGGAATTCTTTATCATATTTGCTATCAACTGCGGCGTGTCCCAGGGCTCCATACTGTCTTCTACTCCCTTCCTCATTTACATTAACGATCTGCTGGTAAGAGCCAGGAATCCCATCTACAACTTTGCAGATGACGGTACGATTATTTCTGTATTCACTTTGAATGCTCAAATGTTGGCCAGTCATGTAAATATCCGCAGACAGTAGGAGGTCGTTAAACCAAACAAAGACCTGAAGAAAATTCTATTTTGGGGTGACAGTAACCAAGAAGAATTTAACGCTACAAAAAACTAGGTGGCAGTTTTTTCTAAAAAAGTTAACATTACTGAGCCCAACATAGTTATGTCGGGGTACTCCATTCCTCTAGCATCGTAACTCAATTTGCTAGGAGCTAATTTGAGAGCAAATATATCTCGGCATGCATATGTTGCAAGCATAGCAAAGGGAGCTTCCAAAAGCTGGGAATATTATTTCGTACCCCAAAGCTTTATACTCTGTACAACTGTTAATTCTGTACAAAGTTCAAATTCTACCAAAGATGGAAAACTGCTTCCGTGTTTGGGGCTCTGTTCCCAAACATACACTGCATCTGTTGGATTTTATTCAGAAGAGAGCTGTTCATTTGATTAGGGACCCAGAACTCCCTAACAACCTTGATTCCTTGGAACATCGAAGAAACGTTTGGCGGCTTAAGTATTTTCATGGGAAGTGTTTAATGAATGTAGCCCGCTTAATTCTTTCCAAGGCGGTGCATGCTAGGAATATACGTCGCGCTATTACAGTTTGTCACTCCCTGTACAACTCTTTTCAAGCAGACTTTTATTTAGAGCATGATTTGCCAAGAACTGTATTTCCCACAGAGTATAATTTACAGTGATTTAATACCAACGTCAATCGCTTTTTCACATAGACGTTCCGCTTCTGTAGCGCCTTAAGTATTTTCTTGCAGTACGCTGCATAAAAAAATCCTCATACTCAGTAATAGGTTTAGTTAAAAATGTTTCCGATAGAAGATTATTTGCGAAATACGGGTATTGAAAAACTACCTCCTGTGTTTGTGATTAGTCAGCTGTTTTGAAAAAAAAACACAATTTAGTACAAAGAGTCAGTTGCAAAATCGAGACGGAGTCATTTATATTAAAAAATTGCTCTCAACAGAATACACAAATGGAAAAGACTATAGCAGTTAAGAGTGTACTTAAATTCGAAATAGGTTTATAAAAAATTCAGGAAATCTATTTTACCTAGTGTACATTTAATCGCATTCCAATGGTATGGGACCATATACTAAAAATTTAAATAATTACGATGGTCTGATTTATAGGAATACTACACCACCAGTAAAACTCCCATCCCAAGGATGATAAAAGAGTTTTTCTCAGTAACTAAAAAAGCTTTTGCCTAATAAGAGTACAAAAAACTTAATATTTTGACTTCTACGGCAGAAAGTCATTTAAACTGAAGCAGAACTGTCGACAAAGTAATTTTATGAAGTCAAGTCACGTCCACTTGAGTATGTAAGCGCCATAATCGTATTCACAGAGAGAAATATTTTTGTTGTTAGTTTGGTATATTACAGCGGAAATAAAGTGTTGTTTGTTAATATGTACTATTACAATTATAACATAGCAAAAATTTGTCGGTTTATCGGTTAGAGAAGAATGTATATATATATATATATATATATATATATATATATATATATATATATATATATATATATATATATATATATATATATATATATATATATATATATATATGGGTCATTCTTCGTAAACCGGATCCCCCATTAGTCCATAAATTGACGCAATTTATGTGGCCACAATCTGGTCTAGATTAAAGCTTATGATATGTAGTTTTGAATTTTGAGTGGCATATTAAAAAATTCTGCTGATTTGGGTTCAATACCGACCCAAATCTGAAAACGGATTTCAAAAAATTTCAGAAAAACTAAAGTAACAATGTAAAAAATCTACAACTTTGGTAGGAAAAGTTTTTTTATGGCCTCAATTTTCGGAGATATTTATCACAGCGTATTTGCCATTTTTTGGATATTCAACAATTATCGTCTCGAAAACTAAAATTTTTAGAGAAATTATATGTGGTAAGGAACAAGAATATTTATTTATAAAATCATCATCAATTTTTTTAAAAATTTTTGAACAATTCATTATTTTGACCTATATTTTTTACGATTTTTTTCATATATGTTTTCCATAAAAAATGTACTTATTTTGAGTTTAATGATTAGTCGTTTAAAAATTTAGAAAATCTTGTGATGACGTGTTCTACAGAAAATTTTACATCGAATACGTACACGAAAAAAAAATTTTTTTTGTCCTAAAAATAAGATGTTTGCGCCGGCAAATTGTTTTAGAACAAAAAATCGTAAAAAATACAGGTCAAAATAACGAATTGTTAAAAAGTACAAAAAAATGTTGAATATCTAAAATATCTCAAATACGCTATGATAAATATCTCCGAAAATTGAGGCCATAAAAAAAACTTTTCATACAAAAGTTGTAGGTTTTTTGAGGTAGAATAAGACTATCAGAGAAAACTTTTGGTTATATTAGGAAATTATATTTTTACTTTTGGGGTCCGGTTGGCGAAAAATGACCCATATATAAATATAAATATATATATATATATATATATATATATATATATATATATATATATATATATATATATATATATATATATATAGGTATACATAAACCCCTGGACAAAATTAACACAACAATCTGAAAATTAATTTATCTTTTTCTTATGTCAGTTTTAAAGTTTATCGAGTATTTGAATAGCATACTTTGTTTCACTGTTCATGACAGAAATCAAAACAATTCGTTTAAATTTACAGTTTTAAAGAATTTTTTAGAAGATAAATAATTTTCTGTAATAATGCGATAGATTTTCTTTAAAAGTAAGCTTATAAATTATTCCCTTTTTCAAAGTAATACGTTTTTGTGGTAGACTGTTTTATTTTTGACCCCGAAGAATTAGAAAAATGAATCGAACAAGGAATTTAACTGAACACGAGGTAGTGCGAGCCTCAGTTTTATTGGACGAGGGATACTGTCAGAGTTATGTTGCCAATTTGTTAGGCAAATATCGTTCCACAATAAGTCGTATGGTAAGACGCTTGAATGAAGTAGGAACTTATTCTAGAAGGCTAGGGCAAGGGCGAAAACGATGCAATAGCGACCTAGATGAACGTTTTATAAGACAATATGCTTTAAGAAACAGGACTGTCGCTAGTTCTATAATAAGAAACGAACTCTAATCTGTTCGCAATGTCACAATTTCTTCTAAAACAGTTAGAAGACGGTTAAATGAAGCTGGATTAAACAGTAGGAGACCAGCCACTGCGCCGTTGCTTACTAGAGAGAACAGAGTTGTCAGGTTACGTTTTGCTCGAAATCACGAAAACTGGTCTGTGGATGATTGGAAACAAGTTTTCTTCACAGATGAAACTAGGGTTAGTCTAAAACATCCAGACGGTCGTGAGCAAGTATGGCGAAGACCAGGGAGAGAGGTTTGCTCCTTGCAATATCTCTGCAAGGATTCCATTCGGCGGTGGCTCTGTTATGTTATGGGATGGCATCTGCTTTGATGCTTGCAAAGAGTTAGTTCCTGTCCGTACGAGATCCATGAATGCTGACTACTATCTTGAGAATATTGTAATAGAACATGTGATGCCTTTCGGTCATTTTGTGGGGCCCAATTTCCTGTTTATGCAATACAACGCTCGACCTCACGTGGCTAGGGAGGTACTCGATTATCTTAATCAAGTTGATATACCGATTTTGCAATGGCCACCAAAAAGCCCGGATCTGAATCCGATAGAACATGTATGGGAACACCTTAAAAAAAATGTGAAACGTCATATACCTGCACCTAGAAACCTGAGGGAAATTGAAAATGCAGTTATCACAGAATGGGAGCAAATTCCTCAAGATTTTATTCAAAATTTAATTAGAAGCATGCGTAGGCGCATAAACGCTGTCATCCGAAGTAGAGGAGGCAACACACGCTACTAGTGTTCCAGTTATACCATTAATTTTGCTACTAGTGTCCCAGTTTATTTTTTTCATTATTACATAATTTCAATGATTTTGTTATTAGGTCTTAAGAATAATTTTAATTCGAATCTTATAGAGAAATTTGGTAGCTAATTCACTTTTAAAGTATCCGAATAAGTTTTTTCTAACTTTTAGTGTAACCAATGTTCATAAAAAATTATTAAAATTAATTCATTATTCATTTGTATGATTTAATATATTGTTGCGTAAATTTTGTCCGGGAGTGTATATACATATATATATATATATATATATATATATATATATATATATATATATATATATATATATATATATATATATATATATGTATATATATATATTTATTATATATATATATATATATATATATATATATATATATATATATATATATATATATATATTTATATATATATATATATATATATATATATATATATATATATATATATACATATATAGATGCAATTTTATATTGATTTGCTCAAAAACAATTTCCATAAATTGTAAATCATTCAAATTATCCAATAAGAGAGACGTTAAATTTTATTCAGCCATCAAACCGCCCTCAACTTTCGTGTATAACCTCGTAATCAACATAAGAATCAAATTTTTTCTAAATATAGCTTAAAGTGCACATACCGTCCAAATAATAAAATGTTAGCACCAAACTTAGGCTCATAAAAAGAACATATCAATAAAGTTTAGATCCCATATTGTTGGATTTGTAAAGCTATAACTGTCAACACAAAATCCTTATTCAAGCTGATCACGTTTATTTCAATATTCGAGTCTGAAAATCGTATTCCCTGTGTGGGTCAAAGACGTTTTCCTAACTGATGCCATAACATGTATGTGAACAAAGGTACATGACCTTTTGTACATTCCTCAATAAATCTTTATTTTGACTGGAAATTTAATTACTCACATTGGGTAATAAACAAACTGCTGATGAAAAAATAGGAAAATTTTTATGTGATGTTTTAAACTTGTACTGCACGGTTTCTTATATCTTGCCTTGCTGTTCAGTCCTTAAGTTCCATTCCATCCTACCAGTCCATTGTTTTGCTCAAAGGTTTTTGCGATCATTGCGTTTCTAAGTCCAGCTCCCTACGAAGTTTTAGGGGGTCTTCTCTTTCTTTTTTCGTGCAGTTGTCACTACAACGTCAGTTTTGGGACTTTTTTATTGTGCATGATCCTGTAGCGTCTTAGGTAATTCCTTGCAGCGCATGTGCTATGCCCATAAAAAATGCACAAACTCATTTAATAGGTTTAAGTTTGAAGAACTACCGCCTGTGATTGTGATTGGTCAGTTGTTTAAAAAAAAATACAATTTGGTACAAACAGTCTAGGTTGCAAAATTGAAACGAAGCTATTTATATTAAAAAATTCCGCGCAACAGAATGCACAGATGACGAACACTTTAGCAGTCAATAGAGTACTTAAATTCGAATTAACTGAGTAAAATTTTCAAACGGTTAAATTTTTATTTAAAAGTCAACAGTAAACACAATTTTCTAAATTCTCATTTTCACTTTAATGACCGTTCTGCCACCTAAAGTACATTTGATCGCATTCAAATGATATGGCATAAACTAAAAATTAAAATAATTAAATTACGATGGTCTGATTTATAAGAATACTACACCATCACTAAAACATCCATCTCAAGGGCGTTAAAAGTGTTTTTCTCAGTAACTAAAAAGCTTTTGCCTAATAGAAGAACATAAAACTTAACATTTTGACTTCCACGGCAGAAAGTCGTTTAAAAAAACTGAAGCAAAACTGCCGACAAAGTAATTCTAAGAAGTCAAGTCACGTCCACTTGAGTACGTAAGCGCCATAATCGTATTCACAGAGAGAACTATTTTTGTTGCTAGTTTGGTATATTACAGCGGAAATAAAGTGTGGTTTTGTTAATATGTACTACTATACTTATAACACAGCAAAAATTTATCAGTTTATCGGTTAGAGAAGAATGTGAGATACGTGAATCAGAAAAGCAATAAAGCTATATTTCAGCCACCTGAAAAGCTTAAAGTTTTTTACTTAATTTGTAAGCTTGAACTAATTTCATCTCAAAACTCGAAAATTGTCATTATATATATATATATATATATATATATATATATATATATATATATATATATGAATCATTATATGAATCATTCTTCGTAAACCGGACCCCCCATTAGTCCATAAATTGACGCAATTTATGTGGCTACAATCTGATCTGGATTAAAGCTTATGATATGTAGTTTTGAATTTTGAGTGGAATATTAAAAAATTGTGCTGATTTGGGTTCTATACCGACCCAAATCTGAAGAAGATAATCTTATTCTACCCCAAAAAATCTACAACTTTTGTAGAAGAAGTTTTTTTTATGACCTTGATTTTCGGAAATATTTATCACAGCGTATTTGCCATTTTTTGGATATTCAACAATTTTCTCTTCGAAAACTAAAACTTTTAGAGAAATTATGTAAGAAACAGGAAATATTTGTTTTTATTTATAAAATCATCATGCATTTTTTAAAAATTTTTGAACAATTCATTATTTTGATCTATATTTTTTACGATTTTTTTCATATATGTTTTCCATAAAAAATGTACTTATTTTGAGTTTAATGATTACTCGTTTAAAAATTTACAAAATCTTGTGATGTGTTCCACAGAAAATTTTACTTCGGAAATGTAAACGAATACAATTTTTTTTGTCCTAAAAATAAGATGTTTGCACCGGAAAATTGTGTAGAACAAAAAATCGTAAAACATATTAGTCAAAATAACGAATCGTTAAAAAGTACAAAAAAATTTTGAAAATCCAAAATATCCCAAATACGCTATGATAAATATCTCCGAAAATTGAAGCCATAAAAAAAAACTTTTCCTACAAAAGTTGTAGGTTTTTTGGGGCGGAATAAGATTATCAGAGAAAACTTTTGGAAATATTAGGAAATTATATTTTTACTTTAGGGGTCCGGTTGGCGAAGAATGACCCATATACATATATATATATATATATATATATATATATATATATATATATATATATATATATATATATATGTATATATATATATATATATATATATATATATATATATATATATATATATATATATATATATATATATATATATATATATATATAGGGTGGACCATTTAAAAGTTTAAATTTAAAAATGCAATAAAACAAAAACGGTTTGAAATTTTGCCAAATTTATTTTTTTGTTGTGAAGTACAATTGTTCCGGTTAGAGATGGAATATTATTTCATTCATATGGCTGCCACGGCTGGCCTCACAGTACCCCATTCGATCGGACCAATTTTCGAGTGTATGGGGTCATATCTCGGCAATGGCATCACTAATGTTGTCCTTCAAATGCTCAATTGTCTCTGGTTTGTCGGCATAACACTTGTCTTTAACGGCGCCCCACAGAAAATAGTCCAACGGTGTCAAATCGCAGCTTCTTGGCGGCCAATTGACATCACCATTTCGGCTAATTAAACGGCCATCAAGCGTTTGACGCAATAAATCGATTGTGGCATGAGATGTGTGGCAAGTTGCACCATCCTGTTGAAACCAAACATTGTTCACATCAATACCATGAAGAGCGGGCACAAAAAAAAAAATCGGTTATCATGGTGCGATAGGTGTCCCCATTAACCGTAATGGTTTCGCCGTCCTCATTTTCAAAGAAATATGGGCCAATGATGCCTCCGCTCCACAAGCTGCACCAAACAGTCACTCATAATGGGTGCATTGGCTTCTGTAAGACCACGTGTGGGTTTTCTGAGCCCCAAATACGGCTATTTTGCTTATTAACGTACCCACCAAGACGAAAATGAGCTTCATCCGAAAAGATGATTTTTTTGGCAAAATCGACATCATCGTGCAGTTTCTCGTTGGCCCATCTAGCGAAGCGGATGGTCATGCGACTTCAACTCTTGAACCAATTGAACTTTGTAAATTCGACGTAAACTGGTGCGTGAAATGTTCAATTCTTGAGAACGATGACGAGTTGATGTTGATGGATTCTCACGCACACTCTCAGCCACAGCTTCGATATTTTCGGGTGTACGCACTGTACGAGCACGCTCACGTCTTGGCGCATCAACAATGAAACCAGTTTCACGAACTTTTGCAATAAACTTGCGTATATCGGGCACTGTTGGTCCTTCTCTGCGACCAAATTTTGTACGACATTTTCGTGCAATTTCCGACCAATTGTCTTTGTTTTGGAAATAAATTTCCAAAAAATCCCAACGTTGCTCAAGCGTAAATCGATTCATTTCGTTCAGTGGAGATAATATACTGAATTTTGTGATAGAATAGAATGACATAAGTATTGCCAGATTCGAAATAACCGGTGGTTCAAATTTAAACCGATAGGTGGCCCACCCTTTATATATATATATATATATATATATATATATATATATATATATATATATATATATATATAGATGCAATTTTATACTGATTTCTCGAAAACAATTCCCATAAATTGTAAATCATTCAAATTATCCAATAAGAGAGACATTAAATTTTATTCAGCCATCAAACCGCCCTCAACTTTCATGTATAACCTCGTAATCAACATAAGAATCAAATTTTTTCTAAATATAGCTTAAAGTGCACATACCGTCCAAATAATAAAAATGTTAGCACCAAACTTAGGCTCATAAAAAGAACATATCAATAAAGTTTAGATCCCATATTGTTGGATTTGTAAAGCTATAACTGTCAACACAAAATCCTTATTCAAGCTGATCACGTTTATTTCAATATTCGAGTCTGAAAATCGTATTCCCTGTGTGGGTCAAAGACGTTTTCCTAACTGATGCCATAACATATATGTGAACAAAGGTACATGACCTTTTGTACATTCCTCAATAAATCTTTATTTTGACTGGAAATTTAATTACTCACATTGGGTAATAAACAAACTGCTGATGAAAAAATAGGAAAATTTTTATGTCATGTTTTAAATTTGTACTACACGGTTTCTTATATCTTGCCTTGCTGTTCTGTCCTTAAGTTCCATTCCATCCTACCAGTCCATTGTTTTGCTCAAAGGTCTTTTGCGATCATTGCGTTTTCTAAGTCCAGCTCCCTACGAAGTTTTAGGGCGTCTTCTCTTTCTTCTTTCGTACGATTGTCTCTACATCAATATATAATAAAAGACTGTTTTTAGTCAATTTCCACTGGTTTATTTAAATTGCGATGACGCGTTTCGCTGTCGATGCAGCTTCTTCAGATCTACATTTTACACTGTCAAGTTAGGTTTAATATTCACAGTTTTATATAATTTCTTAATTATAATATTACACATAATTAAATTACATTGATAGTATTGGGAAATCCACACAGATTTGGAGTTATTAGAATAAATTCAATAATGGTGAATTGCTTAAATCTACCTGGTCGTTGAGTCAGGTACCTGTAGTCCTTAATCGATTTTTTTGCATTGTCTCTAAAAGGTTTAGTTTTAAATCTTTTTGTTGGGTGTGTAAAATTTTGAAATTCTTGTTAAATGTGTGATTTTCTGTTAAAAGATGATTAGCATATGTTGAATTAGATTTTCTATGGATGAAACTTTTTTCGTGTTCTGTAATTCTTTGTCTAAATGTACGTCCAGTTTGTCCGATGTATGTTTTAGGACATGACCCACATGTTAATTGGTAAACCCCCGATTTATTGTCTTTATTGATTTGTGGTTTGTAGTTTTTAAGATATTTCCCTATCGTATTGTTAGTCTTGTAAGCTATGTTAATATTTTTTTGATTTAAAATTTCCCCAGTTTTTTTTCCGTTGGTTTGCCGAAATAGGTTAAGCATTTAAAAGTGGTATTTCTGTCCGTAAAACGTGGGTGTATTTCTGAGATTGCCTTGTTTCTAATCTCAGAAATATACCCACGTTTTTAAGGACAGAAATACCACTTTTAAATGCTTAACCTATTTCGGCAAACCAACGGAAAAACTGGGGAAATTTTTAAATCAAAAAAATATTAACATAGCTTACAAGACTAACAATACGATAGGGAAATATCTTAAAAACTACAAACCACAAATCAATAAAGACAATAAATCGGGGGTTTATCAATTAACATGTGGGTCATGTCCTAAAACATACATCGGACAAACTGGACGTACATTTAGACAAAGAATTACAGAACACGAAAAAAATTTCATCCATAGAAAATCTAATTCAACATATGCTAATCATCTTTTAACAGAAAATCACACATTTAACAAGAACTTCAAAATTTTACACACCCAACAAAAAGGTTTAAAACTAAACCTTTTAGAGACAATGCAAATAAATCGATTAAGGACTACAGGTACCTTACTCAACGACCAGGTAGATTTAAGCAATTCACCATTATTGAATTTATTCTAATAACTCCAAATGTGTGTGAATTTCCCAATACTATCAATGTAATTTAATTATGTGTAATATTATAATTAAGAAATTATATAAAACTGTGAATATTAAACCTAACTTGACAGTGTAAAATGTAGATCTGAAGAAGCTGCATCGACAGCGAAACGCGTCATCGCAATTTAAATAAACCAGTGGAAATTGACTAAAAACAGTCTTTTATTATATATTTATAATGAATTTCTATCAAGTAGAAGCTACAACCATCCAAAATTTGTCTCTACATCGTCAATTTTAGGACTTTTTTTTTATCGTGCATGATCCTATAGCGCCTTAGGTATTTCCTTGCAGCGCATGTGCTATGCCCATAAAAAATGCACAAACTCATTTAATAAGTTTAATTTTGAAAAACTACCGCCTGTGATTGTGATTGGTCAGTTGTTTAAAAAAAAATACAATTTGGTACAAATAGTCTAGGTTGCAAAATTGAAACGAAGCTATTTATATTAAAAAATTCCGCGCAACAGAATGCACAGATGACGAACACTTTAGCAGTCAATAGAGTACTTAAATTCGAATTAATTGAGTAAAATTTTCAAACGGTTAAATTTTTATTTAAAAGTCAACAGTAAACACAATTTTCTAAATTCTCATTTTCACTTTAATGACCGTTCTGCCACCTAAAGTACGTTTGATCGCATTCCACAATGATATGGCATAAACTAAAAATTAAAATAATAAAATTACGATGGTTTGATTTATAAGAATACTACACCATCACTAAAACATCCATCTCAAGGGCGTTAAAAGTGTTTTTCTCAGTAACTAAAGAGCTTTTGCCTAATAGAAGAACATAAAACTTAACATTTTGACTTCCACGGCAGAAAGTCGTTTAAACTGAAGCAAAACTGCCGACAAAGTAATTCTAAGAAGTCAAGTCACGTCCACTTGAGTACGTAAGCGCCATAATCGTATTCACAGAGAGAACTATTTTTGTTGCTAGTTTGGTATATTACAGCGGAAATAAAGTGTGGTTTGTTAATATGTACTGCTATAATTATAACACAGCAAAAATTTATCAGTTTATCGGTTAGAGAAAAATGTGAGATATGTGAAACAGAAAAGCAATAAAGCTATATTTCAGCCACCTGAAAAGCTTAAAGTTTTTTACTTAATTTGTAAGCTTGAACTAATTTCATCTCAAAACTCGAAAATTCGTTAAAATTCGAAAAAAATTTTTTGTCCTAAAAATAAGGTGCTTGTACCGGTAAAATCGTAAAAAATATAGGTCAAAATAAAGAATTGTTAAAAAGTACTTAAAAAATTCAAGGTAATTCTACGAATAAAAAGATCTTTTGTCTTTTACATAATTTCTCTGAAAGTTTTAGTTTTCTAGTAAAAAATGGTGAATATCCAAAATAACCCAAATACGCTATGATAAATACCTCCGAAAATTGAGGCCATAAACAAAAAAACTTTTCATACAAAAGTTGTAGATTGTATTAGAGAAAACTTTTGGTTATATTAGTAAATTATATTTTTACTTTAGTTTTTCTGAAATTTTTTGACATCCATTTTCAAATTTGGTTCGGTATTGAGCCCAAATCAGCACAATTTCTTAATATGCCCCTCCAAATTCAAAAGTACATATTATAAGCTTTAATCTGAACTAGATGTATCGTCATAAATTGTATCAATTTAAAGACTAATGAAGGGGTCCGGTTGGCGAAGAATGACCCATATATATAAACTAGCCGGGCCCGCGGCTCCGCTCGCGTGGACTTGATTCACAACTATCGTCACTGCTTCTTCCTTACGTTACCCAACGTAATAAAATATCTCCCATTATTTCTCTTTATCTCCCATTATTTCTCCTTATCTCCCATTATCTCACCTTATTTCCCATTATCTAGGCTTATCTCGACTTATCTCCCATTATTTCTCCTTATCTCCCATTATTTCTCCTTATCTCCCATTATCTCACCATGACTCCCATCATCTAGACTTATCTCTGCTTATCTCCCATTATCTCTCCTTATCTCTCATTATTTATACTTATCTCCCATTATCGAGGCTTATCTCGAGTTATCTCCCATTATTTCTCCTTATCTCCCATTATCTCACCTTATCTCCCATTATCTAGGCTTATATCGAATTATATAGAACATATGTATAAATTTATAAAAACACGTAAATCGGATAAGTGGTTCTCAAGTGATAAGCGCACTAACGGACAGACAGACAGAGAGACGTTGCATTTTATATATATTGTATTCTTTGCTACATGATATTGTTCCATATTTAATGCTTTAGGGAGTGTATTGCAAGAGAACGCGCTAGCGGCAAACTTTTCTCCGACTTAATTCACTATTATCGTCACTGCTTATTCCTTATGTCACCTAATAAAATATATCCTATAACCTGGCCAGAGAACATACGTATGGTTAAAAAAAAAGCACGTAAATCGGATAAGTAGTTCTCCAATGATAAGCACACTAACGGACGGACAGACAGACAGACAGACGGACAGAGAGACATTGCATTTTATATATATTATAGATATTCTCTGCTACATAATATTATTCCATATTTAATGGTTTGGACTGTGTATTGCAAGAGAACGCGCTAGCGGCAAACTTTGTCCGACTTCATTTACTATTATTGTCACTGCTCATTCCTTATGCTACCTATCGTAATAAAATTTAGCCTATAACCTGGCCGGAGAACATATGTATGTTTTTTTAAAAAAAAAGTACGAAAATCGGATAAGTGGTTCTCCAGTGATAAGCGCACTAACGGACAGACAGAATACGTTGCATTGTATACATATTATAGATGTAATTAAATATATACCTATAACCTGGTCAGAGAACATATGTACGAATTTAAAAAATCACGTAAATCGGATAAGTGGTTCTCGAGGGATAAGCGCATTAACGGACAGACAGCCAGACAGACAAACATTGCATTTTATTTATATATATATATATATATATATATATATATATATATATATATATATATATTATAGATATAGATTATTATTATTATTATATAACCTTGCCAAAATATATATGCATGAATTTAAAAAAAGACAGGAAAATCGGATAAGTGGTTCCCGCGTGATAAACGCACTAATGGACAGAGAGACATTGCATTTTATATATATTATAGATTATACATTACAGATATTCTTTGCTACATAATACTGTTCCATATTTAATGGTTTAGGCTGTGTATTGCAAAGGCACGCGCTAGCGACAAACTTATTTCCGACATCATTCACTATTTTACGTCACTGCTCATTCCTTATGCTACCTATCGTAATAAGATATAGCCTATAACCTGGCCAGAGAACATATGTATGTTTTTAAAAAAAAGTACGTAAATCGGATAAGTGGTTTTTCAGTGATAGGCGCACTAACGGACAGACAGACAGACAGACAGACAGACAGACAGACAGAGAGACGTTGCATTTTATATATATTATAGATGATAAACCTGTCTTTCTTTTTCATATGCCTAAAAAAGGAATATAGGAGAGTGATAATCGAAATTTACCGAGAAAGTGAATTTTACATTATTGCACGAACATTATGTAAATACTATTTAACAACTTTTAAAAAAAAACATATATGAATAGGTTGATGTTAAATGGACTTTAGTCCAATAAACGATTGTAACAGACATTAGATAATAAAGGATCATCTCATAGTTTTCTGCTAGAAAGCAATGAGTAGAATTTTGGCCCTTATGTAATGCTCGACATGCTTGGCAAGTAGTACACGCTAAAAATGTATGGATTTGATTACTGCTTTGATTTGAAGTTGAAATATTAATAATTGGTGGATGATTTAAAAATATATCGTAGAATTGAGAACGCTGGAGATTGAGCGATTCTCCGTAAGAGGTGTTGAATTTTCGAATTACCTCGACCTAAATATCTCTACACTGAATTATGTCATATTCTCGTTAACATATTCAAGTGGATTATAATTATTTTTCATCAACGATTTTGAATTATCAAGTTTAAAAGCTTTTCATCCTGTCATATATTGAGTTTTGTGAATCTTCAAAATTAATTAACTCATTAAATCTCGTTTGTGCTTCCACTACTCTGCAAGTTGGAATAATGTTCTTTGATCTGGTTCCCCACATATCTTAGCTCTCGAGTTTAGAAATAGAGAATAAATTACTTTTCCACTTTTAAATTAGATGGAATTTGAATGCAAAGAAATTTTGATAAGACTGATATGTATTTCTATCTAGATCTAATTTAAAATCTCTTATTTCCCACAGGATCTCAAACTCTTCTACATATTTCTACTGATTTATTTTAATAATAAATGTTCGTATTTCACGTAGTAATTTTCAGGTTTTCTCTGCTATATAAACTCCTGGACAAAATTAACGCAACAATCTGAAAATTAATTTATCTTTTTCTTATGTCAGTTTTAAAGTTTATCGAGTATTTGAATAGTAGGCTATGCATATTTTGTTTCGTTGTTCATGACAGAAATCAAAACAGTTCGTTTAGATTTACAGTATTAAAGAATTTTTTACAAGATAAACAATTTTCTGTAATAATGCGATAGATTTTCTTTACAAGTAAGCTTATAAATTGTTCCCTTTTTCAAAGTAATACGTTTTTGTGGTAGACTGTTTTATTTTTGACACCGAAGAATTAGAAAAATGAATCGAACAAGGAATTTAACTGAACACGAAGTAGTGCGAGCCTCAGTTTTATTGGACGAGGGATATTGTCAGAGTTATGTTGCCAATTTGTTAGGCAAACATCGTTCCACAATAAGTCGTATGGTAAGACGCTTGAATGAAGTAGGAACTTATTCTAGAAGGCTAGGGCAAGGGCGAAAACGATGCACTAGCGACTTAGATGAACGTTTTATAAGACAATATGCTTTAAGAAACAGGACTGTCACTAGTTCTATAATAAGAAAAGAACTCGAAGCTGTTCGCAATGTCACAATTTCTTCTAAAACAATTAGAAGACGGTTAAATGAAGCTGGATTAAACAGTAGGAGACCAGCCACTGCGCCCTTGCTTACTAGAGAGAACAGAGTTGCCAGATTACGTTTTGCTCGAAATCACGAAAACAGGTCTGTGGATGATTGGAAACAAGTTTTCTTCACAGATGAAACTAGGGTTAGTCTAAAACATCCAGATGGTCGTGAGCGAGTATGGCGAAGACCAGGAAAGAGGTTTGCTCCTTGCAATATTTTTGCAAGGATTCCATTCAGCGGTAGCTCTATTATGTTTTGGGGTGGCATCTGCTTTAATGCTCGCACAGAGTTAGTTCCTGTCCGTACGAAATCCATGAATGCTGACTACTATCTTGAGAATATTGTAATAGAACGTGTGATGCCTTTCTTTTATTTTGTGGGGCCCAATTTCCTGTTTATGCAAGACAACGCTTGACCTCACGTGGCTAGGGAGGTACTCGATTATCTTAATCACGTTGATATACCGATTATGCAATGGCCTCCAAAAAGCCTGGATCTGAATCCGATAGAACATGTATAGAATCACCTTAAGAAAAATGTGAAACGTCATATACCTGCACCTAGAAACCTGAGGGAAGTTGAAAATGCAGTTATCACAGAATGGGAGCAAATTCCTCAAGATTTTATCCAAAATTTAATTAGAAGCATGCCTAGGCGCATAAACACTGTCAACCGAAGTAGGGGAGGCAACACACGCTACTAGTGTCCCCGTTACACCATTAATTTTGCTACTAGTGTCACAGTTTATTTTTTTCATTATTACATAATTTCAACGATTTTGTTATTAGGTCTAAAGAATAATTTTAATTCGAATCATATAGAGAAATTTGGTAGCTAATTCACTTTTAAAGTATCCGAATAAGTTTTTTCTAACTTTTAGTGTAACCAATGTTCATAAAAAATTATTAAAATTAATTCATTATAGAGATTTGTGTGATTTAATATATTGTTGCGTTAATTTTGTCCAGGAGTGTATTATTGAGGCTCGCTCACCAACAATATAACATATCACCGATTTTTGTAATGGCTTATAACTCTAACATCTAACTCCTTGTGTGATAAAAATAATTACCCAGTGAAAAATCTAATTAGCATTGCATCCAAACTGGTGAGTTATATGAAATTAAGATAACAAGGAGTAAGTACGCTTAAAGGTACTATATGGTTTATACTTTAATTCTAGGATGTTCGTTTTTTTTTCAGTTATTTTGTAGTATAAAATTTCCTTTGCTAAATGAACCAATAAAGTAAAATAAATAAATGCATTACATATTTGCGCTGAGAAATGTGGTAAAGAGCCTCTAAAAATAAGAAAGTTTACTGTTTTATTTCATCTACGAGGATGGATTGAAAAGTTCGCGGCATAGTAAAGAAAGCAAAATAAAATACGTACAAAAATATTTTTATTTTTCGACGTAATCTCCACCTATCTCTATGCACTTCTTCCACCTATTTTCCAAAGCTTCCACACCTGTTTGAAAAAAAGATTCCTTAAGGTTTTCAAAATACCGGTTAACTGCAGCTTCGACTTCTTCATTTGATGAAAATTTCTGGCCACCGAGGTGTTTTTTTTTTTTAGGTTTGGAAACAGATGAAAGTGCCAAATCAGGAGAATAAGCCGGGTGGGACAGCAATTCGAAATCACAATCACGAATTTGAGCCAAAGACTCAACAGACGTGTGAACGCGAGCGTTGCCCTGATGGAACAAAACCTTCATTCTCAGTAATCGTGGACGTTTCTCTTTAATTTCTTGACATAAACGACGCTAAATGGTGCAATAGTAAGTCGAATTTATTGTTTCACCTTTCGGAAGGTAGTCCACCATAATAATACCTTTAGCATCCCAAAAAAAACTGACGCCATCACTTTTCCAGGCGACAGAATTGCCTTCGCTTTCCTTGGGATCGGTTCACTAGATTTTTTTCCACTGCTTGTTTTGTTGTTTTGACTCTGGAGTATAGTGGTGAAGCCAGGTTTCGTCCCTTGTAACAAACCTGTTAAGAAAATCTTGCGGATCAGCCTCAAACATCTCCAAACAGTCGCACAGTGATTCGGCAAGAACATGCTAGCGGGCCAATATTCATGACGTAATTTCCAGGAACCACTGATAACGACTTGTAAACAACCCCCCCCCATTTAACGAATTCCAAGAATTAATTTGTTTATCACCTCATAAAGGTATCTTAACAGGGGGTCAAAGTAACCCTTATAAGAGAGGTCATTTTCATTTGCAAATCAGTTGCATTTTATGCACACTTGGGATAACATATTTTAAAATCGGTAGCAAAGTGAAACGAGTTTTTTGTGATGGAATATTCTGTTGAAGGTATGTACTCTATTATGACTTATATTTTTTATAAAAAAATATGTATACTTTTGGTGTAATATCAATTTGTAAATGTATAGATAAATCCAGCAAATTTTACATTAATTGTAAACTTTAAAAGTAGCAACCTTTTTTTATCCACATATATCCACCTAGATTTTTCTATATGTAATACCTACAACATTCAGGCACAGATTCATATATATTATATATGAAATACGAAAAGGCCCGAAAGTAAAATTATTTTATTTTTTTCAGAACGAGTCGTGACTATGACGAAAATGGAGTTTTTTGAAGAATGGCTAAAACATGACAAAACTGAACGAAACAGTGGCATTTTTTATTATATAAGTGAAAAATTCAATATGTCTGATGTTTCTGACGATTCTCTAAAACGACTCAAAATGAAAATATCAAGCTTTTCAGCAAAATTCAATCAAAAGTGGACTTCTTTAAAGTGTAACAAAGAAATGTTTCTAATCAAATATAAAGATTGGTTAGAGGGATCCGGAATCGAAATAAAGATGTGTGTTAACCAGCCGTGCTCATCAACGAAAACGAAGAGACGGAGAGTAGAAGATCTTTTGGAATCGCGAAGTGCAAGTGAGCTTATTACAGCAGCTGAGTTAGCTACTCGAAAAGAAGGGCATCGAAGTGTTGCTAAACAGATCCATAACGTCGCGGTCAGTGAAACTAGAGAAAAGAATAAGTGTTCTGAACAAAGTCGGCGGTTAACACCAGACGAAGCTTTAGCTTATTATGTGGACTCGAAATCGACTTCTCACTCATATAAACAAACAAGAAAATGGTCAATGAAATCATCAAGTGTATCCATCGTTTTATAGTTTAGGTAAGTCCAAAGCTTCTTGTTGTCCTTCTGACGAATATATTTCTGTGACTGAATCTCGAGCTGAAATTAAACTTCAGGCGATTTTGGATAAAACAGCTGCACGATTAGTTAAAGCTCAGACGGAAGACATTAGAAGTGTGTTACCTCGTTCATATTATACGTTGGTAAGCAAATAGGGTTGTGATGGGAGTTCGGGGCATAGCACGTATAAGCAGAAATTTGAGAACACTAACGCTATAGACGAATTTTTGTTCGTATACTCATTTGTCCCTTTGAGACTGCTTGATGGCGAAACTGTGATCTGGCAAAATCCAAGACCTTCCTCTACTTTATATTGCCGTCCTATTAAGTTTATTTTTGCCAAGGAGACAAAAGAGTTTACGAAAGAAGAAACTTCTAAAATTTTGTTGTTGACAATGACTGATGGCAAAGTGTGCAATGCCTTAACAGACACAAGTTCAACACGAAAGTGTTATATTTGCGGTGCCACTCCGTCTACTATGAACGAGGAGTCAAAGAAATATCCCAGCAACGAAGAACGCCTTGCATTTGGTTTATCTACTTTACGTGCATGGATCCGCACGTTTGAATGTTTGCTTCACATCAGCTATCGTTTAGAAATAAAAAAGTGGCAAGTCAGGGGAGATAACGACAAAGCTATTGTGAAGCAACTCTCACAAGAGATACAAAAAGTGTTTAAAGATCGTATGGGTCTCATTGTAGATAAACCAAAACCTGGGTATGGTAACACAAACGATGGAAACACAGCACGTAGATTTTTTTCCAAAGCTGAATTGAGCAGCGAAATTACAGGATTAGACGTAAACCTTATTCGTAGATTTCATGTAATTTTAAGAACTTTGTCATCGGATATGACATAAATTATATAGAATTCGAAAAGTTTTGTGTTGATACTAGAAAATTATACCTTGATCTGTATTCGTGGTATTCCATGCCCGTTACTGTGCATAAAATTCTTGTACACAGCGCGGAAGTTATAAAGTCTTTTCTTCTTCCCATTGGACAACTCTCCGAAGAAGCCCAGGAGGCAAGAAATAAAGACTGTCGTAGATTCCGTGAACGGCACACCAGGAAGCGGTCACGTATTTCCACAAATACAGATCTTTTGAGAATGCATTTAATTACGTGTGATCCTGTTATCAACTCGTATAGAGAATTACAGCGAAGAAAATTTACTTCTTTGCCATCGGAGGTTCTGCAGTTGATTATCCCACCTTCATTGCCATCCGAAACACCATCAGTAAGTCATCATCACGAATTAAATGAGGAGGATTATTTATTCTCTGAATATTCTACTGAATGGGAGAGCGGTGATGACGACTCATCTGATGGTGATTAGTAGGTTTAAGTATTTTTTTTTATTGTAATTATTATTCCTATTTTATTGTGTGTTGTAGTTGCTTATAATTCATGCCTTAGTATATAAGTTATTTAATATTATATTTCTTTTACTTATACACCTTGTTATTGTAAATAATTGATATATACATACTGTTATTGTACTAATTTATTTTAAAAGAAATAATATTTTGTAAATTAATAAATGTGGGTACTATCATTCTGATTTTTATTTTTTTCCTAGAAATTTCTTTGTAAACAAACATGATTGTGCTTTTCACACATAATGAGTAGGTAGACGTATGTAGCTAATTAAAGAACAATTAGCGACAATAGTGAACAAATGAGACACATTAGTAAACCACTTCTGTCTTGCAGCTACATATTTCGATTAATACACATACAGTACACGTTTTTCAACTTTTTTTTTCTTAAAATAGCTTAAGATACCTGGAATATACATAAACAATTGAAATAAGTGAAGAGATAATATTGTCCCACTAGCTTGTACTAGTCGAGACACTGTGAGTCGCGAGAAATCAATCGTGAGTCGAATTTATTTTTGTTCAACTGGGTACCCACCTAGTGGAAATTGAGTTCGTTGGCAATGATATTTTGTGTTCGTTCATACGAGATGCCTATAGTGTCTGCAATCTCCCTGATAGTTAATCTACGGTCTTTCAATATGAGATCACACTTGCCGATGTTTTCTTCAGTCGTAGACGTCGTGGGCCGGCCGGAGTGAGGGTTATCTTCGATGCTCTCTCGTCTACGTTTAAATTCTGTAACCCATTTTTTCACAGTGGTATATATATTTTTTAAAAACGCTGCACTTGTCTCGCTAAACTCGTTCTAACCTAAGAACCACAAATTCTACAGCAACAAAATTTTACACTCTGACAAACAATGAAAGTATGAACTTATTGAGGGTAATATAATAAAAATTTTACAATTATTTTTTAGTAAGGCAGCGAACTTTTCAATCCATTCTCGTATAATATACACTATTCTAGTTACTAGTTTTCTTTATGACCTGGGTTAATCTTACCTTTAAAAAATTACGGGACAGAAATTAAATAAAAATTAACAACGTGACCTCCCTTATGTGTAAGTCGACAAACAAATTATTCACTCTCGCTTGCTTATTTCGTAACTAATTTCTTTCACTTCTGCTAAAGTTATATACAAACAGTAGTATCTAACTGCAATAATGCTTGAATTGGCAGCATATATTTCGATATACAATGATGATAAAATCGACAATCGAAAGCAATAAAAACATGAAAATTCTTAGAACAGTTAACAACATGGGACGTCCTCGGATACATCAATTGAAAGACCCAAGTGGCGCCATCAAAGAAGATAGAGAGGATCTGACAGAAATTACTGAGAAGTTCTATAGTACATTATACGCAGAAAGTGATACAAAACAAGTGAAAGTGGTTGACGAAACCATTTTAAACGTTGGCTCAGAAGATTTTCCTGACATTACCATATGCGAGGTAGAATTAGCCTTGTCACAAATGAAGAATGGTAGAACACCCAGAAACGGTGGTGTGACAAAAGAAATGATAAAATTTGGCGGTGTCATTGCTATAGAAGCACTGACGATACTCCTCAATAAATGCCTGATGGAAGGACAAATACCGGATGAATGACGAAATGCCGAAGTAATCCTATTATACAAAAAAGGTGATAAATTAAAACTTGATAATTACCGGCCTATAAATCTACTCTGCCACCCATACAAACTCCTAACCAAGATTATAACAAACAGACTCATAAACGAGTTAGATACTTACCAACCTCCAGAGCAGGCTGGATTCCGGAAACATTATAGCACAATAGAACACATACAGACAATTTGTACACTAATAGAAAAATCTTGCATTCGTTGTTTACAATAAGGCTTTCGATTCAGTGGAACTGTGGGCTGTTTTTAAAGCCATGAACAATGCAAGAATCGACTTTAGGTATAAAAAATTTCTTAAAAATATATGTGATAACGCGACAACAGTTAACATTGCAGAGAACATTAAAACAAACAAAATTGCAATTGGAGGATGTTTTAAAAAAAACTGAATTGGGATGAAAATGGCATCAAGATAGATGGTAGGTACCTAAGCCATCTGTGTTTGCAGACGACATTGTACTTATTAGCCAAAACATAACGGAACTACAGACTATGTTAAAAGAACTTCAAGAGTAATCCGTAAAAACATAAATAAAACTAAAATCATGACAAAGGATGAGGTAGATGCATATATAAGAGAACAAGTTGTTTATTGAAAATGTCGAGGAATATATACATACCTAGGTCACAATATCAAATTAAGCAAAGAAAATCAAACTGCCGAGATAAGTAGACGTGTTCGGTTAACATGGGCAGCCATAGGTAAACTTACACATATTTTAAGAAATGATAAAATTCCGATAAATTTAAAAAGAAAAGTGTTTAACACCTGCATATTACCAGTAATGACATACGGGATAGAAACCATGATGCTCACCATTAGATCAGCCAACAAACTCAGGACAACACAAAGGGCTATTGAACGAATGATGTTAGGAATAAGTCTAAGAGATCATATCACAAATGAGAATATTAGGAATAGAACAAAAGTTGAAGATGTTATAGAACGCATTGCTCAATTGAACTGGAACTGGGTGGGCCATGTTGCACGACAGGACGATTCAAGATGGACAAGGCGTATTGTACAGTGGAGACCTCGCCTTCATAAGCGCAGTGTTGGCAGACCTCAATTACGCTGGCTAGATGACATCAAAAACAATGTAGGGAATAAATGGCATCAGATAGCACCGGACAAAAGACTATGGAAGAGTATGGGGGAGGCCTATGTCCAGGAGTGGACTGTGAAGGGCTGTTAGAAGAAGAAGAAGAAGAAGATTTCGATGTCTGATAGAAGAAAGGAAAATTTAAATACTAAAGAGACTTGGTATCGAATAAGTTTTCATTCATAATGCACATAACACAAGCTTTCTTAAACATGTTAAAAGTCATGGTAAAATACAACGAATTGTACCCAGCATGCATACCTAATACTCCATTGTACACTGAGACAGCAACAAGAAGCCTACAGAGAGGTTGACAAACCATATGTGGTCTAATGTAAAATTACTAAAAACAAGCAAAGCCATATTTCAGAAGACTACGATGGAGTATTAAGTGTGCGAACTTGATACAGTTTGTTGCATTACATTCCGTAAGTACCTAGATAAGGAGTAGTAAATTCTGTTCTCTTGTTTGTCGATCCTAGCCTGACTGATGAGCCGTAATACGGCGAAACGCGTCTCGGAATGAATTTGATAAATAAGAGAGCTGAAGTATAGACTTTGTCTGTTTTTAGTAGTTTTACGTTAAACCATCTTAAAGGTTCACCAGCTTTTTATTGTATTGCAGTTGAACTTAATTACAGACGTCTTGTATTTGTAAATAAAATGTTATATAAATCTAATAATTCTCTATATCACGGACAACTGATGCAATTCCTCGTAACTAACGAGAAAATTGGCCCTAAAAATTTATGAACTTTCAGCATGTACGCCAATGGCTGCAATACATAGATACCAGGTGTACAAGTATGAAATGCGGATTTCAGACAACAGATCCTGCACCAATGCAGTTTGTGCTATAAAGATTTGACAATGCGCCATTTTGTTATATCATCAACAAGTGTCAGACGCGCACGAGTGATAAATTGGAAAAGTGTGTTCATAGTGTTGTGTTCAATATGTCGAAATTTATACCGAACAAAGAGAATTCGCGGACGAGAATTATTTTTTAGTTTCATTTGAAGAAAACTGCTCTTGAATCATACCGATTACTTCGAGAAGTTTATGGTGAACATACTCCATCGCAAGATACGTGTGAAAGATGGTTTCGGCGTTTCAAAAGTGGTGACCTCGATGTTGCAGAAAAGGAACGTGGAAAACCTCCAAAAAAATATGAAGATGTGGAATTACAAGCATTGTTGGACGAAGATGATTTGCAAATACAAAAACAACTCGCCGAGCAATTGGGCGTTAGTCAACGGTTACGAGAGATGGAAAAGATTTAGAAGACCGGTAGATGGGTACCACATGAGTTGAACGACAGGCAAATGGAAAAGCTCAAAAACACGTGTGACATTTTGCTCTCTCGGTACAAAAGGAAGTCGTTTTTTGATCGTATAGTTACAGGGGATGAAAAGTGAATATATTTTGAGAATTCCAAGCGCAAAAAACCATGGGTAGACCCAGGCGCACCATTCACATCGACCGGAAGACCGAATCGCTTTGACAGAAAGACGATGCTCTGTATTTGGTGGGACCAGAGGGGCATGATCTATTATGAGCTGTTAAATCCTGGGGAAACGGTTAATATTAAACAGTACCAACAACAATTGACCGATTTGAACCGTTCACTGCTTGAAAAAAGGCCAGAATACCGAAAAAAGGCAACACAAAGTCATTTTTCTTCATGACAATGCTCCATCGCATACGGCAAAACCAGTTCGCGACACGTTGGAAGCACTCAGCTGGGAAGTTCTACCCCATGCGGCTTATGCACCAGGCTTGGCCCCTTCCGGTTACCACCTGTTTGCATCGATGGGTCACGCACTTGCTGAGCAGCGCTTTAGTTCGTACGAAGATATGAAAAATGGCTTGATTAATGGTTTGCAGCAAAAGGGGAAGCTTTTTACTGGCGTGGTATTCACAAATGACCCGTAAGATGAGAAAAATGTATAACAAGCGGGGGAGCATACTATGAATAAAGCACTTTTTATCATTCTTCCGAATTTAACATGTTTTTTTTTTTAAATCTGCATTTTATATACTTGTACACCTGGTACATCAATAACTGTTGATTCATACTTGGATAGTTGGAATGTTGGCATGCTTAAAAGCAAAATGCTGTTTTATTGTAAATCGCAATGATTTTATTTTTTTCAATTTAAAATAATAAACATTTTATTATCTAACGAAAATAACATTTAAAAACAATTTTTCATCCAAAACTGAGACGAGGTTTGTATGTTAATTTTAATTTTCTAAAGAATAATTTACTCTTGGCTTCAAAATTTATAGACCTGTCAACGCACGTCAACTAACCTACTAGGAAACCAGCAGTGTCTACAATTACACACAAGTCTTCAGATATTACTTGTTAAATCTATCAAAACCTAAATACCCATTATTTTCAGTGCTTGATATGAATTTTCGCTCAAAAGGTTACTGTTAAATGTTACATTATCTATTGTTAATTTCGACATACGATCGCCTAAAATGGGCCGCGTATTCCCAACCTTTTAGAGCTATTTTATACAAAACGTTTCTAAATTAATGCAAGGAAAGGCCAAATTAAATTTAGGGTGCAAGAGAATTTTTTTCATAAAATCAGGCGTTTTTATGGTTTTAAATTATATTCGTATAAAATTTCCATTTCAATTTTATTTTTTTTATTATCATTGTTTCTAAACCCTCGCAAAAAGGGTTATTTTTTAGTTAAAATATACATTTAAGAAAAAAAAATGTTGCGCCTCGCCATTTACCAAATACGTGACCTTACCCAAATTTGTTATTCTGTTTTTTTTTGTTTAAATTGCCCAATTATTTATTTTTTTGTTTTGTTTAATATTATTCTAAGCACGTCCAATTCTGAATACATACATATATACATATACATATATATATATATATATATATATATATATATATATATATATATATATATATAGCAGTATTATGTTCTTGGGGTAAGCGGTCTTTGGAAAAGAACTAAAAAGTTTTGGATACCTTTTTTCACATGAATTTAATTTTGCTGAAACCGAAATCTTATGTAAAGAGAGAAATCTCGGCAGGAGAATCTTTAGGGAGATGGTGGAAATCCAACTTGAGCCGAACTCGATCAATAAAAAAACTGACATTGAAGATCTGAGTTTAATTTTCTCCAATCTATTATAAATAGGCGGTCAAAATGAAAACTCTTACAATATATCTGACATATCTCTTTGATAATAATCCCACTGATTTCTATAAACTTTTCAACTTTAAAACGATCAAACAAAATGTCAACGTCATTCTACTTTCAAATATAAATTAACCGCAACTTAACTAAGAGATAGAAACACACTGCCCTTAGCAAAATAACAAAAAAACATAACAAAAAAATCCTTTATGAATTAAAATCATTTTACAACCACACAGTTCTTCGTACTATTCTAACAAAATGAAGTAAAAATTTATTATATTTCCCAGAGATGAGTATGTCGAGTTTTTCTTGTGTTTTTTCCTGTTTTTTTCTTATGAATAAGTGTAATAAAGTGCCCCCACAAACAACAATTTTTGAACACACCACTTAGCGGTAAGTACTCTAATGTTACTTATAGAATAGGGTTGTTCCTTCCTTTTAATCTCAAAAATACTGATAATCTACTGTAAATGTAGCCCTGATGAAGAAAATTAAATATTTTCATAAGCTTGGCGTAGCTAAAAAGGTGTCCAAAACTTTTTGGTTCTTTTCCAAAGACCGCTTACCCCAAGAACATAATACTGCTGTTTAACTAGTCGGTCAAGACTACCGTTCTCCTCTATATATATATATATATATATATATATATATATATATATATATATATATATATATATATATATATCACACAGGTTTATTATCAAAACCGGAATATTAATATCACACTAGTAATATGGAAAACATTAAAAACTTATATATTGTTGTCAGTCGGCCCCAATTCCTACAATATTTCGGAATTGTTTCAGCATTACTAAACTTGCGTGCATAGAAATCGGCCCATTGTAAACTTTTGACTTTAACTATATTTTTTAAAAAAAATTATTCATCAGATCAAAAAAAGAAATATGCTGTTTGAAAGACAATTTAATATGCTTTAATGTGAGTATAAATTTACGAAAACTTATTTCGACTTCCTATGTTTAACATAGTGAAATTAATGCATTAAGCAAATTAAGCTTTTTTATTATTAACATAAATAGGGTTATTGACAATTTAAAACTTAAAACTTAATTTTTTAATAATGGGTATGACCTCCTCTTGCCCTAATAACATCTCTCATACGATTAGGCAAAGATCTAATCAAGTTTGCTATTGTTTCTTGAGGGATGTTAAACCACTCTTCTTCTACTGCAACAATAAGCTCTGCGATCGAGTTTGGGGTATGAAGTCTAGCTCGAATTCTTCGTTTTAACTCATCCCATAAATGTTCGATCGGATTTAGATCAGGACTGTATGCTGGCCACTCCATAACCCGAAAACCGACTTCTGCAATGTAATCTTGCACGATTCTTGCGGTGTGCGGCCTTGCATTGTCATGCATAAAGGTAAATTCGTCTCCAATGTAGTCGACGTAAGGTACCACATAAATTGCTAAAATCTCCTCGATATATCTAGCAGCCGTTAAACCTCTTCTTCCGTGAACACGGTCGCCCCTACGAATGAACTCAGGGTCGGTTCGTGCTCCTATAGAAATTGCACCCCAGATCATACAGGAACCACCTCCATAAGCACTCCGCTCTTCAAAGCAGCAATCTGCAAATCGCTCTCTTGGTCTTCGGTACACTTTCCTTCTTCGGTCGCTACCATGGAGGCATATTCTGGTCTCATCTGAGAACAGAACAGATCCCCATTGTTCCAACGTCCAATTCAGATGATCCCGTGCAAAACGCAGGCGGGCTTGCCGATGAGCTGGAGTAAGTTTTGGGCCAATCGCAGGTGTTTTAGGGGTCAGGTTATTTTCCTGCAGTCTTCGTCTTACTGTCCACTGACTAATAGCCACTCCTCGCACCTCACGGAGCTGTCGTTGCCCTTGAACGGCATTAAGGTGACGATTTCTTAATGTTGTTGACACAATAAAGCGGTCATCACGAGCGGTTGTAAATCGCCTTCTGCCTGTTCCAGGTCGCCTATGAAAGGATCCAGTCTCCTCATAACGTTTGCACACTCTTCGAACCGCTGCGCGTGTCATATTCAATTGTCTAGCAACAGCTCGCTGACTAAGTCCATTTTCGATTAAAGCAAAAACTTGAGCGGCTTTTTGTGGTGTAGTATGCATTAAACTAACACAATTAAACACTACTGAGATTATGAAAAACGAATTAATATGCAAATTTCAGTTGCAAACGCAATAATTTTAATATTTGACAAATTTGTTATTTTCGTTACAATCACCACATAAACACGTTTCATTTGTTTACCGGTTGCTACGCATATAAACGATAAGCCTTCTTGATAAATTTATACTCACATTAAATTGTCTTTCAAACAGCATATTTCTTTTTTTGATCTGATGAATAATTTAAAAAAAAAAAATATAGTTAAAGTCAAAAGTTTACAGTGGGCCGATTTCTATGCACGTTAGTGTATAATTATAATGGACACACCCAAGAAAATTGTGAATTTATATGATTTTTCTCAATATAACCCAATGGGGCGTGATAGTAAGGTTGTAAAACTGTCGTTGATTGGTTCGCTTTCAATATCATTTTTTTATAGAGGTAAACCACATAGTTAGTAAGAAAAGACGGTATTTTTAAATATAATCAAATAAGTTTAATAAGAATTTTGGGCATAGTAGTCTTATACATTTCTTTTAAAGCTAAAGCAGATAACGGGCATGCTTGTAATAAAATAATAAAAAAAACCTTCTTCTTTTATGAGAATTACTTAAGTAACAATAACAATGGAAAATATGCTCACTGAAAAATTGTTAATGGTTTTGATATGTAGCTATCTACGAATATTAAACCGCCTTTTTTATGGGTCTAGCACACGTGCTGCAGGGAAGTCCCTAAAGCGCTACAGGAGCGACACGTGTGCGGAAAAAGCGATTCACGTTGTTCTTGAATCGTTGTAAGTTGTACTAGGTGGGAAACACAATCCTGGGCAAGTTTTTCCAAAGGGATGATGTTCTCCATATAAAAGACTGCTTGAAAAGCGTTGTACGAAGAGTAACAAGCTGAACCTCATACGGATGTGAAGTATTAGCGCGACGTGTATTTCTAACATGCACCGCTCCGGGAGGAATTAAGCGAGCTACATGCTTCGAACACTTTTCATGAAAATACTTGTACAATAGGGTCAAGTCGCCAACCGTTCTTCGATGTTACAGCGAATCAAGGCCGCCGGTCAGTTCCGGGTCTCCAATCAGACGAACAGCTCTTCTCTGAATAGAATCCAACACGCGCATGTTTGGGAGCGGAGTCCCAAACATGGGAGCAGTATTTCATAGTTGGTCGAATTTGAGCTTTGTAAAGCTCTCCTTGTTATGCCTGCGACAAGTTCATGCCAGGACATATTCGCTCCCAAACTAACGCCCAACAAATTAAGTGATGAAGTTAGAGGAATGAAGTGTCCCGCCATAACTATGTCGGGTTCAGCAACGTTATCCTTTTTAGAAAAAACTGCCGAGTGGGTTTTTGTAGCGTTAAATTCCATTTCGTTACTGTCACCCCAAGATAGAATTTCTTCCAGGTTTTTGTTAAGTTGAACGACTTTCCGCTGTCTGCGGATATTCGTCTGAGTAGCCGATGTCGGAGCATTCAAAATGAATGAAGAGATAAGCGTACTGTCATCTGCAAAGCTGTAGATTGGGTTTCCGTTCTTTTTCAGCAGATCGTTAATGCAAATGAGAAAGATAGTAGGAGATAGTATGGAGCCTCGGGGCACACCGGCGTTGATAGTGAAGGTGTTAGAAAGAAATCCGTCGACTGCCACTCGTAAAGAACGCTCTCTGAGGAAACATGAGAGCCACAAACAGAACCTTTCAGACATACCATAAGAGTGTAACTTAGCCAACAGTCCATTATGCCAAACACGGTTGAATGCCTTGGATATGTCAAGAGCAACCGCTCGAGAGTCCCCAAAGTGTTCAATTGCATTGTTCCAAACATGTGTTACATAAGTCAGAAGATCTGTGTTTACAAAAGCCATATTGGTGATCGCTAATAATGTTGAATCCTTCAAGATATTTTAGAAGATGTTGATTTCCATGACTTTCGATATTATTGAAAGCAGTGCTACTGATCGGTAGTTATTTGGCTAGGTCTTCTTGCCTTTTTTAGGTATCGGCTGAACTGTGGCACATTTCCAGCAGGAAGGAAATATTCCCTTTCTGTAGGATAGGTTGAAAAGTCTACAGAAAAATGCTATTAGTTCCCTCGCACAGTTTTTGAGAACTATGGCAGGTATAGGCTGAAAACTAATTATCTAACAAACAAATGAAGTCGAATATAAGACCAATTTCAGAATAATGTTCTATTTAAAACTGTAATATTTAGTGTATAGTAGATCCCTTAACATTGAAAACCAATCGCCAACAAAAATACAAAATCCTTGTTTTCAGAATAAAGAATATTTCTAAAATGGTCCATTTATTTTTGTAATCATAGGAATCATGGCATGTAGAATTGTACAAAACTTTATTTTTCTTTTATATGCACATTTGTTAGTTCTAGTTCTACATTGAAATTTCAAAATTTTGCAGTTGCACAGTTTAAATCCCTAGCCACTAAATTGTGATGAGGCTGATATTATACTCCTTAATGGCCCTTATATCAGGAATTTCATATATTGGACGTATGAGTGTGTATATATGTATTATGAAAATAATTTATTATATTTAAATTTGCACTACTTTTTCTTAATTTGGACATTTTTAAAATTTTAAATAAGTTACGGGACGCCTGTTAACATTGTAGTCAAATGCTTATCCTTTTTCAGTAACACTATATTAGGTAAAAAAATATTTTCTTGCAACAATCGGATTTTCAACAAAAAGTGTTGATAAAATTGTAAAAAAAAATATTTTTTTAGGTATTGTTACAAATATTTCTCATCGAAAGGGTAAACTTAGTACACGGTCTAAATTTTTACTCCCTTTAATGAAAAACTTTATCTCATGAAATCGTTGTACAATAAACTACATTTGAATTTTTTAAGATATTTTTTGATCTTTTAATCATTATTCCCTAATCAAGATATCAAGAAAATATGCGGTATATTACCGAAACTGAGGCTAGTAACACAATTGTGTTTAAGTCCTAAAATACGCACTGGATGGCGTCACTAACCGGATAACGCAACATTAACGGTGGCTTTAAACTAGTAGCAATGGATAGAATATTACTCAAACTATCGCTTAGTAGGTAATTAGCAACTGTTTAGCCAATATTAGAGCGCAACTTGCAAAACAGCAAGTAGAAGTAATACTAAAACGTTTTATTTATTGACATAAGTATTATTGGTATTGCGTTAATAAAAAAATATATTTTGTTCTACACCGTAACATAGTGTAACTAAAATGAAAGTTAATAAATGTTTGTAACGAAAACTTAGTAATTATTAGTAGGTGTTAACATTTTCTGCTACAGATAGAAAACAGTTGGTAGTTATTTCTATTAGTGAATAATTTCTTTTAAAACACACAGAAGTATTTTGTTTCTTCAGCACCAGTTACTTTTTTTAAAACTGAAAAAGGTAACGTTTCTTTAATCTATAATATATATAAAATGCAACCTCTTTTTGTCTGTCTGTCTGTCTGTCCGTTAGTGCGCTTATCACTCGAGAACCACTTATCCGATTTACGTGCTTCTGTTCTCTGGCTAGGTTATAAGGTATATTTTATTACGTTAGGTCTTTTCTTTAAGTGCCGTCTTCGTTCCGAAGGATGGCAATCATCAAGGCAATTTTAACTTTTGAAGCCGCTGATCTAAAGAAATAGTTATTGGAGCAGTGATACCGATCTCTGAGACTCTTTAACCACGAATGTCGTCTTCTTCCTATACTTCTTTTTTCGGCGATCTTTCCTTCTATAATAAGTTGTAATAGGCCATACTTCTTTCCTCTCATAATATGTCCTAGATATTGAATCTTCCTCCTCTTAATAGTTAGTAAGACTTCTTTTTCTTTTTTCATGCGTGATAGGACAGTGATGTTTGTAACTTTGTCTACCCATGGTATTCTTAAAATCCTACGGTACATCCACTCATCCAATATCCGTTTTACTCATTGTCCACGTCTCCATTGCCTAGTAGAGTACTGGCAATACGTAGCATCTTACTAGTCGGACTTTTAGATCTAGATTCAGGTCTCGACCACACGATCTTCATTTTCATAAACGTATTTCTGGCTTTTTCTATTCGTGTTTTCATCTCCATAGAGCTGCCGCTGTGTTCATTTACCCAGGTTCCAAGATAGTTATACTTATGTACTCCTTCAGCTATCTGATCATGGACATATAAGTTTTCGATGTTTTGTCTTGATGTATTTTGTTTTTTTTATGTTTATTGAAAGACCATACTTCTCGCTCATCTCTACTATTTCAGTTAGTAGAGCTTGTAAGTCTGGGAGAGTCGTTGCTAAAAGAGCCGTGTCGTCGGGGTATCTTAGATTATTTATTGGTGTGCCGTTTATTTTAATGCTATTGTTCCGATTTTCAACTGTTTCTAATGCTCTGCTAATTACATCCTCGGAGTAGAGATTGAACAGTGTTGGTGATAAAACACATCCCTGCCTTACGCCTCTTTCTGTCTCAATTTCTTTTGAGGTATTCTGGTTTATTCGTATGTTGACCTTTTGATTATAATAGTCTCGAAATTATTCTTACATCTCTATCGCAAAGAATGTAATGTATACAAAATGCAAAGTCTTTCTGTCTGTCTGTCTGTCCGTTAGTGAGCTTATGGCTTTTTTTAATTCATACATTTGTTCTCTGGCCAGGTAATCTATAATCTTCTACAAAATATATAAAATGCAACGTCTCTCTGTCGATTTACGTGTTTTTTTTTTAATTCATATATTTGTTCTCTGGTTAGGTTGTCTATAATCTTCTATAATATATATAAAATGCAACGTTTCTCTGTCTGTCTGTCTGTCCGTTAGTGCGCTTATCACTCGAGAACCACTTATCCGATTTACGTGTTTTTTTTTTTAATTCATAGATTTGTTCTCTGGCCAGGTTATCTATAATCTTTTATAATATAATATGTAAAATGCAACGTCCCTCTGTTTGTCCGTTAGTGCGCTTATTACTCGAGAACCACTCATCCGATTTACGTATTTTTTTTTTAAACATACATATGTTCCCTGGCTAGGTTACAGGATATATTTTATTGCGTTAGGTAACACAAGGAATAAGTAGTGACGATAATAGTGAATCAAGTCGGAAAAAAGTCTACCGCCAGCGCGCTCTCTTCATACACTGCCTAAACCATTAAATAAGGAACAATGTTTTGTAGCAAAGGGTATTATATATACAAAATTCAACGACTCTCTCTGTCTGTCTGCCTGTCCGTGCGCTTATCACGCGAGAACCACTTATCCGATTTACGTGTTTTTTTCATACATATGCTCTTTGGCCAGGTTATATAAAAATAATAATCTATCTAATTCATATAAAGCGCAATGTCTCTCTGTCTGTCTCTCCGTTACTGCGCTTATCATTCGAGAACCACTTATCGGATTTACGTGTTTTTTTTTTAATTCATACGTAGGTTCTCTGTTCAGGTAATAGGATATATTTTATTAAGTTAGGTAACATAAGAAATAAGCATTGGCGTTAATAGTGAATCAAGTCCACGCGAGCGGAGCCGCGGGCACGGCTAGTATATCATAAAATAAAATAACAAGCTGTTAATTTCAAGCGTGACAATATTGCAATTATCCATGTTATTATTAAAATTGACGTGAATTATTTTATTGACTGCCACTATTTGAGCAGTTCCTGAAACATGTCACATTGTATAATAAAATATTGAAAACTAATTTTTGTAGTTTTTAGATATCTCAAAACCTCCAAAAACTAGCTACTGCACTAGTTGTAGAACACTATTTTTGCAATTACTTTGACTTTTTTATAAACCCTGGAAACCACCCAATTACCAGCAATTCAATACATTTTAATTTAATTGCGTTCACAACGATTTTCATTTACTTGACTCTCTCGAAACCTTCAATATTAAGGAAAAAAACTATACTAGACTAGGTTATTTAGTGGTTTAATACGTGACCCAATCATCTTAAACTGCTATCAATATAAATCTAATCTCCAGTAGAGTTCAGAAACTTCCGAAAATAAGCAGAGAGGTTTGACTTTTTATACCAGTCCTTATTTTTTAAGACATTATTTTTATTAGAAATGCAAAAGGTAATAAATTTATACCACATTTGTAACTTTTTGATTTATTAGTTTTTACTGGTATCACTAGCTTGTCCTCACGACTTCGCTTGCGTGGTTTAAACAATTTAAAGTAATTAAGGATATAAGGAGATCGTGGAAGTTCTAGTAATTAGTGTTGATACATACTAACCTCTCTGATCACCATCGTATACCTATTTGGTTGGTTGGAGGGTTGGTTGTAGGCAGGTTATTCGATTGTGCCTGTTTGTGCACTGTAGTTTCTTGGTTTATTATGCTCTCCTCTCTTGGTTACAGGGAGTCGTTCCTTTAAGAAGATTTATTAGCTTTCTTCCAAGCCTTTTATGTGGTAATTTATTGCCACGATGTAGATCACCGAATAGTTTGTGTCTGTTTCAAGGTAAAGCCGTACATTCTTATAAGACGTGCATAGAGGTTTCTTCCTCTTCATCAGTCTGCATGTTATGGGATCACTGTAGATACCTACTTTCTATAAATGTTTCCTCAGCTGATACTGGCCGGTGATCAGTCCTGCCATTAGTTTGGTCTGGGTCCTTGTTAAACAAAGGACGTCAGTTATTTCTTTGAGGAGCCGTCAATTACGTCCCTCTCAAGCTATGAGAGATGTTTTAATGTCTTTAAAAAAAAATAACCAGTCAAGTCCAAGTTGAACTTGCGCAATTAGTGTTCCGTACGTTGATTGTTTTTAAAATAAAAAATTTTGTAACGGAGGTATAAAATGATCAGTGACTTCACAAAACACACCCCAAATGAGTTTTCAACAAAATTTGTTTCCAATCTTTACTGAAAATTGATGACCTTGAAATTTTTGTGTTTTTTATATACCAGATAAATTATTAAAGGTAATGCACTCGTGATAATCTTCGTTCAATCTACACCTCGTGGAAAATATTCCAGAATTTTTTCAAAATTTTTTGATAAGTACTTTTCGAGATAAGGCGGGTGGACAGCGATTTTTCGCGATTTTTTAAGAATCATACAAAGAAAAGTGCGCGCAAGTATTACATTATATGTATATTTTTTACTCGTGTTTTTACAAGCTTTCATATGACACCACACTCGATTACTTAGTAAAAAAAAATTTTTTTTCACTTCCGATTTCAACCCCCAAAACCCCTTAAGTCAAAATTTAACTTTCAAAACTACATGGCTCTGATGAGGCCATCAATTCCTATATTATCACCAAATTTCAAGTTTCTATGACAAATAGTTTCGAAGAAAATCGGGTGTGACAGACATACAGACGGACAGACAGATACCGAAGTCATCTTATAAGTGTTCCGTACGGAACATTAATAAAGGCAAAGTAGTCGCAAGATTAGCAGAAGGAATGACAGAACAGAATGAATCTAAAATCAGACAGAGAGACTCTTTAAGTCCTCTTCTGTTTAATATTGTCATGAATGAAATTATAAAGAATGTCAAAAGAAAGCAGGGATATAGTAACAGTAACACAAACCAAGACAATAGTAATAGCAAAAGAGCCGATCAGTTGGTGGTGGAAGACCATTAAAACAGGTGACGGAGGTCGGTTACCAGAGCATCAAAATATCTAGTATCGGAAAAAATCGAAATAGAAGTAAAATATCAAGTCAACAAGGCTAATAGGATAGCCGCCGCATGCCTCAATGATACCTTATTTAGAAATAAATTCCTCTACGTTGAGACCAAAACAAGAATACACAAGAACGTGATGCGAGCAGTGACACATCTGAAATAAGACCCGATACAAGCATAAGAGAGAGGAAGCTGGAATCAACTGAAATGAGAATACTTAGGAGATGTACAGACAAGACACTGAGGGATAGAGAAAGAAGTGAAGACGTAAGACGCATTTGTAATATAGAAAATATCAACCAGTGGATAAGAGGAAGAAAAATGGAATGGGATCAACAAATAGGAAGAATGGCAAACAACAGGATAGTACGGATAGCAAGAGACAAATCGCTGAATGGAAAAAGATTAATGGGACGTCCAAGAAAGAGATAGAGCGATGATATGTAGATCAGGGAACAAAAGGCAATAGTGCCTAGCTATAAGTTGGAAGAAGAACAAGAAAAAAAATCTTGTATCTTATATTTCCGGCATTCCCGTAAATTCAATCAATTGTATTGAATTAAACACATAAATCTGGCCAGATGATGTTTTTATACATGAATGCGACCTGCATAAAAAATGGATTATTCGTTTTGGAAATATATAAACACAAATAAAAATTACGATTATAACAATTTCAAGGTGGTATTAAAAATGTACTGGGTGGTCCAAATTGGAAACTTTTAAAGGTAAACCCCTCGATCTAAGGGAGACGAAAACTGATGTCGGCTCAATTTTTATGATAAACTCAATTGTGAAACCGTATATCAATATCTAGTACCGTTTCAGATATACAGTGTTTTTCAAAAATCTGCATTTTGGAAAAATGTTTGTAATTCTTTTCCTATTAAAAATTTTTGATTTCTGTAAAAACATTCTCAAAGCACTTTTTCCCACGTGGATTTCAACAGTGTAAGTTACATTTTTTTACAACTAATATTTTAATAGTTATTAACGCAAAAATATTTTTTTTTAAACGGGATACCCTGTATATTTTTCCTTATCCGAATAGAGCTTTAAATTATAATTCTAAAAATATAGCACACTTTATATTTTGCTTAAATCTACTTCAAATTATAAAGGTTTTCAGTTTTTACGCGAATTTTAAATGTACATTTTGTAAAGTAGGCTTTGGACGGAGCGGCAATATCAATTGTTTACTGATAGCAGTAAAATTGTAAAGAAAAATCCCAGAAGTAACTCTAAAAGTCATAACTACAATGAAATTTACTAAATGCTATAGTACTTTAAACTATGAAGAAAATAAAACAAAACAACAATAAAACAGTTTATTCCGAGCAAAGCAAACTACAACAAAACAATTTTCTATAAGAGATGTTCAGAGTGTCGACAAGTTTCATTTACACATAGGCGGCACCCTTTTCTGGACACTTCTTACCGAGTTGATTAGTTCAAGAGGATTGGGAGCGGCAAAACTTGCTATTACTGCGACTTCTAACTCTTGCCTAGTGTTTGTCGGCAATTAAAAAATTAGGTCTTTCAATCTTCCCCAGAGATAGAAGTCCATGGGTGTTAAATCCGGTGACCTTGCTGGCCAACAGTTCGGAACTTGGTTGGCTATCCAGTTATTGTCGAAATTGGCCGATAAAAAATTACTGATAACTGCAGCGTTATGAGGGGATGCCCCATCGTGTTAAAGAGAGTGTTCCTTCGTAAATAAATGGACCTATAACCCTGCCTCTAAAAATTCCTGCCCACACATTAAATCCAAATCTGCCCAGATTTCTGTGTTCCACAACCAAATGACGATTTTCTTGTGCCCACGTATAAGAATTATAACGGTTAAAAATACCTGCATTGCTTACACAAGCTTCGTCTGTCCAAATGCAATTTAATGAAAAATTCGGAACATGGTTACAATTCTCCAGAAACCATTGGCAAAAATCCATACGCCATTGAAAATCTCCGTCTCTAAGGTAACTTTTCTTGCCCTATATAGCCTGAATTTGTACTTCTTTAAAGTACGACTTACGTTAGTTCTTTGTAGTCTAGGGGATTCCTGTAACTGCCGGGTTGAAGTGTTAGGATATATGATTTTTGGGTCGTTTCTTTTTAAACTGGCCACTGCTAACTAGGTTATGTCGCAAATCAAGCGAATATATCCGTGAAGGGTTAACGCCTCTCTGGATACCGTTTGTAGCACAAATTACTTGCCGCTTCCGAATTTTCTTTGGCTTGTATGAAACACAGTATCATATCCCATTTTTCGTAATTTTCAAACTTCATTGCGATTTATTTGACAATTCAATACATGATCTTGAAGTAAAATTTGACAACTACGAGTAAACAATTGGATTAAACCATATGGCCGCTCCGTCCAAAGCCTACTTCACAAAATGTGCATTTAAAACTCGCGAAAAAACTGTAAACCTTTATATTTTGAAGTAGATTTAAGCAAAATATAAAGTGTGCTATATTTTTAGAATTGTAATTTAAAGCTCTATTCGGATAAGGAAAATATACAGGATGTCCCATTTAAAAAATATATTTTTGAGTTAATAACTATTAAAATGTTAGTTGTAAAAAATGTAACTTACACTGCTGAAATCCAGGTGAAAAAGTGCTTTGAGAATGTTTTTACAGAAATCAAAAATTTTCAATAAGAAAAGAATTACAAACGTTTTTCCAAAATGCAGATTTTTGAATATCTGAAACGGTACTAGATAGCGATATGCGGTTTTCACCATTGAGTTTATCATAAAAATTGAGCCTCAGACACCGACATCAGTTTTCATCTATCTCCTTTAGATGAAGGAGTTTTACCTTTAAAAGGGTCCAGTTTGGACCACCCTGTACATTACAGTCTATTCAATAAATTAAAAATACCAAAACTTCTAAAGAACATATCAAATGATAACTTTAACAGAACAAAACGAAGTAAAATAAAACTAAATCCCCAAATTTCCATTATATTTGATTAAAGTGTTCATGCCATGTTTCGCTATACCGTAGCTTCTTCAAATGGTAAATGTGACGATCTTAGTGTTAATAAAATGTATTTTGTTAGGCCAAATTTGTTTTATGTTTTCCACTTAAAATGTATTTACATTTTATTTCATTTTCCTTTCAAATATGATAAATGACAGAATATAAAAACTTTTCATATCGAAAGAAAACTTGTTTTAGCAAAAAGTTATTAGACTTTTTTACGGCCTTCCAGACTGTTAGTATAAAAAGTAGAAAATCAAAGGATTTATTTATATAAAAGGACGAAAATAAATTTTGCTTTCTATACAAAAAATCATGAAATAAATAAAAAAATTATTTATTACTTTCTAAGAGCAGATGTGGTTTATTCTTAAGACCTTTACATATTGAGAAATGTTTCCTGTATTTATGTTACTTCGTAGTAATATTGTTTAGATAATCTACGCGATCAGTTGTCACCTGACGTGATTACAAATAAAAATTTCTTCTGGAACATTTACAAACATGTTATCATTAAATTTTCCTCCGGTTTCGACTAACCTGATCGATCAATTTCAAGTATATAAGCACTTAATACCACTCTTATATCTAATATATATGCTGCAGCTGTGCCTCACTATAAAGAGTGTCCCAACATATTACCGAAGCAGTTTATACACAAAGATTGAGTCAAAGGAATTGTGGCGAAAAAAGACGAATGTTAAACAGTGATAATAACAGTTCTAACCTCTCGGGATGTGCCGTCGTATTGTCAACATTCAAACTTTAGGCCGTAATCTAAAACGTTCGTCTTGTAAAGAAATATTATCATTATGTGACACCATAAATGAAACATAAAAGAGTTTTGCTTCAATATTAACAACAAGGTGTTGTAAATGTTTAAAAATAAACACAGTTTCTACTGATGAGATGCATATAAGAAAAAAACTACGAAAGAACATTATATTAATACAGAAGCGGGTCTTGGTCAGTATACGAAATTTATATTTTAATAAACTATAATGAAAATATAATATTAATATGATAGTAATTTATTCAGTCATAAAGTATACAGTATAGGGTTATGTATGGAATAACATATCGGGTAATTGGCCTTCACGGCGTTGCTGGCAGATACGCACTCTTTTGTCGAAATTTTCCATGTCCGTTTTGCATAAATGTGCCTGAATTTCGTTAATACAGCGCTTAATTTCCTCCTTCGAGCCGTGAGTGGTCGTAGGCTTGTTAGCATAAACCTTAGACTTTAAAAAATCCCAAAGAAAAAAGCCCAATGGCGTTAAATCGCATAATCTGGGCGGCCAATTCTGATCACCAAAATGCGATATTACGCGACCAGGAAATGACTCACGCAGTAATTAAATTGTTTCTCAGGCTGTATGACATGTGACACCGTCTTGTTGAAACCACATGTCGTTCACATACATATCTTGCAATTTAGGTAACAAAAACTGGCTTATCATACCGCGATAACGATTACTGTTAACTATTATTCCCCGGCTAACCGCATTTTCGAAGAAGAATGGTCCGATGATTACTCCAGCCCAAAATCCGCACCAAACAGTGACACATTGTGGATGCATCTGTTTCGCAACAGTCACGTGTTGATTGTATGAACCCCAAATGCGACAATTTTGTCGATTAACGAAGCCATCAAGATGGAAATGAGCCTCATCGCTGAAGATGATTTTCTTCGAAAAATCAGTATCCACTTGTTGTTGTTCCATAATCCATTCAACGAACTCTCTTCGTTGTGCTTGGTCAGTAGGTTTCAGTTCTTGAGTCAATTGAACTTTGCAAGCATGAAAATGCAAATCTTTCTTGAGAATACGTTGTAGAGAGCTTCTCGAAATGTCCAATTCTTGATCACGGAGCCGAATTAATGTTTCTGGAGTCTCAGCAACACTCTCACGAATTGCTTCACTGTTTTGTGTCGAAAAACTTGTTGAAGGACGGTCAGAGCGTTTAAAATCACTAATTAATCCAGTCTCCCAGAATTTTTCAATTAATCCCTTCACAGTTGATGAGGTTAAATAACTATCCCGACCATATTTTGTACGAAAATTCCGAATTGTAGCTGCCAAACTCTCATTATTTTTAAAATATTGCTCAACAATGAAAACACGTTGTTCTTTCGTGTAGCGCTCCATTTTTAATAACCCTGAACTCTCAGTTGTCACGTTGTGTTTTTTCTTTTGTTGGCAACACTTTACCATACAAATGGCGCCAAATTCAAATCTTGCGTTAATTTGGGACACCCTTTAATTTTCGTCATCAATCGGATTTTTCTTTTAAGGCGTTCTTCACCTTCCGGTTCCCAGTTTCCATCCTCTTTGATCTTCCCAATCTGCAGGTCTTAGATTTCTCTCTGACATTACCCTCCAAACACCTCGAAAGCATGTCGCTCTTGGTCGTCCTCTTTTCCTCTGTTCACTTGTTAACAACTTTAGAATCATCTTTGGTATTCGATGTTCTTCCATTCTTTTCACGTGTCCGTACTATATAAGTTGCTCTTGTTGAATTTCCTCAATACTCGTGATTTTTACATTACATTACGTTACATCCCTTATTCTTTCATTTCTAATTCTCTCCATTCGTAACACTCCAGCCGATCTTCGCTAGTAATCCATTTTGAGAGCCATTAGTTTCTGTTCCAATCGTTTCGTCAATAGCCAAGTTTCACAACCGTATAATAAGATACTCTTAAATACTGCATTATAAATGAAGTGTTTTTTCTGTGATGTTATGTTCTTCAACCACAGAACAGAGTTTAGGTGTCTTATGGCCTCCTTTCTATTACTTATTCTACTTTCTATTTTCCCCTCCATCCTACCGTCTTTACTTACGGTAGTTCTGAGGTATTATACTCTTAAAAGCATCAATGACCTCACCGGTATTTAAAGTAAAGTATTCCTCCTGTACATAAATATTTGATTTTCCTGCAGTTAATTATTAAACTTCAGTTTTTATAATTTTCAAACTGTTTTCTTGTCATAAATTCCTGGTCTTCCTTGTCCTGAGCAACAACCACCTGATCGTCGGCAAAATGTTGAGTGTAAAGCGTTGTTTCGTTGGTTAGCTGTATTCCCATTCCTCCACATGCTCTTCGCCATCTCTCTATTGCCTCATTCGGATAAATTTTGGCAGCACCCCTATCTGACATCCTTTGTTACAGAAAAATTTTCGCAGAGAATGTTTCTCAACTTTATTCGGGAACGTGACTGGTCGCACTGCTGTTTTAATGCGGCAATTGCTGTAATGTTTATGGTTGATTGTTCTAATATTTGCCATAGTTTTTCACTAGGACTATAATTATATTAGTATAATATTTCCATAACAATATTATGAAACTATGTTACGGCATAATACATAATATTTTCCAGAACTATGCTTGTGTTGAACCCAGGTTGTCACTTCAATTTTATTCGGTCCATAAGTAGTTTGTATGTTCTATGTGTATTATGATTTAATAGAAAAGCATCCTCTGTCAACAAGTTCTTGTAGACTCTGAGTTCCTCTATGCGCTCGTTCTATTGCTGTCTGTTGTATTAATTATTTGCAAAATTTTAAATTATTCCACTATTTCATAGACAATCGAAATATGCATTTACGACTAAATAATAAGCACATTTTGTCTGGTATTATTTCAGGATTTACTGAACATACTTTAAACCAAGAAATGTTTGTTAAATGTGCTTACAACCGCATGAAAACAGCTTCCCAGAAGCAATTTTTATCCTGAGATAAAACTGGCTATTTTACTGCATAATATAAAAAAGAATTTTAGCAATTTTAGAATATAACATGGCAAACTATTATGGAACAAAACCATTTAAACGCTAGTAACAAAGAATACAACATATATAAAATGCAACGTTTTTCTGTCTGTCTGTCCGTTAGTGCGCTTATTCGATTTACATTTTTTTTTTTAAATCTTAACCCAATATTTATCAAAAAAAATCTATAATATGTATGAAATGCAATGTCTCTCTGTCTATCTGCCCGTTAGTGCGCTTAGCACTCAAGAACCACTTATCCGATTTACGTGTTTTTTTATAAAATATGTTACGTTAGATAACATAAGCAAAAGCAGTGACGATAACAGTGAATCAAGCCCACGCGAGCGGAGCCGCGAGCACGGCTAATATATATATATATATATATATATATATATATATATATATATATATACTCGTATATATATATATATATATATATATATATATACTCGTATATATATATATATATATTATATATATATATATATATATATATATATATATATACTCGTATATATATATATATATATATATATATATAAATATATATATATATATATATATATATATATATATATATTTATTTAATACTTTTTGTTGTGAATCTCTCGACCGTACTTTAATATGAAATAAGGATTTATATCAGGTTTGCGGTCTGTAGACAATTAATATTTAATTGTTGTTAATTCAATATTTCGTCATTATATTATGACTTCATCAGGAAAAAACTAAAATAAAATACGAAATAATTGATCGGAGAAATGGTGAACTACAATCGATACTTGGGAAGAACTTACCAACTAAAAGTATGTTGCATATGCAAAAGTAACAAAAATCATTAACAACACTTAACTAACTAGATACAATACATTAAAGTAAATAAAACAATGCAACGGGGACACTACACGGCTCATATTTAGCAACTGACTAAAAAGTTGTGCTGGTACAAATTAGATATCAATAGTATACATCAAAACACGTGCAATGGTTCATAACCCGTCAGTACTAGTAAAATGTCTTTTAATCAAATTTTAAAATGTTACAATAGATGACGCTCAATTTATTCGTGTCCGATTTATAGTTTATACAGTTTTTTTGCCTATTTATATGGCACGTTTTAAGAAACAAACGATTCTTATTATTCTTTTCTCTCTCCAATATTTCTACATTGGGAAATCAAACTGATGTCCCGTTTTTAGGTGGACGTCTACAACGGCACATGATCTTCTGCTTATTAGACAATCACTCTTATGTTGTGTGATCTCTGTTTAAGCCATTATGAGGTTTGTCCAACATAGCAAGAGTCACAACCCAAAAACATTGGTGTTATACAGTAATGATGGCTTTTGTTTGAGTTGGGTGTACAAGATGTAGTTGATCAGACTATTATATTTTGAGATCTTTATTTGTGTGAATCTTTTAAAAACAGAGATTACAGAGTCTGTTAACCCACGTACAAACGGTAATTTCTTGTATTTTACTTCATTGTAAGGCTCTTCTGTGGGGCCATCATAATTATTAGAATCATAAATTAGTCTCCTCAGGATGTGTTTGGGCTACCCATTATTAGAGAACATTCTGAAAAATATATTTAAATTAGTTTCTAAGAAACTTTCATGTCTGATGTGTGTTACTCTATTTTTAAAAGTTATTACACTGTTGTATTTCTGCTAATAATTACATTGTCCTCAGTTCTAATTACCTTTGTGTCAAGAAAGTGTACACCTCTATTATTTTCTAGTTCCATGGTAAATTGTAAATATTTATTAAAGGAATTAACGGTGTTCAGGTTTAATTGAGTTTTATTGGCGGGTACAGCACAAATAATATCATCCACATATTTGAAAATAAAAGGGGTGTTAAAAGGTGGATTTGGTAATATAACATCAACGAGTTGATCCAACACTATAGTGGCCAGAATAACACTAATGGGGGATCCCATTGGGGTACCGAATATTTGTTTGTAGAATTTCTCATTAAAGCCGAAATAGGTGTTTTCGAATACAAATTTAATAAGTCTTAAAAAGTTATTTTTTGATAAGGACGTGTGTGTTTCAATGGAGGTTCATTTGTTTTCTAAGATCTCCAATACCAATTTAACAGGTATGTTCGTAAACACCGAGACCACATCCTGCTGAATTGCGCTAAAGAAAAAATAGTCAAAAATCGCATGCAGAAGTAGATAAAATGGAAATACGAGTATGGAGGCATCCCCTGACTATAGCATATTATCATAAATCTTCAGAAAATCAGATTTCAGAAAAATTGGTAGCATTTTTAGTAACATATCATTTCTTCCCCGGTAATTTTAAAACCCTACTTCAGCTAATAGTTTTTCTATTTCTTTCTCAACTTATAGAATCTGTTTGTAAAAAGTGTTCCTTTGTAATTTAGATTTGCTAATCTACTCTATATTACGCAGAAAACAAATTATTTTTCCTACGTTTGAATTTATGAGTATATTACCCTTCGGAGCTTTGAACAGTTTTGGTATCATAAATTAAGCTCATATTATCTCTGTAGTGGAATTATCAATTTTCCTCTACAAAAGTTTACACTAGGGAGAAATTTTAGTTGAATTCGCGGTTGTATAACATTTTTCCGCAAAAATTTAGCAGGGCAATTTCAGCATTAAATGGTACATTGGTATTAATTCAAGATAATTTGGAATATGGATCAATATTTGTTGATTAATTAGATATTACTTTATTGGCTGTGTGCATTGTTATTAAATACGTCTATTTAATTTTGAACGTGGTCCTTTCTCAAGGTGTAATCAAGTATGTATATGCATGGCTAGATACATAATTAATTATTTACAAATATATATATATATATATATATATATATATATATATATATATATATATATACATATATTGTATGTATGTATATCTAAGGCGTTTGAGTTCGTTTCTGAACAGAGCCATCTTTAAGTATCAAACCATCGGCCTCTGTGTTGGGGTTCTCGCTGCCCACTGTTACGCTTTCCCTCATATGGCCTCTATTTTAGGATGATATTATTCCATCGTCCGTACATCTCGTCACATGCCCAGCAAAATTCCACTTTACTTTAACTATTTCTTCAGGAACATCTTTCAGTTTTGTGATGTTCTCTATCGATATGTTAGTTTTCCGATTTTTTAGAGATTTGTTGAGCATTTGTCGTTCCCTTGCTCTCTGTGTGATATATATATATATATATATATATATATATATATATATATATATATATATATATATATATATATAAATATATATATATATATATATATATATATATATATATATATATATATATATATATATATATATATATATATACAGTGGAACCTCCGTTATCCGGGGTAATGACTGGGAGGGGGTCCACGGATAATCGAAAAACCCCGGATAAACGAATCACAATTCTTTATTGATTAATGTGCTAGGCAGGAATGTTAAATAAGAAAAACTGGGTAGAAGATATTATTTTTAATAAGAAACAAACGTTTTGCATTACTATTAATTTTCAAAATGTATACAAATGTTCATAATACAAGTATTATATTTTCATTTAGAGAAAAAATCGTTTTTTATTAAAGTTTTTTTTTTCTAATATCTGTTCTCATGGCCCGTAACGCGATGATTCTGCTCTAATCGGCGTTCTCTTGTTCAAAATAACTTGACAGAAGTTCCATCGCCTCTAACGCTTGGTTGTGTTTAATTTGTTTCGTTTTCAAAACAATAGACGAATCTTCGTTGTCATCGCTCTCGATGCCATGGTCAATCTGCGAAGAGATCGCTGGCCCGTCTTTTCTGTGGATATCTGCTATTTCGATTTCTGTTAGTTTTTCGAAAACCCTCTTCGTTCATGTCACTTTCCAGCCAATTTATCATATCATCCCTGTCTACATGGATGAAATCCGGGAGAGCTCTAGCGATGTCGAGATATGAGTCAGTTTTCAATATCTTCTGAGGTTTGCTGGATTAAATCTTCTTATTATAGTATTTTCGCCCATGAAAGTTTTAATGTTATCGGGGGTAAATTTACCCAGGCATCACACACACAGCAAAAATAGTGTCTTTTATTGTCCACTTATTTAAGTTTTCTTTTATTGAGTCGATGCCGAGTAGAAATCGAAGGAATATTTTTTTGTATCTTCGTTTTAAACTTGATATTACCTCTGGAACCATCGGCTGGATTAGTGACGTTACGTTCGCTGGAAGATAATGAACGAAAATTTGTCCATCTTCGGTAGCCAAGATTGATTCAGCTGGATGGGATGGAGCATTATCGAGCAATAAAACAACTCTAAGGGATAAACCTTTCTCTTTTAAGTGTTGTCGTACTGAAGGTACAAATTTATGTTTAAACCACGACGTAAAAATTTCTTGATTCACCCAAGCTTTTGGATGATTATAATAATCGCAAGGAAGACTTTTATTTTCGGTTTCTTCAAATGATCGAGTTTGTTTTTTTGCCTTTTTTTATACTTTCGCCTTTTTCAACTCGGTTTATTATAACTAATTCTTGTTCAATTGTTAACACGACACATTTCCATTTTTGCGACATTTTGGTTGTTTTAGGATGGAGAGCAAAGCACAACTGAGTAAATAATTTTCTTCAGCAGACAAACAGCCCCGTGGGAGTTTCATAGAGACAACTTTTATATTACTGTTCTTGGAATAGGAATTGAACTGTGTTTCCCGAAACATCTCATTCTCCCGATACCAGCTCGCCGTGTTTTTTCCATTCTTTATTTATTTATTTTTTTTAAATAAAAATATTACATACATATTTTTAAATACATAATAGTAATAAGTGTTAATAATAATTTAAATATGTAATATGAATCTTATTCATTTTTTAATAAAAATAAGACATAATTAAAGCAAAATGGTGTCAAAAAACACCTTATTAAAAAAAAATCGACCTCTCGGGACCCCGGTTGATTGGATGATCCCCGAATAATAGAGCCCCGGATCACGGAGGTCCCTCTGTATATATATATATATATATATATATATATATATATATATATATATATATATATATATATATATATATTATATATACATACATATATATATATATATATATATATATATATATATATATATATATATATATATATATATATATATATATATTACTTTACACTACTATTTTTACCCGTTTTTTTTCAGGATCATTTACCTATTATCAGAAATTTTTTTGAGAAGTCTGTCTATAAGGGCATCATTAAATTGGGCCCACATCTTTTTATTACGGCTCCTATAAAACCTTAGGACTTATGAAATTACTCCCAGGAGCGCCGTCAAACTAGTTTTTTATTATGGGGTATTCCCGTCCGTTTTACAACACCATTAATTTAAAAATTTTACATATTTCCAATGAAACAGTCTACTGTCACAATGTGTAGTTTCTTATAGTACTTTTTTCAAATTAATCTATATGGCAGTTAACTGAAATAATTAATGAGCGAGGAAAAATTTTAGTCAAACACCAAAATTATAAATTTTGTTTTCATCACCTGTCATCATCGGGAAAAACCAGAAAACTAACCCTAACTAACCTCGGCTTTAGTAAATTTCACACCAAGACTACCTGCGCCCTCAATACAACAAGTAAATTCCACACTAACCTTATAAGGGTGCTTAAATCTTACAGGTAATTTCCACACCATGCAAATATAATTATGCTTTATTCATCTAAATAAAATTGGATGGATTTCTTTTAAATCAGTTTTTATCAAAAATTTTAGATATTTGCAAAAATATATGTTTTTATTTCATAGTAGAATAATATTGGTAAAACATGAAGCTTTTGCTAAATGCATAAAATACAATTGGACATATATACTAGATAATGCTACAAACCTATACATATCTATTTATGTATATTTACAAAACAGGTTGAGAAAAATAGAAGACACATTTTAAAAAAATGGAAACGATTAATATTTCCAATTGTCTTTGTTCATAAAGATTTTTTTTTTTTAAATGTTTTAATTTTTGATTATTATGATTATTACTTATTTTAGACTCGTCGACACTTTGTATTTTTATATATACTTTAATCTGAAATTCTGTCAGCCTATCGATAAAAGTATACAGAGACGGATGTTTAGAATAAAAAGAATTATTTAAATAGGAATGGAAGAACTCACAACAGTTAGTCGTTGGAGTTAAAGATGGACTCGATTCTGCCCATATTTAAACTGGAAAATCGGCTCCTTCCTCTATATATGTTTCTAGTAGGTAATCACAAAATTTATTTAAACGTTTATCCTCAGGTTTTACAGAATATAAATCGTATGCAAAACTGTCACCTAATTCTTCTGGTGCTAAATAGGACAAGCCGAAACAATGCTTTAACTAACGACCAATTTCAGAATTTTTGTCGCAATATTCTTTAGCTAGACCTAGATTCTGTATCTTGCGACACCAAGATTGGTGTAAATGAAATCTACATCCTTTACACACTTCAGCATTTGGCAAAACTTCAGATACTGCCTTATGAATAGATTTTTCGAAGTCAATAGTAATTTTCTCTGGATTGAAATACAGTGTGTCTGTTGAATAAATCTTACATTTTAATAATGTGAAGAGGTTTTTGTATGTTTCAGCTCTCTTATCACGCAATAAGCAAAATAATAATGGAATGTAATGACCGTTTGCAAAACCATGCACTGTAAATAACTGTGTAAAATATTTAGTGCTGTATGAAAAGGTGCCGTCCATATATATATTGGATATTTTACACAATATATTGACATTTGTAGTGCAAGAAAAAACAATAATGCCACATTCGAGTTCATTGGTATATAGAAAATTCTCACCCTTGCCAAGTAATAATCACAAATTAATAATATGTACTAAAGTGATATGTAGAAGGGTTTAATAATGATTTAATTGAACAGGCCGGTGCGTACTACCACCCATTTATCAACCCTCATCCTCTACCTGAAAGTACTTGGTGTGGAATTCACTTCTGCAATTACGATCCCTTAAATATGTCTAGGTCATAAACGGATTAGTGGTGTGGAAATTACCTGCGCCACTAACCTATTTAGTTTATTAATTGCATAGTACATAGGCATAATTATTGTAATAATTAATATAGTATTCGCACGTATATTAAGATTGTAACATAATAATTTCAATTAAATAAATGAAACATTTTAAATGTACATACATTTTGCAAAAATGTTTCTTATCTTATCTATCAATTACCTGGTTAATTCCGTAGCATAATCATCTGGGCCCAATTTCGTATACCACTGAAGGGACAAATTTTATTGTTTGGCCTAATTTCGTAGTCTTTTAATCCATACACCTGATCTTGGGCCCAATTTCGAATCGCCCGTGTATAATAGGCGTACGTTGGAAATTTTGTTTGTCGTTCTCAATTTTATTAATTTTTAAAAATGTCTTAATTTCTATTTGTTCTGAAAAGCTTTTCTTTTCAATATATAATAATGTGACGTTACCTGTGTCTATAAAGTGCTTGTTCTCTGGATAAAGAGTAGATATACTGTTTTCTCTATATATTCTTAATATTACCTAAACCTGAATAGCAATGTTTTTTAGTCTGGTTTTTGAATTTCTGCCAGTTGTCCCCATATAAACAGCTTCACAATCCTGACATTTAATTTTATATACACCTGATTTTTGTAGAATAGAATATTTCCTAAATTAAGTTTGTTACAAACTAGTGTATTGATACTCCGAGCTTGTTTGTAAAAAAAACGTTGTAACTTTATTTCTAATATTTGGTATGTTATTCAGAAATGTATAAGTAGTTTTTGATAAGTCTGGAATGTCGCAAGACTCTTCGAATTATTTTACGTTTTTTTTGCTTTTAATCAACCTGTCTATTGTGGACTCTCTGGAATTTTTAACCATTTATTTTAGTGTTTCTAGTTCCACGTTATAATCGTCATAAATTAGGATTAAAAGCATGCTAATTAAACTGAGGAATGGTGAGATTTCGATTTTCCAAGATTGGTTAGAACTTTTATGTATTACGGTATCAGTGATTGTAGGTTTTCAATAGATAATAAATTTAAGATGTCTTTTTGTTTTCTAAAAAGTCTATCTCCATTGTTTTCTTTTATTTTCATCGTAAACTGTATATTTTTGTCTACTGAACATGATTTTTTAATTGACTTGGATTGTTGAATAATATAGATTTAAAAGGACCCTGTACTAATCTTATGAAAAATGGGGGCTGGTCAATTTTTTTATATTGCAATTTTTTGTAGTTTTTGTAGCCCTGATTAAAAGTCTCCACGGGCACAAAGCGCGAAATACCCTAGTTCAGGGGTTGGTAACCTGTGGCACGCGTGCCATCTCTGGAACGCCAAGCAATTTTGAATGGCACGCGTACCTATTCAGAGTTTACACATTAATTCTGTAATCTGTGACATGTATCGAAATTAAGTAAATAATCGAAGACAGTATTAGTTTAACGATACAAATAAAAACGATATATTATATAGGTCACTAGGTATTATTACCAAAAACTACGAAATATATATTTTGTAATTTATAATTTTACTGAATGCATTGGTTTGGCTTTAATTTCGGCAAGTATTAAAGACGGCAAGCCTCAAAATATAAGCCTAGGCAAAAACACAAATAAACGTCCTCAATTCAGATCAAAAGAGCCGCTATAAGGCGGTTTTTGTTTGACTTGACTTCAATCGTTCCGCCGAGCGCCGCAACTCTTTTTATATTGCCGAACTTTAGTTTTTGTTAGATTTAACTTCTAGGCGGCCCTTTGATTGCAATGGGCGCGTTGTAGATAATAATTTTTGTTCTAAGAAATTTAATAAACGTAATTATTGGAATTTTCTGGAAACATTTTTTTCTATATATGGCTAGCGGCTATACGTTTGGATCATTTAGTATAGAAGTAACATCCGTTCCAGTCAATAGTCGTCGAAAAGTTTAAAAATTAAAATTACATTGTGTTATGGCCGCGAAGAAACAGAAGGTAGACGTTCGATCATTTCAAACTTCATGGACAACAGATTACGGTTTTGTACAGCAAAACGATCGGGCCATTTGTGTCCTATGTCGGGAAAGCGTAGTTTTCCGGACATCTAGTGTTCAACGACATTTCCACATAAAACATGAATCGTCATTTAAAGATAACGCTGATAGAAGGGAGGCAATACAAAGAGCAAGTAAACAATACGAGAAACAATCAACATTCTTTAGCAAAGTTTTCCAAGGAAAAAATCAGGTAACTGAATGCAGTTTCAAAACTGCACAATCGTTGGCACAAAAGGGTAGGCCGTTCACTGACGGAGAATTTATGAAGCAAACGTTTTTGAGTACTGGCGGGATTTTATTCGACGACTTGCCCAATAAGGATACAATATTGGCCAGAATTAGGGATACACCGTCATCAGCGCGGACCATCGAGAGACGAATTACCGAAATGACACAAAATGTCCAAAAACAGCAGAGACGCTATCAAACGGAGTTTTGTATTTAGTGTAGCATTGGATGAAAGTGTCGATATTAATGACATTGCCCGTCTGGCAATCGTTGCGCGATACTTCGATGATGGCAGTGTGTATGAAGAGCTGATTTGTCTGCTCCCATTGCAGGGCACTACAAAAGGAAAAGATATATTTTCAGAATTTGTTAAACATTTTGAAAAGCAGAACATTGATTTGAATAAAATTTTTGCGTAACGACAGATGGCACTCCTGCTACGATTGGGAGACATAAAGGATTTGTTTCTCTTCTTATTGAAGGCATGGGTCGATCAGTTTTGAATTTTCATTGCATAATTCACCAAGAGAGTTTGTGCGCTAAAATCTCCGCTGGAAGTTTAAAATCCGTGATGGATAGGGTGGTTAAAATAGTTAATTACATTGTCGGTCGTTCTTCACTGATCCATAGACAATTTAAGGCGTTTCTGCAGGAATTAGAGAGTGCATATTCAGATATACTATTGCACAATAATATGCGCTGGCTCAGCCGTGGTAAAGTGCTCTCTAGATTTGTGCAATGTCTGGGCGAAACTAAATCATTCTTGTTGGAAAAGAATCAAGTGGATGCTTATCCTGAACTAGAAGATAAGAACTGGATCTGTATGTTACTGTTTTTTACTGATATTACAAACCATCTCAGTGAACTCAACTTAAAGTTACAAGGTTCAGACAAAACAGTTCTGGATTTATACGAATCCTGGAAATCATTCAAATTAAAAAATAGATTTATTTATCAGCGATATTACTACAAACACATATAAATATTTTACAAATTTAAAAACTAATATATCCAGAGTGTCGACGATGGTGCACTAATAGACGAGATTCTTAAATATATGACTAATTTAAAAGAGGAGTTTATCGAGAGGGGTCAGGATTTTGATAAACATGGTCCTATGTTCGCTTTTTTAATCAAATCAGATTTAATGGATTTTTCCAGCAGTTACTTTGACATATCTCTTTTCTCATGGATGGACATGATTTTGATCTTCAATACATTGAATTTAAAAGCTCCGAGTTATGGAACACGAAATTTGTAGAATTAAGAAGGGTATTACAAGGTGACTGCCAGAACCATTCAAACGAGATACTCAGTTGTTGGATGAGTTTACCAGAGAAATTTATTTGTCTTAAGAAAGTAGCGTTTGCCATACTTACAGCTTTCGGATCATCCTATATCTGTGAACAACTTTTTCAGACAACTTGGAAGCATGTGTGACACTGAAAATAACCAGACATGAACCGGTTACAAGAAAATTCTCTAAAGAACTTCAAGCACAGGGTTCACACTAGGTCCTAGGACTAGTATAATAAAATTATTTGTTAAATGTTAAAATTTTTTTGTAACCTTCTAAAAGCAATATTTTAAGTTAATTTAAGTTAATTTTTGTTAATTTTAGTTGTAGTAAGTACCTACGTCGGTACGCTAAATGTTGTATGGATGAAAACTGGCACCCCTTGGTTAAAAGGTTGCCGACCCCTGCCCTAGTTTAAATGGTAACGCTTCTGGAATCGCTTGAACTGCAAGAGATTTTTATACATACAAGATTACCATATATATCAGTAAGCTTCAACCTATTCCTAATTGGCCGGTCGCAGACCGTTATCCAGGTTGCTTTAAAGTATTTATTTTTTTAATTTTTCTTTAATTTAAAACATTATTGAATATATAGGGAAAATGTATAGTGACACAACTGGACAAGATAATACAAATAAGCTTAATACAACGGGCCCCCCATAAATAAAAACGAAATATTAGTAGCAGCAAATCAGCTTAAAAACCAAAAGGCAATAGGAGAATATAATATATCTACAGAAATCATTAAAATATATCATAAAAAACATATGGACATTATACAGGACCTCTTCAACAGCGTATACAACACAGGTGATGTACCTTATGATTGGATGACATCAATTTTCATACCATTGCCAAAAAAGAACAACCCTAGAAAGTGCGAAAAATATCGAAATATAAGTCTAAAGAACCACACCGTGAAACTCTTACTCAAAATAATTCACCAAATAGTATACAAAAAACTAAATGAACATACTCGACAAACACTGTTCGGCTTTAGGAACAAACTAGGAACGAGGGACGCACTATTCTCAATCTGCGTTCTGATTGAAACATGTAGGGATGTCAACTTCTCTATGCTTCATAGATTTTTAAAAAATGCCTTTGATATGGTAAATCATGAGAAGATCGATCCTACTTACTATACCCGTGTAACAATGATGACAAGGACTTACAAATAATATCAAGTTTATACTGGAACCAGAGTGCCAAAATAAAAGTCCAAAGAAATAAAAATAAAGAAGGGTGTACGTCAGGGTTATAGTTTGTCACCCCTGTTCTTCAATATCTATTCGGAGGAGATCTTCAATAAAGCACTTTCGGATAAAAAAGATGGAATTACAATTAATGGTGTGTGTATAAATAACTTCCGCTACGCTGATGATAATATCATTCTAGCGGACAGTAAAGAAGGCCTACAAAGACTCATGAATGGAATTGTTGATGCATGTGAGGAATATAGAATGAAACTGAATACGAACAAAACAAAAACAATGGTGGTCAGTAAGAACCCTAATAAAAATTTAAATATTAAAGTACTTCAACGAACACTTGAAAGAGTAACAAAAATAACGTACTTAGGAGGCATAATTAGTCAAGACTGGGACCACTCTATTGAAATCGCTCAGGAATTAAAGAAGCACGAAGCTCCTTTAACAAAATGCGCAGCATACTCTGTAACTGCCAATTAAACTTAAAAACAAGAACAAAAGTACTCAGATGCTACGTGTTCTCAGTCATGTTATACGATATAGAAGCTGCAACAATTACAGAGATAACACAGCAAAGAATGAAGTCATTCGAGACGTATTGCTATCGCCGAATGCTGCGTGTTCCTTGGACAGAACATACCACAAATGTAGAAATTCTTAATCGGATGGGAAAAGAACGAGAGTTGATTCCAGCTGAAAAAGCTCTCATTTTGGCCATATTATGAGAAGCCAAAAGTATAAGCTCCTGCAACTTATAATTGAAGGAAAAATAATCGGGAGGCGCTAATTTAAATAAAATAGAACAATTAAAACTTAAATATTGTGATTCGGGTGTAAACAGTGAAGGTTGGTTGAAGAACATTTCCAATGTTGATCTTTCAAAACATTTTGAAGATTTTTTTGCTCTCGGTCCTAAGTTTAGCTTGCCTGTCCATAATAAAGATATTAATATTTTTAACTTACTTGCTGAAGCTGAACATCTCATAGAGTACATACCTAACGACAGACACGATTTAGTTAGGGCCACAGCCACAAATTATATCACTAACTTTATTAATTCTCAAAAAAATGTGAAATCCTCCACAGCACATCTTGAGAAAGATACAAGAATTTTCTTGAAACATCACTCAGATGTAATAGTTAAAAAATCTGATTATGTTAAATAGTGTCCTTTGATTGTCTTAATGTGCTACCATATTGGAGCTTTACGTTTTTTACCAATGTTCTTGGAGAGCAATCACTGATACATTTTGTAAGTATAAAAAGGCTTTCATAACAATAACGAAGTTCATCTATAATATATATAAAATGCAACGTCTCTCTGTCTGTCTGTCTGTCTGCCCGTTAGTGTGCTTATCACTGAAGAACCACTTATCCGATTTACGTACTTTTTGTTTTTAAAACATACATATATTCTCTGGCCAGGTTATAGGCTATATTTTATTACGATAGGTAGCATAACGAATGAGCAGTGACGATAATAGTGAATGGAGTCGGAAAAAAGTTTGCCGCTAGCGCGTTCCTTTGCAATACACAGCCTAAACCATTAAATATGGAACAATATTATATAGCAGGGAATATCTATAATCTATAATATATATAAAATGCAATGTCTCTATGTCTGTCTGTCTGTCCATCAGTGCGTTTATCACGCGAGACCACTTATCCGATTTACGTGTCTTTTTTTAAATTCATACATATATTCTTCGGCCAGGTTATATAATAATAATAATAATCTATATCTATAATATATATATAAAATGCAACGTCTGTCTGTCTGTCCGTTAGTGCGCTTATCCCTCGAGAACCACTTATCCGATATACGTAATTTTTTAAATTCATACATATTTATATACCAGGTTATAGATATATATTTTATTACATCTATGATATATATATATATATATATATATATATATATATATATATATATATATATATATATATATAATGCAACGTATCTCTGTATGTCTGTCTGTCCGTTAGTGTGCTTATCACTGGAGAACCACTTATCCGATTTACGTACTTTTTTTTTAAAACATAGATATGTTCTCTGACCAGGTTATCTATAATCTTATATCTATATTATATATATTATATATAAAAACGTTTCTCTGTCTGTCTCTCTGCCTGTCTCTCTCTGCCTGTCTGTCCGTTAGTGCGCTTATTACCGGAGAACCACTTATCCGATTTACGTGCTTTTTTTAAAACATACATATGTTCTCTGGCCAGGTTATCTATCTATAATATATAAAAAATGCAACGTCTCTCTGTCTGTCTATCTGTCTCTCTGTCCGTTAGTGCGTTACGTGCTTTTTTTTAAAACACGCATATGTTCTTTGGCCAAGTTATAGGGTACATTTGATTGCGTTAGGTAACATAAAGAATAAGCAGTGACGATAATAGTGAATCAAGTCGGAAAAAAGGTTACCGTTAGCACGTTCTCTTGCAACACACTGCCTAAACCTATAAATATGGAACAATATCATGTTGCAAAGAATATAATGTATATAAAATGCAACGTCTCTCTGTCTGTCTGTCTGTCCGTTAGTGCGCTTATCACTTAGGAAACACTTATTCGATTTACGTGTTTTTATAAATTTATACATATGTTCTTAAGTCGATATAAGCCTAGATAACAGGAGATAAGATGAGATAATGGGAGATAAGTAGAAATAATGGGAGATAAGGAGAATTAATGGGAGATAAGTGGAGATAAATCTAGATAATGGGAGTTATGGTGAGATAATGGGAGATAAGGAGAAATAATGAGAGATAAGAAGAAATATTGCGAGATAAGTCGAGATAAGCCTAGATAATGGGAGATAAGGTGAGATAATGGGAGATAAGGAGAAATAATGGGAGATAAGGAGAAATAATGGGAGATGAGCAGAGATAAGCCTAGATAATGGAAATTATGGAGAGATCATGGGAGATAAGGAAAAATAATGGGAGATAAGGAGAAATAATGGCAGATATTTTATTACGTTAGGTAACATAAGGAATAAGCAGTGACGATAGTAGTGAACCAAGTCCACGCGAGCGGAGCCGCGGGCACGGCTAGTTAACTGATATAATCTACATAATTCAATCCTCATTATCGGTGGTTTCTCTCTTACAGATCTCCTGAAGAAGTTTGTAAACACAAACGAAAGCTCGAGAATTTAAAAATAAAATTCAGTCGAAAAAATAATGCAACACCAACTTTTATTTGCACTCTTAACCTAAAAAAGAGCAATCCCAGTGTTATTGTTAAGTTTGTTTTTAGCTCTTTTACTATCTTTCAGTATATATATATATATATATATATATATATATATATATATATATATATATATATATATATATATATATATACATATATATATATATATATATATGTATATATATATATATATATATATATATATATATATATATATATATATATATATATATATATATATATAGAACATATTGTTTATATTGGTAAGAGAATTCCCTGACTTATCTACTTAGATATGGTCAATAATATTTTAAAGTAACCAGGATAACGCCCTGCGTTCGGTACCTATTTTTAATAAAGATAAACATTTTATGCGTGTAAGTTTACCGCAAACTCGCCCCACGAGAGAAGTTTACGTAGGATAAATTGTTTATTTTACGGGTTTGTAACGGTAATAATATGCATAATTTATGAAACTAAAACTGTTTCAGTTTTCTTATGGGAATACCCTGATATGTAATAAAATACAATGGCATGGTTAGAGATTTTTTTTAGAAAAATGAGTATTTCTGGGGAATTGAAAATAATAATAAATTAGAAAGTTCTGAGAAGGCTCACTGTCAAACAAGAATGCTAATGAACTGTTTTCTTGGGCTTGATTTTTAAGTTCGGATGTTATTAGCCCTTTCTTCCCTACAATTAAACGTATAATCTCAACCTCAAAACCACTGGATTCTGTGCTTCTTTTTCCCAATAGCCACAAATCTCGATGTAACAACTCTTGCTTTAAGTGGGTTACTCACTAATGCAGAGACCAACGCAGCGCACTTGGTAAGGGATCTACTATTAAACAGTTAAAAAAAATCAATTTATAATTTATTATTATATTGTGTTTGCGTGATCTTTCTCTATACATATGTGATTGCAGTAAAGATGTTCGATTGCCTCGCTATATCCAGAAAAATACTGTGAATTCAATTCAATTCAAAATATGTACAGAGGTGCTCATAAGTGTATTCTGTTAATGAAAATAGCTTGATAATCTTAATTTCCCGTTGAACCCAAAAACGGGGAAAACTTGTTGTAAATGGAATATCCAATATGCTAAAGGCTACAGTTTTCAATATTATTTTATCAAGAAAAAGCAGTTAGTACTTTTCTTGTTAACGAGAAGTATTGAATTCGTAATACCGCTCGCCCAGATTTTTTCTTTTTCCTCATTTCAAGATCCCTGAACATGAAAATCGTTTTCTTTTCCGTCGTCGCCGTTTGCTACTACGATAACTTTCAAAGAAAATAAGTCATCTATTTGAAGTAGAAGAGACATCTATTTTTGAGCTACATAACTCCAGGGGAAGGGGATTAAAGGGATTTTAATAATGTCTATTTTCAGTAGCACTATGAAAAATTTTCCTAATTAGTATTCTGTATGGAACACTTGTAAGATCACTTCGGTGTCTGTCTGTCCGTCTGTCACACCCGATTTTCTCCGAAACTATTTGAAACAGAAAGTTGAAATTTGACGCTAATACAGGAACTGATGGCCCCATCAAAGCCGTTTAGTTTTGGAAGTTAAATTTTGACTTAAGGGGTTAGTGTTGGGGGATGAAATCGGAAGTGAAAAAAAATTACCAGGTCATCGAGCGGGGTGTCAAATGAAAGCTTGTAAAAACACAAGTTCAAAAATATATATAACGTGCGCACACTTTTCTTCATATCAGTTTTAAAAAATTGCGAAAAATCGCTGCCCCCCTTATCTCGAAAAGTACTGATCAAAAATTTTTTAGAAGATTTTGGAATGGTAGATTGAACGGAAGTTATCACCTTTAGTAATTTATGTATAATATATATAACATGCAACGTCTCTCTGTCTGTCTGTCCGTTTGTACTGTATCACTCTAGAACCACTTCTCTGATTTATGTGTTTTTTTTTTAATTCATACATATATCCTTTGGCCACTTATAACTTTTTTGTTTAATTCGATTGGTGTAAATAATTTTAATTTTAGTACTAGAGTTTGAAATCCGATGCAAGTTACATATATTTACCGGCAAAAAAATATTCAAAAAAAACTTTTAAAATGTCTCTTATTTAGAACTAATTTCTACATGCCTTTCTATGGCTAGATATAACTTTAATGTAATACCTTTAACGAGACGAAGTCCTAAGTCCACAGTTTCTTCTCTTCTATAATCTATAATATATAACATATATATATATATATATATATATATATATATATATATATATATATATATAAATGCAACATCTCTCTATCTATCTGTTTGTTTGTCCGTTAGTGCGCTTATCACTCGAGAACCACTTATCCGATTTACGTGTTTTTTTTTTAATTCATACATATGTGCTCTGGCCAAGCTATAGGATATATTTTATTACCTTAGGTAACATAAAGAATAAGCAGTAACGATATATGGATCAAGTTGGAAAAAAGGTTGCCAATAGCGCACTCTCTTGCAATACGCTGCCTAAACCGTTAAATAGGGAACAATATCATGTAGCAAAGAACATCTATAATATATATAAAATGCAACGTCTCTCTGTCTGTCTGTCCGTTAGTGCGCTTATCACTGGAGAACCACTTATCCGATTTACGTACTTTTTTTTTAAAACATACATATGTTCTCTGGCCAGGTTATAGGCTATATTTTATTACGATAGGTAGCAGTGACGATAATAGTGAATGAAGTCGGAAAAAAGTTTGCTGCTAGCGCGTTCCGTTGCAATACACAGTCTAAACCATTAAATATGGAACAATAATATGTAGCAGAGAATATCTATAATATATATACGAGGCTGGTTTGAAAAGTCCGTGCAAAAATAAAAACTACTTATGTGTTTGGGTTAAACCTTTTTTATTTTTCGACATAGTCTCCTTTTAGGCTTATACACTTCGTCCAACGATGTTCTAGTTTGTTGATCCCTTCCGAATAATAGGATTTGTCCAAGTCTGCAAAATATCCATTAGTGTCTGCAATCACCTCCTCGTTTGAATAAAATCTTTGTCCCGCCAGCCATTTCTTCAAATTGGGGAACAAATAGTAGTCCGAGGGAGCCAAGTCTGGAGAATAGGGGGGATGTGAAACGAGTTGGAATCCTATTTCCATTAATTTTGCGACCACAACTGCTGAGGTGTGTGCTGGTGCGTTGTCGTGATGGAAAAGAACTTTCTTGTGGGCCAATCGCGGGCGTTTTTTCTTGCAGCTCGGTTTTCAAACGGTCCAATAACGATGAATAATATTCACCTGTAATAGTTTTACCCTTTTCCAGATAGTCGATGAGGATTATCCCTTGCGAATCCCAAAAGACAGTCGCCATAACCTTTCCGGCCGAAGGTACGGTCTTCGCCTTTTTTGGTGCAGATTCCCCCTTGGTAACCCATTGTTTAGATTGTTGTTTGGTCTCAGGAGTATAGTAATGTATCCATGTTTCATCCACAGTGACGAAACGACGCTTAAAGTCCTCCGGATTCTCTTGGAACAGCTGCAAACCATCCTTGCAACACTTTACACGATTCCGTTTTTGGTCAAGCGTGAGCAATCGCGGCACCCATCTTGCGGATAGCTTTCTCATGTCCAAATGTTTATGCAAAATATTATGTACCCGTTCAGTCGAGATGCCCACAGCACTAGCAATCTCACGCACCTTAACTCTTCTGTCATCCATCACCATACCATGGATTTGATCAATGATTTCTGGAGTCGTAACCTCCACAGGCCGTCCAGAACGTTCAGCGTCACTTGTGCCCATATAGCCAGTCCGAAAATTTTGAAACCACTTATAAACTGTTCTAATCGAAGGTGCAGAGTCACCATACTGTTTATCAAGCTTCTCTTTAGTCTCCTGAGGCGTTTTGCCTTTCATAAAGTAATGTTTAATCACCACCCGAAATTCTTTTTCGTCCATTTCTTGAAAATCACTCGACTTCCTTGATTCACACGAATGCCAAACACAAAGAAATAGACCAATATGGCTGAAACTTGGTGTGCGTTCATTCAAGAGATGCTACTAACTAAACATGACCTCGATACGCGCCGGTGGTGTCATCTCTCGGACTTTGCACGGACTTTTCAAACCAGCCTCGTATAAAATGCAACGTATCTCTGTCTGTCTGTCTGTCCGTTAGTGCGCTTATCACTTGAAAACCACTTATCCGATTTACTTGTCTTTATAAATTTATACATATGTTCTATATAATTCGATATAAGCCTAGATAATAGGAGATAAGGTGAGATAATGGGAGATAAGAATAAATAATAGGAGATAACCAGAAATAATGGGAGATAAGCAGAAATAATGGGAGATAAGCAGAGATAAGTCTAGATAATGGGAGTTATGCTGAGATAATGGGAGATAAGGAGAAATAATGGGAGATAAGGAGAAATACTATGAGATAAATCGAGATAAGCCTAGATAATGGGAGATAAGGTGAGAAAATGTGAGAAAAGAATAAATAATGGGAGATAAGCAGAAATAAGTCTAGATAATGGGAGCTATGATGAGATAATGGGAGATAAGGAGAAATAATGGGAGATAAGGAGAAATATTATGAGATAAGTCGAGATAAGACTAGATAATGGAAGATAAGGTGAGATAATGGGAGATAAAGAGAAATAATGGGAAATAAGGGGAAATAATGGGAGATAAGCAGAGATAAGCCTAGATAATGGAAATTATGTAGAGATAATGATAGATAAGGAGAAATAATGGGAGATAAGGGAAAATAATGGCAGATATTTTATTACATTAGGTAACATAAGGAATAAGCAGTAACGATAGTAGTGAATCAAGTCCACGCGAGCGGAGCCGCGGGCACGGCTAGTAACATACATAAAATGCAACGTCTCTCTTTCTGCTGTCTGTCCGTTAGTGCGCTTATCACTCGAGAACCACTTAACCGATTTATTTGTTGTTTTTTTTTAATTCATACATATGTTCTCTGGCCAGGTTATAGGATATATTTTATTACGTTAGAAAACATAAGGAATAAGCAGTGACGATAGTAGTGAATCAAGTCGGAAAAAGTTTGCCGTTAGCGCGCTCTCCTGCAATACGCTGCCTAAACCGTTAAATATGGAACAATATCATGTAGCAAAGAATATAATATATATAAAGTGCAACGTCTCTCTGTTGGTCTGTGTGTTCGTTAGTGCGCTATCACTCGAGAACCACTTATCCGATTTACGTGTTTTTTTTTCAATTCATATATATGTTCTCTGGCGAGGTTATAGGATATATATTTTATTACGTTAGATAACATAAGGAATAAGCAGTGACGATAGTAGTGAATCAAGTCGGAAAAGTTTGCTACTAGCGCGCTCTCTTGCAATACACGTCCTAAACCGTTAAATATGGAACAATATCATCTAGTAGAAAATATAATATATATAAAATGCAACGTCTCTCTGTCTGTATGTCTGTCCGGTAGTGCACTTACCACTCGAGGTCGGGTTATACGATTTACGTGTTTTTTTTAATTCATACATATGCTCTTTGGCCAGGTTATAAGATATATTTCATTACGTTAGGTAACATAAGGAATAAGCAGTAATGATAATAGTGAATCAAGTCCACGCGAGCGGAGCCGCGAGCACGGCGAGTCTGGTATATAAAAAAAACACAAAAATTTCAAGGTCATCAGTTTTCAGTAAAGATCGAATTTTAAAATCAATCAATGTACGCAACACTAATTGCGCAAGTCCGACTTGCACTTGGCTGGTATATTTTTAGTTAGCATTGTGAATAAATTATATGCTAAAATATTTCTAATCAAACGTATAAGGGGTTAAAAGGGTTATGAGGAGATTCGAGGGGTAGCTTTAAATACCTAGTGTTATATGTCTTGTTCGGGGTTCTTGTAGTCGACAAATCCAAAAATTATGTTAGTTTTCGTCTATTTTTAATTTTACCAGAGGCTTTTCCAGCGCTTAACTTTATAGTCCTTTTTAATATCTCACCATACAGTAGTCATCATTTAATATGTCGAGTTGTAATGCTTCGATTAAGTTTCCCTTTTGTGTGATCAAGTCATACTTAGTACTTATTTTGGAATGGCGTGACAAAAATCGCGACACAAAAAAAAGACAAAACTCAAATATATTGTCTTGAATTGAATAGAATCGACTACAGCAGTAAAATCAAAACGGGCAGCACGGCGTATCATGTTGCTTCGACTTTGTCACTTTAAACGTGTCCCTTACGTCACTTGCTACAGAGCTATAACAATGTCCAGCAGACGTAATCGCCGCCTAACCGCACCAGAAATCACGGCTAAAGAAAACCTGGCGCGGCCCATCCCCATCAGCGTAACAACCATGAAGAACAGGTTAGCAGAAGGTGGACTACACGGGAGAGTTGCACCACACCTTAGGCAAGTCAACAAACGTAAACAATTAGCATGGGCCCGAGAACATGAAAATTGGACGTTAGAACAATGGAATTCCGTCCTTTGGTGCGACGAATCTAAATTCGAAATTTTCGGTTCAAATCGACGAGTTTACGTGCGGCGGCCAGCTGGAGAGAGAATGTTGGAAGCCTACAGTAAAACATGGTGGAGGTTCAATAATGGTTTGGGGTTGTTTTGATAACAGTAAAGTTGGAAAAATCTTTAGGATAGAAGGAATCATGAGAAAAGAACAGTATCCAGAAATTTTGCTATCTCAAATGCTTCCTTTTGGAAGAGATATTTTTCAGGGGAAATTTATTTTTCAGCATGACAACGATCCTAAACATTCTGCTAAACAAATTAGAGAACTTTTGAACCAATGGAAATCCGATGACATCCTGGAAGTGATGGCTTGGCCTCTACAATCACTCGACTTAAACCGCATTGACAGGTGTATTCGAAAACTCAATCCAACATCAGAAAATCACTTATGGGAACTCTTACAAACAGAATGGGTTAAAATAACCAAAGAAACTCTGAAGAAACTACTGAACAGGATGCCGAACCTCTGTAAAGCGGTAATTAAAAACAAAGGAGGTCACATAGATGAGAAAAAATCCTGGAAAATCATGAATATTTTTCTGATTTTGTAGACTGTAAATAATGTGAAAATAAATAATAATTCATTAAAATTTAAAAAAAAATATATATTATCTGGGTTTTTGTTGTCTTGGTACTGAAACAACTAGGTGGGCAAATACTTTCTGACGGTAGTGTACGTAGAATCATAGATACAAAAAAAGTCTCTGGGGCATAGTATGTCATTCTCAATATCGTCTCCCGCCAAATCAGTAATTAGAAACTGCAATGAGTACGATAAGGATAAGTAGAAAACACTGGACAAAATTCCAAAACTATCTTATGCAAAAAATTACCGTATTCCGCATCCATGCTAACGCACGCGCTGCTAAAAACTTAAATGAATCCGCATGGTCTTGTTGAGCATACATACCGTTTTTTTAACTTTTATTTGTCAGTTTTAATAGTAGGTTATAAGTGGCTATATATTAAAATTTTTAGCGATTTATTCTAAACATTATTTACGTTCCTCTATATTAGCGAAAACTATATACGATAATTTTATTTTATTATATTAAAGTTTTATTAATATTACAAAAGTCGACGAATCCTTGAATATTTTAAAATTTAGAAATCTGACATTAGTTACATTCAACCTTACATAAGATACTGCGTTAGCGCATCTGGACCCAGTCCGTGATTTTGATCTAGTCACAGTTCAAATAAGGCATTCTTCACTAACCAGTAGGTTATCGAGCAAATAAACCTGATATCGTGATAGGTTTGTTATGATTGATTAGGTAACACGATTTACATAATTTTTATTAATTTAACTTAGCAATAGCTTAGGTTAATTTTAGAGTAAGAGTTAATAAATATTCTTAGAACAGTTAACAACATGGGACGTCCTCGGATACATCAATTAAAAGACCCAAATGGCGCCATCAAAAAAGATAGAGAGGATCTGATAGCACTTACTGAGAAGTTCTATATGCAGAAAGTAATACAAAACAAGTGAAAGTGGATGACGAAACCATTTTAAACGTTGGCTCAGAAGATTTTCCTGACATTACCATATGCGAGGTAGAGGTCACCGTAAATCCGCCGTTAGGTTCTTCCGACCATAAACTGCTTTCGACATCGAGTATCCTGCCAATCAGTGACAGAGAGGAGCCTAGGCCGCGCAAGATTTGGCACTACAAATCTGCTAAATGGGAAAATCTCATGGAATACTTTCGAACTTTCCCTTGGATGGACGTTTGTTTTCGATCCGATAACCCATCTGACTGCGCCAGGGAGGTCTCCGATGTTATTTTGGCTGGTATGGAAGCTTACATCCCTTTTTCGAAGAAATGCTCCTCCAACGGCAAGCCTTGGTTCGACCGAAAATGCAAAGAAGCTGTTGCTTCTAAACATATTGCCTACCGACAATGGCGTGAAAATCCTAACACCGTAAATCGTAACATCTTTGTTCATGCTCGGAACAGATACAAGGGAATTATCGACGAAACCAAGGAGGCACACAATCAACGAATTAGAAACAAACTTCTCGCTTGTCCCAACAATTCCAGGTCCTTTTGGGCAGTCGCTAAGGCAGTTAGTCAAAATTTTACCAAATCCACCATACTACCACTCACACGGCCAGATAATTTCATTGCAAACACATCTGTTGAGAGAGCGAACTTGTTGGCTGAACTCTTTGCTTCACATTCTACTGTCGATTTCCAAGGAAAGACACCACCTACTATTCCCATATTGCAGTCAAGGATGCCCGATGTTGTCTTCAGACAGCGCATCATAAAGCGTATTTTAATGAAGCTAGACACCAAGAAGGCTTCTGGCGCTGACGGAATACCTGCCATAGTTCTCAAAAACTGTGCAAGGGAACTAACACCAGTTTTCTGCAGACTTTTTAACCTATCCTACAGAAAGGGAATATTTCCGTCCTACTGGAAATGTGCCATGGTTCAGCCGATACCTAAAAAAGGCAAGAAGACCTTGCCAAATAACTAACGACCAGTTGCACTGCTTTCAATAATATCAAAAGTCATGGAAAAGGTTATCAGTGAGCATCTTTTAAAATGTCTTGAACGATTCAATATTATTAGTGATCACCAATATGGTTTTCGTAAACATAGATCAACAGGAGATCTCCTGACTTATGTAACACATGTTTGGAACAACGCAATTGAACACTTTGGAGAATCTCGAGTGGTTGCTCTTGACATATCCAAGGCATTCGACCGTGTTTGGCACGATGGACTGTTGGCTAAGTTACGCTCTTATGGTATGTCTGAAAGGTTCTGTTTGTGGCTCTCATGTTTCCTCAGAGAACGTTCTTTACGAGTGGCGGTCGACGGATTTCTTTCTAACACCCTCACTATCAACGCCGGTGTGCCCCAGGGCTCCATACTGTCTCCTACTCTCTTTCTCATTTACATTAACGATCTGCTGGAAAAGACCGGGAATCCAATCTACAGCTTTGCAGATGACAGTACGCTTGTCTCTTCATTCACCTTGAACGCTCGGACATCGGCTGCTCAGGCGAATGTCCGCAGACAACAGGAGGTCGTTCAACTTAACAAAGACCTGGAAGAAATTCTATCTTGGGGTGACAGTAACCAAGTGGAATTTAACGCTACAAAAACCCAGGCGGCAGTTTTTTCTAAAAAAGTTAACGTTGCTGAACCCGACATAGTTATGTCGGGGCACTCCATTCCCCTAGCATCGTCGCTCAATTTGTTGGGCGTTAGTTTGGGAGCAAATATGTCCTGGCATGAACATGTTGCAGGCATAGCAAGGAGAGCTTCTCAAAAGTTGGGAATATTATTTAGAACCACAAAGCTTTACACAACTGTTAATTCTTTACAAAGCCCAAATTCGACCAACTATGGAATACTGCTCCCACGTTTGGGGCTCCGCTCCCAAACATACACTGCATTTGTTGGATTCTGTTCAGAGAAGAGCGGTCCGTCTGATTGGGGACCCGGAATTGACCGGCGGCCTTGATTCGCTGGAACATCGAAGAACGGTTGGCGATTTGAGTCTGTTCTACAAGTATTTTCATGGAAAGTGTTCGAAGGATGTAGCCCGCTTAATTCCTCCCAAAGCGGTGCATGTTAGAAATACACGTCGCGCTGGTGCTTCATATCCGTATGAGGTTCAGCTTGTTACTCCGCGTACAACGCTTTTCAAGCAATCTTTTTTATGGAGAACGTCATCCCTTTGGAATAATTTGCCCAGCGCTGTGTTTCCCCACCGAGTACAATTTACAGTGATTCAAGAACAACGTGAATTGCTTTTTCCGCACTCGTGCCGCTCCTGGAGCACTTTAGGGACTTCCCTGCAGCACGTGTGCTAGACCCATAAAAAAAAAAAAAAGAATTAGCCTTATCGCAAATGAAGAATGGTAAAACACCCGGAAACGGGTTATACAAAAAAAGTGATAAATTAACTTGATAATTACCGGCCTATAAGTCTACTCTGCCACCCATACAAACTCCTAACCAAGATTATAACAAACAGACTCATAAACAAATTAGATACTTACCAACCTCCATAGCAGGCTGGATTCCGGAAACATTATAGCACAATAGAACATATACAGACAATTTGTTCACTAATGGAAAAATGCAATGAATATAATGAAACATTACATCTCGCATTCGTTGATTACAATAAGGCTTTCGATTCAGTGGAACTCTGGGCTGTTTTTAAAGCCATAAACAATGCGACTTTAGATATAAAAAGCTTCTTAAAAATATATATGATAACGCGACAATAACAGTTAACATTGCAAATGACATTAAAACAAACAAAATTGTAACTAAAAAAGGGGTCAGACAGGTAGATACCATTTCCCCAAAGTTATTTACGCTCGCCTTGGAGAATGTTTTTAAAAAACTGAATTGGGATGAAAAAGGCAACAAGATAGACGGTAGGTACCTAAGCCATCTGCGCCTTATTGGCCAAAACATAACGCAACTACAGACTATGTTAAAAGAACTTCAAGAAGAATCCGTGAAAATTGGACTAACAATAAACATGAATAAAATTAAAATCATGACAAAGGATGCGGTAGATGCACATATAGGAGAACAAGTTATTGAAAATGTCGAGGAATATATATACCTAGATCACAATATCAAATTAGGTAAAGAAAGTCACACTGCCGAGATAAGTAGACGTGTTCGGTTAACATGGGCAGACATAGGTAAACTGACACATAGTTTAAGAAATGAGAAAATTCCGATAAATTTAAAAAGAAAAGTGTTTAACACCTGCATATTACCAGTAATGACATACGGGATGGAAACCATGACGCTCACCATTCGTTCAGCCAACAAACTCAGGACAACACAAAGGGCTATTGAACGAATGATGTTAGGAATAAGTCTCAGAGATCATATCACAAATGAGAATATTAGGAATAGAACAGAAGTTGAAGATGTTATAGAGCGCACTGCTCAATTGAAGTGGAACTGGGTGGGCCATGTTGCACGACAGGACGATTCAAGATGGACAAGACGTATTGTACAGTGGAGACCTCGCCTTCATAAGCGCAGTGTTAGCAGACTTCAATTACGCTGGCTAGAGACATCAAAAACAATGTAGGGAATAAATGGAATCACATAGCAGAGGACAAAAGACTAGGGAAGAGTATGGGGGAGGCCTATGTCCAGGAGTGGGCTGTGAAGGTCTGTTAGAAGAAGAAGAAGTTAATGAATTGTAATTAATTAGAAATAATTATTAAATTATCACTAAATTTTAACCTAATAAGTAGATGTCGATAAAAACACTATAAATATATCACACAAGCGTTAACGAACAAAGTTTAACGAATTTTAATTAAACTGGTTTGTTGTTTATAAAATAAATAAAATTATTGTCGTTAAAATAATTATTTGATGTATTTTACAAAACATATATTGTAAATGGAGATATACATATGGGCTATGTTTTCGATTTATTTCGTAAACCAATTTATTCCTGTGACATTTATATTATTTCATAAAGTTCCGTTTAAAATCATTCAAATCAGTCATATGTAAATCGGTTTTGATAGACAGGTATAAAATTATTATATTTTTTTTAATATTTGCAAATACGTATGATATTTTAGAATATTAAAGTATAAATTTAATTAATAATTAATATGTATTACAGAACCTACGGGTACTTGGGGACAAAAAATAGTAATAGACCATTAGGGCGACCCAAAATTTTGACCTGTCGACTAACCGTCTGCCTATTTGTTCATTCTATCGGGCCAGTCGAATAAAAGCCTTGATTTTGCGACCCTCGTGCCCTGGAATGTCCCAAAATGCTAAATCCAAAAATGGACTGTCGTTTAACCACTTGCATCAAGAATCATAACATCTGTTGATACTAGAAAAGTCAAGAGCTTCAAAAAGCAGACACCCCCGAGACACGGGGACATCTATTCATTATCATAGTTATGTAAATAAAACTCAACACACAACTTAAGAAAACTGATTTACTTTCCCTATTTACCACCAAAACTAATATAAAAAATTTAATTATATAAAAAACAACACTATGTTTTAATTTCCAATATATTTAAAGTCACATGACAATTGTTTCACCATACAATGGCTTCTTCAGAAGTAAATAAGAAAAAAAAAAAAATAATAAAATCTATTTTCAAAGACCGCACAATTTTCAATGATTTTAAAAAAAGTACTTTGACAATAATAAACTCACAGGCTCCACAATTATATTCCCTAATTAAATTACATAAAAAGGATTTCCCTATTAGACCAGTTGTATCGTTTGTTACGGCACCAACAATCAAATTATCACAAAAACTCATCCCTTTACTACGACAACATTGGAAATTTAAACCGAAATATAGTATATCCAACACCTATGAACTAATTGATAAAATTAAAAATATTAACTTACCGGAAAATTCTAGAATTATCTCATTTGATGTACAAAACTTAATTCCTAGTATCCCACCATATGAAGTCATAGAATTAGTAGATAAGCTTTTAATCAAGGATAAAGTAAACGAAATTATTAAACGGGATATTTTTTATATTTACTTGCGACGTGCTTGGATCAAAACTATTTTGAATTCATCGATAACTTTTATACATCTAAAGGTCTAATAATGGGTAATCCTTTAAGCCCTTTACTAGCGGAAATTTTCATGAATCATTTAGAACTAAAAATTCATCAAAATGCGGTAAGCAAAAATATTGTTTACTGGTATAGATATGTTGGCGATATCATTTCCTGTTTCACGGGAATAGATAGACAACTAACAATCCTCCTTAACTTCCTAAATAATTTGCATCCTAATATTAAATTTACCACAGAATTAGAAACCAACAAACTCTATAAATTTCTTAGACATATCTATATCAAAAGTGAACAATAAACACGATTTCTCGATTTTTCACAAACCTTCACATACTGACACAGTCATACACAATAGTTCATCCCACCCTTATCCTCACAAAATGGCAGCTTTTAACTCTTTCATACATAGATTGTTACATATCCCTATGACTAAAACTAATTTTAACAAAGAATTCAACATAATCAAACAAATAGCAATTAATAATGGATATGGTCCCAACATTACAGATAATATCTTGAATAAAAAATCCTTTAAACAAGCAATCTCTCTAATTTATCCCACAATTAATGACAAAAAAAATGAAAATTTAGTACACTCACATACACAGGGAAAATAACCAGAACAATTTCCAAACATTTAATAAAAAAAAACAATAAAATAGCATTCAAAACCAGTAATTCCTTAGGGAGTATACTTTTGAATAACAATACCAAATCTAAGAAATCCTTAAAACCAGGAGTTTATCTATTAAATTGTGGATCTTGTACTAAAATCTACGTTGGACAAACTGGTAGATCTTTTGAAACTCGCATTAAAGAACATAAACATAGTTATTTAAAAAATAAGAGCAATTCACATTACCCAACCCATATAAAAAACGAATGCCATAATTTTGATGATACGTTAAAAATCCTACATGTAGAAAATAAATCTAAAAAATTAAATTTGCTTGAATTTCTTGAAATTAACAAACGGAAAAACTCCAATCAATTATTAAACGAACAGGTAGACTTAAACCATTCACCCTTACTTAATCTTTATTAGTTCTCGGAATTAGTATCAGAGATTTGCATTCTTAAAATAATTCTGTGTGTAAATAATATAATAAAATGATTAGCATAATTTTAGGTAATTAAGGACAATTTTAAGCACTATATAACCAGGATTACTACCAACTATTTTTCTTTCTTATTTACTTCTGAAGAAGCCATTGTATGATGAAACAATTGTCAAGTGACTTTAAATATATTGGAAATTAAAACATAGTGTTGTTAGTGTTCCGTACGGAACACTTATAAGATCACTTCGGTGTCTGTCCGTCTGTCACACCCGATTTTCTCCGAAACTATTTGTCATAGAAAGTTGAAATTTGGTAATAATATAGGAATTGATGGCCTCATCAGAGTCATGTAGTTTTGAAAATTAAATTTTGACTTAAGGGGTTAGTTTTGGGCGTTGAAATCGGTAGGAAAAAAAAAAAATTTTTTACTAGGTAATAGAGTGTGGTGTCAAATGAAAGCTTATGAAAACACACACACATATATATATATATATATATATATATATATATATATATATATATATATATATATATATATAATGTAATACTTTCGCGCACTTTTCTTTGTATTATTTTTAAAAAATCGCGAAAATTACTTATCAAAAATTTTTGAAAAAATTCTCGAATGTTCTACATGGGGTACAGATTGAACGAAAATTATCACGAGTGCATTACCTGTAATAATTTATCTGGTATATAAAAAAAACATAAATTTCAAGGTCATCAATTTTCAGTAAAGATTGGAAACAAACTTTGTTGGAAACTCATTTGGGATGTATTTTGTGAAGTCACTGATCATTTTATACTTCCGTTACAACATTTTTTATTTTAAAAGCAATCAACGTACGGAACACTAATTGCGCAAGTTCAACTTGCACTTGACCGTGTTTTTTTTATATAATTTTATTATGAATTTCCAACAAGTATCAGCTAACACAATCAAAGATAAAAAATTTACAGTAGAATACATCCCTATATAAAAATAAATTAATTTAATACAGCATTTTTAGTCACATTTTTCTACCAGTTTATACTTACTTTTAAACAGCTTTGAAATTGGGAAAAATTAGAAACTATAAAATTTTACAGAGAAAGTCGTGTAGTTTTGTAAGTAGAGTTGTCATTTTTCTACATATTTTAGATTTAAGATATTTTCAATGTTTGCCCTAAAATAGCGTGCATTCCTGGAAAAACAATGAGAAGCATTGCAAGCAACTTCTCCAAAGTAATGTGAAAAATAAGCAAGATTAACTTTATTAAGTTACAGATTATATTTAACTTGTTTCAGAAAACCTCCATGAACAAATAAATCCTATGAGGTTTTGACGGCCTAATGTCATACTCTAAATGCAGGGCTGGTATTAAAAATTTCCCTTTATAACTATAATATATTTGTAAATTAAAAATATTTTATGAAAGTTTGTAAATATGCACTTAGACATCACACACACACAATCATTCTCTAGAATAATTTTGACAGTGGACGTATCTTACAACTTATTTGTGTCTTTAAAATGCTCCCTAAAACTTGTTTACACTACGTAGTCCTCAAAGAGCAACACCTTCACTATCAACGCCGGTGTGCCCCAAAGCTCCTACTCTCTTTCTCATTTACATTACTGATCTGCTGGAAGAGACACTTTGAACGCTCGGACATCGGCTACTCAGGCAAATATCAGCAGACAGCAGGAAGTCGTTCAACTTAATAAAGACCTGGAAGAACTTCTATCTTGAGATGACAGTAACCAAGTGGAATTTAACGCTACAGAAACCCAGGCAACAGTTTTTTCTAAAAAAGTTAACGTTGCTGAATCCGACATAGTTATGTCGGGGCACTCCATTCCCGTAGCATAGTCGCTCAATTTGTTGCGCGTTAATTTGGGAGCAAATATGTCCTGGCATGAACATGTTGCAGGCATAGCAGGAAGAGCTTCTCAAAAGTTGGGAATATTATTTCGAACCTGAAAGCTTTACACTCCACAACAACTGTTAATTCTTTACAAAGATCAAATTCGACCAAATATGGAATACTGCTCCCATGTTTGGGGCTCCGCTCCCAAACACACACTGCTTTTGTTAAATTCTGTTCAGAGAAGAGCTGTTCGTCTGATTGGAGACCCGGAACTGTCCGGCGGCCTTGATTCGCTGGAACATCGAAGAACGGTTGGCGACTTGAGTCTGTTCTACAAGTATTTTCATGGAAAGTCTTCGAAGGATGTAGCCCCAGAGTGGGGCATGTTAGAAATACACGTCGCGCTAATACTTCACATCCCTATGAAGTTCAGCTTGTTACTCCGGGAACAACGTTTTTCAAGCAGTCTTTTATATGGAGAACATCATCCTCTTGGAATAATTTGCCCAGGGCTGTGTTTCCCACTGAGTACAATTTACAGCGATTCAAGAACAACGTGAATCGCTTTTTCGCACACATGCCGCTCCTGGAGCGCTTTAGAGACTTCCCTGTAGCACGTGTGCTAGACTCATAAAAAAAAATATAAATAAAAAATTTGCTCTTAGAACTATATCGATCAAATCCCATTGATCCTTTTCCCACTTTAAGGAGTACCCAATTTGAAATCCATATCTCATTTTGTTCGTGAGTTATCGCAGCAAAGAATAAAGAGGCCAATAGAAAGAAAGAGGATTATGTTCTTTATAATTTAAATACACTGAAAGAGGAATAATTACAACAAACTCTAAATACTTCTTATGTTTTGACATGGTTTACTACTGACGATTTCGAATTATTCAAATTTATTTATAGAATCGAATACTAGTTAACAAAAAAAATGACACAGTTAAATATTTCTTAGTCTGCTATATTAAATCTTGAATTTGAAATTAAATTCAAACATAAATTCTCTACCACCGTCTTTGAGAACCTCCCTCTGTCACTTTAAGGTGCAGTCAAAGGTGATAAAAGGAGAAATTTAATTACTGATATATATACTAGGGTAGAATGATAAGATTCTTTGGACACCCGATCCCTTATTAATTCAACTGCCAACGGCCCTTGTTAGTAGTTAGTCCGTGCCTATCCTGTTGGTTCATTTAATAGCAATTAATTGACTAACTAAGCAAAAGGCTATAGAATCATTAAAATAATAATAATTTTAATATTTTTTCTATAGTATTATTTTTGCCATACTGGATAGGTCATGAGGAGGACTCTAAACTGCCATATTTTTAGAGGGAGATCGGATCTGTTCGAAAAACGCCAGGGTTCCTATTTACTGAAATTTTTTCACCACAAGACTACGGCAAACCAATAAAACTAATATAGACAACAAGAAAGATGTTTTCGGCACGTAAATCAAAGAGAGCGTTCAGTAGCAATCACAGTCCTTGCTTTGCTGATCTACGCTAAGCAACTTACAATTAAGTTGCAGCGTGATCAGTCTTGATCTTCCCAGATTCTTCAGTCAGATGAATTTTGTAGGTAACTAAGTAAACAGATAAAGGACGGAGGCTTTTAGTATTAAGACAAAAATGAAAATTTATGTAATAGAGGTTTCCGATTATTCGAAAATAATTCTGGGTTTTGTGTAGACACACAAGAAGTAAAAAGGAATAAAAAATGGTCACTGACAATCCTTATAGCGATGAAAAAGGTTTTGATAATCGGAATCCCTCTTTGTAATCTTCCACTTTTCAGAGATAGAGTCTTTATAAAGCAAGCGTTTCATTTGATTTCAGGAAAAGTAAAAAGCATTCTTAGTTACTACAACTGTACACGGTTACAAATTCTAATTCTCAAGGTATTTGCAAGCTAATTTCTTAGGTTTCTGAATATCTTAGTCTTGTTTTTATGTATATTTTTCCGTAACAAAAGAATACATCCTTTGAAGTCCTGTTGATGTCGAATCACGAAGCTACTCGTAGTAGCCATTCAGTATGCTCAGTTATCGGACTTTTTAGGTATTTGTCGACAAAGTCAAAGAAACATTACAAAGAAAGCGATGTCCTTAAGGTTCGCTCTATAAATACAGGATATCTAAATAATAATAGCAAGAATGTTATTATGAAGAAACAATTTTTAAATTAATAAAACAGGTAAAGAATCATGGAAACTCTATTACACATTACTAACCCTAACTGATATCTGGCTGCCTTTCTCTATACGCATTCGCAATAGGAGTTATATAAGCAGTTTCTACGATTGCGAACGAAACTATTAGATATAGACGATACACTTGACGTGCCGCCATTTATATCATACCTAATTAAAGAGAAGATTTGGATATTTTTAGAAAAACTGTCGGAATTTTTGTTTGCCAGTTTCGAACCATCTTCTTAGATCTAATTAAATTTTATATAATGATCTCATATATGTATGTATGTATGTATATATATATATATATATATATATATATATATATATATATATATATATATATACATATACATATACATATACATATACATATACATATACATATACATATACATATACATATACATATACATATACATATATACATATACATATACATATACATATACATATACATATACATATACATATACATATACATATACATATACATATACATATACATATACATATACATATACATATACATATACATATACATATACATATACATATACATATACATATACATATACATATACATATACATATACATATACATATACATATACATATACATATACATATACATATACATATACATATACATATACATATACATATACATATACATATACATATACATATACATATACATATACATATACATATATATACATATACCTATATATATATATATATATATAAATATATATATATATATATATATATAACGAAGATCCTACAGCAGTAGTATGTGGCATGATCTCATAGTTTTGATAATCACAATTATAAAACAAGGTTGTAGACTCTACAGGAAAAATTTTCAGATAAAAAAATTACCATCAATATTTTATTGGTAGTAACAAGTCAATCATTTCTATGAATATCAGTAGTAATTAAAACAATTCTGCTATACAGCCAGTCGTTAATCTTGTATTCTTGGGACGTCGCAACACAGTATTACCGAGGCCGGCAAATTCTCGATTAATATTTTATTCTTAAACTATACTTGGACAAACATACCTATATATATATATATATATATATATATATATATAATATATATATATATATATATATATATATATATATATATATATATTATATATGTTAGTGGAAGTCTATCTGTGTCAATTTTCTGTCCCCCCCCCAGAATCTATGGGACTGACTGAATGGCTTCCAGTGCAAGATTCTGTACAGTTTGTCCTACTTGCCTGGAGTATTCTTGTTTTGAACTTTAACATTTCATTAGAGGGTACTGGCAAATAAAACGCCGCGCTTGCCGTTGCAAGTTGGTTGTTGGGATGGGGAAGGACAAAATAGGTTGTGGATAGGATACAGGTCTTGGACATTGTTTCCACCTAAATGAGAAGAGGGTGTGAAACCATGGCTGCCGTAGGCAGAGGCGCATCCCTATAGTAGACATAGGCCCTACCAGGATCGGAGTGTCTACCCGCAGCATGTATAAGTGGTTCACCAAAATCATAACAAAACGCCTAGAGCAAAAACTATATTTTTATCAATCAGGCAAGCAGGCTGGCTTTAAAAGTGGATACGGTGCGAACGATGATTTACAGACCATCAAAATCCTTATAGAGAAATCTCTAGAATATTAAATTCGAGACCACTCGTTGTGGATCTTAAAAACGTTTTGACACCGTGAAGATGCCGACGATGCTGTCTGCCCATCAGCAATTAAGAATAGACTGCAGATATACTCAGTTAATTAAATTTATTTATAATAGCGCAACAGCAAGTGTAAGACTCCAAGAATCCACAAGTAAATACCGAGTGGAACATGGAATTAGACAAGGTTATACGATCTCTCCTAAAATGTAAGACAACAATGAAAATTTATGTAATAAAGGTTTCACAAGTGGCTGAAGCTCGGCGATCTACGTTAGAAAATGCACACATTCAGTAAAAAAGATTGTCTTTGTCACTGGAGTTTTAGAAGGAACATATTTCTTGATTCAAAAGTTCCAACTTGCTGGTTATGAATTGGGTCGCTAATAATAATTAAACAAACAGATTGCTATAAATTTATATAGTCTCAATATATCTTAAACATGATGGCATGCTTCTTTAGCTAATAAATTGTAACATTCATTTTTTCCTAGATTTTAAGATCATGTTTTTCTATCAATAATTCATGTAATACTTGCTAATTTATGTTAAGCAGTGAGTTTAAATTTTTGAGCAGTGTAATTTAAACCAATAGTGTGTAACGCGTGTTGCCGACTTAACTTATTTAGGTCGCATTGAATTACAAAAGAAGACGGGTATCACCCGTCCTTGTGGCGAGTTTAACACCCCCGTCTGAAATTATGTTCCGGAAGTGAACCAAGAAGTAGGGAGAAAATATATAAACGGCCATTTGGAATTTTTCGGGGCTTTTTTCTCCAGCATGCCGTAGTGGCTTTTTCTTCCGTGATGCAGTAACGGTTTTTTCCTTCGTCAGGCCGTAGTAAGCTTTTTTCTTCAGTCATGCCGTAGTGCAATAACGGCTTGTTTTGGGGTCAAAAAGTGATTAGCTACCCAAATGAGAATAGGAAAGTAGTGGCTGAGACAATATTTTTGATGAGAATCTCACCAGGAGAGGCCAAGCAGCTTATGGAAAACCCACGAGGGGAAGCCAATCAGTAAGTCAGTAGTACACCAGTTTAAATATCTCACTTCCTCTCTACAACGTGTGTTTCCAACGACTACTCAACACGTGTAATTCATGAAGTCGATTTTACAAACTTTTATATCGTGTCTTTTAAAGCCATTTGCTAAAAACTTAATAATTCTAATTTAGAGACTCTCTGTAAAAGTGTACACTCGCATAGTATAAAAGGTTATTTGTTAAGTTTATGTAATTTTAAGAGTATAATAAGAGGAAGAATTTTTATTTTGTTAATATACCCTTCTTTATTTAAATGTATCGTTTCACTGAACTACCCGCTTTATTTTTCAGGACGCAACGGTTGTACACGAAACTCAATTTTATTTCAACAACCAAATAACTCTTCAGTACTTTTTTCACTTTTAGAGCTGAACTTAGAATCTTTTTATTCTAAACTGAATGGTGCCAAAAATAGTACAACCAAGTTTTAAACAACTAACGAGCTAGCTGATATCTGAATTCTGTCATCTCAGCATTAATATCCACTCAATCCATTCTCAAAATTAAGATATACATAAGCGGCAAATGACGGCTTTTATTTAATAAATAAAATATATATTAAAAATAAATAAGTTGAGGCTATACAAAATAGCACCGCAAACGTGAGGATATAAAAAATAGCGCCGCAAATGAGAGGCTATAAAATGGCCCCGGCAATGTGAGGCTACAAAATATTTCTCTTTCTTAATTACAATGGTGTCAAGCAGCATAAAAACCTTTCTATTTAAAAAAAAATATATATAACTCTGAGAAATTTCGTCATAATTTCGTTACGAATAGACGAAACAGAAACCAAAAAGAAAATTTAATAATCATATTCACCCGTCCATGTTAATTTTAAACATCTGTGATTTTAAAATCTGCTTGACTCGGCATAAACCGTTGAAAACTCGACTGAAAATGATACTTTTACTCAATCAGATCTTATTTGAGCCAAATCTTTTTAGAAGTCTTTAGAGCACTTGAAAGTTTTCGTGATGAAGGCGTCTTACGTTTCTTATTAAGTAAACGCTGACAAAGCAAGGCTCGTATTGCCGATTATACCGAGATATCGATGCAAGCAGCACAATGTTCTTTTAATTTGGGTTTAGTTAAACTTTTAAAAATACTACTAAATGGAGTATCACTTTTAATCATCCTAAAAGTGGGGGAACTACTTAATTTGACTTTTATTTTTAATTTATTTTTTGTCTGCGACATATAAATATACATACAGTTTGCCCCTTATGTATGGAATAATGATACCACAGCATTTAATAATCAGTGTATCAAAATGTTTAAATAAAAGCTCTAGGGTGTTATACGGTGCACATGCTGATGTTGACAATAAAATGCTTTGAACTGCCAATTCGAGGAAATTACGCCATCTTAAATTTTTTAAAAGGAAACCCCTGTACATTATTTTATTTTTGAGCCCTGCTAAAAATTCTAGATATTATTTGTCTAACATACTATCTGTCTAAACTGAACTGTTTTGGAGTTATTGATATTTGAAATTAAGGAGATCAAATTATTTTTTTTTTTAAGCGGACTTGTGTCAAACATTTACGTAACGACTTAACGCGTCAATAAATGGTATATTTAACAGAAACTGGAAGAAGCACTTTTTAATGATGGTTGGTTACGGAGACCGTAGGAGAACACAATAGTAGGTGTGTGATCTTTTTAACGCAGAATATCCGAATAGAGAACCTATTACCCAATCCATAGTTAGCAAAACATTAAAACGATTTAGACAATCAGGTCATGTTAAGGATCGTTCTAAATCTGGACCTTCAAAAGTTAAAACAAGCGATGATAAAATGTTAGATGTTTTATTGGAAATTACAGAAAATTCCCATACAACCACTCGTCAACTTTGCCTAGACCACGACATAAGTAAAGGTACCTTAAGTCGTATACTGAATGAAGAAAAATTTCATCCATACAAATCCATTCGGTTGCAAGAATTATCTGAAGATGACTACGATAAACGCTAAGTTGGGAATGTGGAATCTTTGGCACAATGACACTACTCGGTATATATCACCACTACACCAAACACTTTATTTTTGCACTCGACGCGCGTTTCGCTAACCATGTTAGCTTCATCAGGAGCGATGATTGACTAAAGGTAAACTACATATCTACCCTATTTATACTTAGCCTAACCCTAGAATTACTCAAGCGGAACTAATGACATAGGCAAGGCCATCAGTTCCGGTCTAGTAACCAGTAGAGGGGACTATAAGGAATAGGCCCTCTGTCTTTATTTAAACTACTTTTACATTTTATGATTTCCATACTTTCGTATGCGTTCAACAATCTCCTATCAGATACATTTTTTATTAATCTTAGATTATCTAATGTTACAGTATGATCAGCTTCAAGGGCATGTTCGGCAATGCTAGACTTTTCTGTTCTATTGTATCTTAAGTGTGCTAAATGTTCTTTAAATCGTGTTTTAATTGACCTTTTAGTTTGCCCAACATACTTTTTGTCACAATCATTACAACTAATTTCATAAATTCCACTTTTCTCACAATTGGGAATCTTATCTTTGGGATTTCCTAAGATGTTCCTCAGATTGTCTGATGACTTATAGACTAAGGTGAGGCCTACCTTATTAAATACCTTATTGAGTCCCTTGCTATATTTCGGATTATATGGTATGGAGACATACTTGGTGTTATTTTCTTCGCGTGTAAAAAAGGTGGAATTCTGAATATTAGACCTAAATTTATGTCTATTTATTAGCTTATTTACTAAGTCATCGTCATAACCATTAACTCTAGTTATATTTCTAATACGATTCCTTTCTTTATTAAAGTTTACTCTATTCAGAGGGAAAGTGACCAAACGATGAACTAAAAAATGTATTGAGGCTAATTTATGTTGTTTGCAATGAAATGAATCATTAGGAATATATCTATCTGTTATTGTGTCCTTCCTATATATATCAAATTCTAATCTATTATTATTTTTAATAATTAAAATATCTAGAAAAGGCAATTGTCCTTTGTTCTCAATTTCGTACGTGAATTTAATTGAATCATACCGGCTATTTAATTTAGAAACAAAATCATCAATATTTGCTTTCTTTGTATCAAAAATCGCGAAAATATCATCCACATACCTATACCATACCCTTGGGAAATATTCGAATTCTTGACTGGCTTCGATTTCAAACTTACTCATGAATAAATTGGCTATGAAAGGTGACAAGCAATTACCCATAGCTGTTCCTTCTTTCTGAACATAAAATTGATTGTTATATTGGAAATAATTTTGTTCCATGCAAAGTTTAGATAATGTTAAGTATTCACGAATAATTTCGTCTTCAAAGTCATTCATTCTAAGTAATTCTTCGAGATATTGTAAAGTTTGTGGAATTGGCACACTTGGGAATAAAGAACTAACATCAAAAGAAATTAAGACTTCACCTTCATTAAGAACTAGATTTTTTGTTTTATTAATGAATTCTAACGAATTCTTCACTGCGAAAGTATTTAATGGTAACTTCTCAAGTTCTTTTGATAACCATTTGGATATTAAATATGTGGGTGATCCGACCGATGAAACAAAATTCACAAACCTGGAAAAGCAATGCGACCCATTGTTTCATCGGTCGGATCACCCACATATTTAATATCCAAATGGTTATCAAAAGAACTTGAGAAGTTACCATTAAATACTTTCGCAGTGAAGAATTCGTTAGAATTCATTAATAAAACAAAAAATCTAGTTCTTAATGAAGGTGAAGTCTTAATTTCTTTTGATGTTAGTTCTTTATTCCCAAGTGTGCCAATTCCACAAACTTTACAATATCTCGAAGAATTACTTAGAATGAATGACTTTGAAGACGAAATTATTCGTGAATACTTAACATTATCTAAACTTTGCATGGAACAAAATTATTTCCAATATAACAATCAATTTTATGTTCAGAAAGAAGGAACAGCTATGGGTAATTGCTTGTCACCTTTCATAGCCAATTTATTCATGAGTAAGTTTGAAATCGAAGCCAGTCAAGAATTCGAATATTTCCCAAGGGTATGGTATAGGTATGTGGATGATATTTTCGCGATTTTTGATACAAAGAAAGCAAATATTGATGATTTTGTTTCTAAATTAAATAGCCGGTATGATTCAATTAAATTCACGTACGAAATTGAGAACAAAGGACAATTGCCTTTTCTAGATATTTTAATTATTAAAAATAATAATAGATTAGAATTTGATATATATATAGGAAGGACACAATAACAGATAGATATATTCCTAATGATTCATTTCATTGCAAACAACATAAATTAGCCTCAATACATTTTTTTAGTTCATCGTTTGGTCACTTTCCCTCTGAATAGAGTAAACTTTAATAAAGAAAGGAATCGTATTAGAAATATAACTAGAGTTAATGGTTATGACGATGACTTAGTAAATAAGCTAATAAATAGACATAAATTTAGGTCTAATATTCAGAATTCCACCTTTTTTACACGCGAAGAAAATAACACCAAGTATGTCTCCATACCATATAATCCGAAATATAGCAAGGGACTCAATAAGGTATTTAATAAGGTAGGCCTCACCTTAGTCTATAAGTCATCAGACAATCTGAGGAACATCTTAGGAAATCCCAAAGATAAGATTCCCAATTGTGAGAAAAGTGGAATTTATGAAATTAGTTGTAATGATTGTGACAAAAAGTATGTTGGGCAAACTAAAAGGTCAATTAAAACACGATTTAAAGAACATTTAGCACACTTAAGATACAATAGAACAGAAAAGTCTAGCATTGCCGAACATGCCCTTGAAGCTGATCATACTGTAACATTAGATAATCTAAGATTAATAAAAAATGTATCTGATAGGAGATTGTTGAACGCATACGAAAGTATGGAAATCATAAAATGTAAAAGTAGTTTAAATAAAGACAGAGGGCCTATTCCTTATAGTCCCCTCTACTGGTTACTAGACCGGAACTGATGGCCTTGCCTATGTCATTAGTTCCGCTTGAGTAATTCTAGGGTTAGGCTAAGTATAAATAGGGTAGATATGTAGTTTACCTTTAGTCAATCATCGCTCCTGATGAAGCTAACATGGTTAGCGAAACGCGCGTCGAGTGCAAAAATAAAGTGTTTGGTGTAGTGGTGATATATACCGAGTAGTACGATAAACGCGTTGAATTTCGCGCAATAATGATCTTAACCGAATTCATAATATTGTTTTTTCTGACGAGGCCATATTTTATCTTATTTTAAGAGTTATAGAGGGTATAACTGCCGGTACTGGTCTACTGAGAATCCCCACTGGATAATCAACAGTCATTCTCAAAGACCACAAAAGATAAACGTGTGGGCAGGAATTTGTCATTGGTCCCTTTTTTATCGATGGAAATCCTACCAGACAGCGATATTTACAGTTACTCCAAGAGCAAGTTATTCCAACTTTTGCAGGTTGTTTTCCCGATGAAAATAATTTTGATACCTCTAACAGGAATCTGTGTCGTCAACACGACGGAGCACCTCCTCACTATGAAATCAGCGTTGGTAGATATTTGGATGCGATTTTCCCTAATAGATAGCTAGGCAGAAGAGGTGCTGTAGAATGGCCTGCAAGGAGTCCCGACCTTACGCCACTTAATTTTTTTTATGGTGTCATTTGAAAACAAAAGTTTACCGAAGTCAACCGAAAACTGTAGAAGATTTAAAAGAATGAATTCAATATGAAGTAGCACAGATCACCCCGGATTTTCTTCAAAACTCTGTTCAGGCTGTTTATAACAGACTGGGTCATTGCCTCGCTGTTAACGGTAGACATTTTGAGCTATTGTTACCTTAAAAATAAACCTAGAGTATTTATTAATAGTTTTTTTTGTCTTTTTTTTTTATTTTAAATTTCAAATGACAATAAATCCAAAACAGTTCCATTTAGACATATGGTATCTTACAAATAATTTTTAGTAGGACTCAAAAATAAAATAATATACAGGGCTTTCCATGTTAAAAAAAATCAAAATGGCGTAACTTCTTCGAACTGAGAGTTCAAAACATTTTATATAACACCCTATAACTTTTATTTAAACATTTTTTTGATACATTGATTAATAAATGTTGTGGAATCATTATTCCATACATATGGGGTAGCCTTTATATATGTATATATATAGGGTGATTGCAAAAGTTCGTACCCGATTAGAAACCATATTAAATACAAGAAATTTTCATGAAAAATAGTATTTATTATTCAATAATTTTCTATCATTACCTCCGATCGTTTTACAAATTTTTGAATTCCCACTTTGTAGAAACTGCGTGATTTCTGTTCAAAGAAAGTTGTAAGATAGTTTTTGACTTTCAAATTATTTTGCAGAGAACGAAACAGATGGAAATCTGAAGGGGCAAGGTCAGGGGAATACGGCGTGTGCTGGAGGATTTCCTATTTTAACTCCCTAAGTTTTTTGCAGTGTTTGTTGAGCGACATGTGGTCTGGCGTTGTCGTGGTGAAAGATGTTGCATTTTCGATTTACCAAATTTGGACGTTTTGCTTTAATTTCAACATTGAGGTGGGTGAGTTGCTCACAGTACTTTTCCGCAGTTATTGTTTGGCCGCGTAGAAGCAGCTAGTGAAAAATTATTCCTCTGCAATCACACCAGATAAATATAAACACTTTCAATTGATGCAATTGAGCCTTTGCAATAGATTCTGCTCTTTCACTTCCAAGCTTCCAGCTTCTTTTTCTTATTATGTTATTGCACATAACCTCCTATAAGCTATCCCTTTAAGTCAAAATGTAAATTTCAAAACTACACGGCTCTGACTGGGACATCAGTTTCTATATTTGTGCCAAATTTCAACTTTCGGAGAAAATCAGGTGTGACAGACTGACAGACACTGAAGTGATCTCACAAGTGTTCCATACGGAATACTAAAAATGGTATCTAGGATATTAAAAATTCAATCCAGTGTGTATATATATATATATATATATATATATATATATATATATATATACATATATATATATATATATATATATATATATATATACATATATATATATATATTATATATATATATATATATATATATATATATATATATATATAGATATATATATATATATATATATATATATATATATATATATATATATATATATATATATATATATATATATATATATACAGTCCCTGGCCAAATTATTAGACGCACTGTATTTTTTTTAGTAATTTTATGTTTCTTAAGAGTTTTTATGCAATAATGGTATATTTAAACTACAATATTATTGATTTTTTATTTAAAAGAATTGTTGTAGACTACATATTTGTATTTATTTTTAACATATGGCAACACTGTGTTGACAAAGTGATACATGAACGTAAACAAGTATAAACCTGTATCAGTCGCGATCGGAATCGAGTCAGGTACGGACGTGTTTCTGTGGCTTTATGGACTGTGATTGTTTAACAGTTTTATACTACTCAGTTATTAGTTTATTTTGTATGCAGTGTTTTAAAAAAGTAATTGGACTATTTTCATTATGGGTAGAAAAGGCGATCTTTCACCACGTAAAAAAGCTGAACTGAAGGCCCTTGTGAAACATTTACAAACCGAGAAATATCACGAAGATTGGAGGTTTCTGAAGCTAGTGTACGACGCATAAAAAAGAAAATTGAGTCAGGGAAGGAATTAAACCCGAAAAGAAAGAAAAGATGCGGTAGAAAACCAATTTTCACCCAACGGTCAGAGAGATGTTTGAAGAAAATTTGTGTAGAAAACAGATTCGCTACCACAAAGGTAATAAAATCACAACTCCAGGATGCTAGCGTAAATGCTTCTGAGCGCACTGTTCGAAGAAAATTGAAAGAATTAGATTTTAAGGCCTGTCGCCCTGCCAGGAAGCCCAAGTTAACAGCTGCAATGAAAGCAAAGCGCCTGAAGTGGGCCAAACAATGGCAAGACAAAGATGTGGACTTCTGGAGATCGGTAAGATACAGCAATTTAATCAATAATTGGTACATTATTATCATTTTCAGTTAAATAAAGAAAATAAACATGAAGTTTATATATTATTCCTATTTTTGACAGGTCTGCTTCAGTGACGAAAGCACATTCGAAATTTTGCAGAATAAAGCTCAGTATGTGCGTCGTCGTCATGGAGAAAAGTTTCATCCTGATTGTGTCGTCCCGACGGTTAAACATACCATCAAAGGGATGATTTGGTCAGTCATCAGCGGCAAGGGCACTGGACGTCTGTACGTCGTCAAAGGAATAATGAGGCAAGATCAGTACAAAGAAGTATTACAAAATCGGTTGATTCCGCAACTCAGAGAATGGTTTCCAAATGGGGAACCATTCACTTTCATGCAAGATGGAGCTCCCTGCCACACTGCTCGGTCTGTTAAAGCTTTTTTGGCAGAAAAAAATATCCCTCTGTTGGATTGGCCGGATAATAGCCCTGATATGAACCCCATTGAAAATGTGTGGGAGCTGATGAAAAGAGAAGTGGCTAAAGATGTGATTACCAACAAAACCCAACTCCTAGAAAAGATTATTCATGTGTGGAATCATCATCCTCAAATGCAGGAGGCATATATATATATATATATATATATATATATATATATATATATATATAATATATATATATATATATATATATATATATATATATTATATAATATTATATATATATATATATATATATATATATATATATATATATATATATATATATATATATATATATATATAAATATATATAAAATATATATATATATATATATATATATATATATATTATATATATTAATATATATATATATATATATATATATATATATATATATATATATATATATATATATATATATATATATATATATATATATATATATATATATATATATATATATATATATATATATATATATATATATATATATATATATATATATATATATATAATATATATATATATATATATATATATATATATATATATATATATATATATATATATATATATATATATATAAGTTTTCTAAAGGTTTAATTAAATTATAAGCCACAGCTTTCCAAATTATATAATCAAAATTATAATTTCTTACCATGAGAATAGATCCTTCTTAGTATCTATTTAAGACACTATTTACAACTAGATTGATAATTGCAGGATTTCATTACTGGATACGGTCCTGTTTAACATTTACACTTCGGATATTCCTAAATCTAATTTAACAAACTTATATATTTTTGTTAGAAAGGTGGATTAGAAACTGGAGAATTAAGTTAATTCCAAATAAAAGTAAAGCTATTTACTTTTCCAAATCTCTCATTTACCTTCCAGAAACAAAAGTAAGGATTTGGAATGAACAAACCGACCAGTCTAATGACGTCAAATATTTACGTCGATAAAAAATTTAAATGGGCATATTTCTGCAATTTATCCGTTACTAAATTGTAAAACTAAGTTTAACCTTTGATCAGGGGTAAGGTAAATAAAGGGGAAATTTGAAAATATAGTTTTTTTGAAAAATGTTGCACATTTGATAAAAAAATATTCATCTTTCGTCTAAAAATTTCACGAAAAATTGTTTATAAAAAAAGGAAGTTTATAACTTGTCGCAAAATCCGTACGCTTTCCCTTAGATAATGTATCTGAAAAGTTACTTTCAAAATTTCAAGCGAATCGATAAAGATTTGTGGCAACTGTCATTTCGCCCGATTTGATAAAGGTGCTTTACCGTCTTGGCTTCTGAAGTGGCAATTTTGAATTAAAAAGATAAAAAAAACTGAATACTTAAATATTCGTTTAATAAAGTACTTCAAATAAATTTTCGACTACTTTTATTATATTCTTGAAACAAATTCTCAAAATTAACCTGGAGTGACCTAATATCTTAAACCAAGGATATGTACAAAACACTAGAAAGATCGATTTTAAACTTGGTGGTGCACCAACTTGCTTATGTTTATGTTAATAAAATCAAAAATTTTCCAGAATAAAATCCTGAAAATGATAGTAAATGCCCCTAGATATACACCCAATAAAATCATACACAGGGACTTGACAATAGAAACTTTGGCTGAATTCAGCCGAAGGAAGCTCAAATCATTAACAACCAACTCAGTTTAAATTCACACATACAATCTCTTCCTAATAAAAAATATAAATTACCTAAATAATTCCACCATGAAGCAGTAGTGGCTTTTTTGACCGTGAAGCCGTTGTGGCTTTCTTCTCCAGCACGCCAGAGAGTGTTTTCTTTTTCAGTGATGTAGTAGTGCACTAACGGTTTCTAGCTCTCTCCTTTTTCCTTTCTTAAAATATCCTGCTCATCCTCAGGTATTTCGGGTCAAAAAGTGTTTAGTAACCCAAATGAAACTAGCATGGTAATGGCTGAGACAATATTTTTATGAGGATCTCACCAGTAACTTATGGAAAACCCACGAGAAGAAACCAATCCGTAAGTCATAAGCACACCAGTCTAAAAATCCCACTTCCTGTCTACAAGTGCGTTTCCATCGACTACTCTACACGTGTAATTCGCGGAGTTAATTTCAAAAGCTTTTAATATCGAGTTTTATCAAACCTTTTATTAAAAACTTAGTAACCCTAATCTAAGGACTCTAGGCCATAGTGTACACTCTTCTAGCTTAAGGGGTTTTTATTTAGTAGAAGTAATTTTTAAGAGTGTAATAAAGTTAGGAATTTGTAATTTGTTAATAATAAATAATAGTTTGTAAGGAACTACTATTCTCTGAAAATTTTCCAACCTAAATTAGGTCAAATATCATTATTAACTAGCTGAATTTTCAAAATTTTTCATTTATCAAAAACAATTTAGCAAATGCCGAAACCAAACATACCTACTTACTCTATCCTAAAAGAAGACCACGTGTATTATCAAAAGTAAAAGTTACTATACCTGGTCTAAATAAACGATAATAAAAATCATTTCGTTAAATCTGAGTTTTTAGATTTTTAATATTCCAATTTTCAATTGGAATGGGAACAGCAATGGTAACAGTGTCATACAAGTACTATTTACAGCCATAATTAAACAGTTTCAGAAAACAAAATTATTGTCGAAGTCAAAGTCAAAGATCTCTTTATTATTGCAAAATTATTAAAATATACATTGAGTTACAGTTTTTTTCAAGCCTTATAGATACAATATGCCTAAAGACGCATCTGTATAGAAAGAAGCCTTGCGGCTGGCCGATGGTCTGTCCTGTGATAATTCGTTGTACTGTTTATAGTTTTACAAGCATCATTCCAAATATGTTTTTAGTGATAAAACAAAAATTGTTTTTAATTTGGAGATATTTTGTTGATTTAGTTTTTTATTTGTTCATAGTTAACTTTGTTTTTGCAGAGAAAAATTATTCCAAAAAACTCTGCTTGAATTGGTCAGGTACAGTTTAGTGCATGGCATCTTTCTCTCTCTTTCTCACTCTCTCTCCCCTTCTCTCTCTCTCTCTCTCTCTTTCGTCGTTTATTGATCCATTTCATTCATTCATTGGTTTCTATTTAATAAAATTTAATTGACCTTGATTTGGCCTTGAAAACGCCACTGAAAGTCAAATTTCTTCCTAACATCGAACCCTGCAACTTTAAGTCGAAACATTTTTTTGGACAATGCTTATTTTTCGAGTTATTCGTATTGTTCAAGTTAAATGGGACACCGGGTACATATATGAACATATATATATATATATATATATATATATATATATATATATATATACGTATAAATATTATATATATATATATATATATATATATATATATATATATATATACACGTATATATATATATATATATATATATATATATATATATATATATATATATATATATATATATATATATATATTATCCATATTATGGACCCCCATTAGTCCTCTCTTTCGACGTTTTATTGATCCATTTCATTCATTCATATGTTATACATTTACAATTTTTTAATAGTTCCTAATAACATGTACATATTTGCAATTTTGCAATTTAGGAATAAGTTTATATTACATATTGTTTATTTATTTATACTAATTTATTTTTATACTATTGTTAGTCACATCCAGATGCACTGGAAATCCTGACACCTCGTTAAGTTATTTATTTAAACGTTATAAAATCTCTATCGACTTGTAGTGGTAAATATGGTTACTTCCTGGCCGTCCTAACACACCCAGCTGGCTCGTAATTGCCAAAAATTGCAGGTCAATACGTACTAACCTAGAAATTGAAACAAGATCTTACAAACCTTAGTAGGTGAATTGACCGAGTACTGGTCTACATAGTTGAATGCTCAATGTTTAAATTTTTTTTGTATTTTTCAAAAATTCGTCTGATTAAATATATATTTGTTACGTGCCCATTTTCATTGATATGTCTCTGCCTGTCTGTTAGTACGATAACTCTCATCTAAAACGAGTTATCGATTTAAGGCTTTTGTTGTAGGAAAGAAACTTAGTTTTGAGCGATGTCGCTTCAGGGAGAAGAGTTAAAAGGGGTGGACATTGCTAAAGTTTCTGTAGTTTCACTGGTATTATGAATTTTGTTCCCGATCTTTTGGTTGACATAATGCACAAATTTTTAAGCATAATTAATAACAGTCACACATACAAAGAAATAGAGGAATGGAGGAGACGTTTAGAGGGGTTGCTGCGTATCATTGTCTTATATGTTTTAGTCAAAGTGCTTCGAATCGAGCACTTT
>CM032449.1:207135938-207232899 GCA_019049505.1 Pachyrhynchus sulphureomaculatus
TTAAAACTGAATTTTTCACCTTTTTAATGTTTAAATATTTCTAAAAGAAGTACTTTCTAACTTAAAAGAAGCTATTCTTATGAGCAATATTATCACGCTATTACTTTTTTAAATATGATTCACTAAAGTGAAATCATTTTTGCCCTGATAGAAGTGAGAGGCGCTTTAGACACTCCTTTTTTTATACAGTGATTTTTTTGTATCTCTGCGACAATATTGTGTAAAACTATGCTGCAATTTAAGCAAAAGAGCAACGACTTCGATGTCTTCACGAATGTTCCAAGAAGGTTTAGTATACTCGTCTTCCAATAATAATTTTATATTTTTGTAGAATATTTTCATGTCGATAAACTGAGCTCTCGTTACAGCAAAAAACCTATTACCGTTGTATAAAAGCACAGCTTTTAAATTAGCTCTAGATGAATCAATGAACAAACGCAAATTACTTAGATCCTATTCAAAATTTAAAAAGCTCGTGATTACATAAATGCCATTAAAATAAACTAAATTGCCTGCCTGAGAGAAATTAGATTTTAGTGCATTTTCTCGATTTCGAAAGTAGCCAACTTTTGGATCACGTACCAAGTCGTTAACGTCGCTTGTGTTAATAAATTAAGTGCAGAGGTACTTGGAACGAATTCTGTTTCATCGTCTTGATTAAGTATGACAAATAATTTTATAATAGTTTCTATAAATTTAGAAGTTGTTGGTGTAAATAGTACAGGCAATTTAGGACTATGAGAGACTGACTTTTTTACGAATAGTAGGTCTAGGTATTTAACGGTGTCAATATAAACTACTAAAATTGGACAAAGTCTATTTTTCAGCAGTTTTTGGCTGCTCTCTCGTTCGTCAATCGCCGTATCATCGGCTTTTCGACAGTAAGGAATCTTTGGCCTGCGAGATCTCCGGACCTTTCAGAAATATTAAACATTTAAAAAATGCAATAAGGCAGTGTGTAAATAGCGTTTCTCCGCCCATGTTAAGAAATGTTATAAAAGAATTACATTCGCGAAAATACAATTGGCCGGTGGGCACGTTGAAATGCAAATTAGATATATTTTTTTCTAAGTTTATGATTTTTGTTAATTAATTTGTGAGCTGTATAGGCAATGTCTTTGTTGCCTTAAGTAAATAGTAATTCACCAGTTTTCTTTTCATTTTTTGCCATAAAATTGTGACACTAGAATGTCCTCAAAAAAACAAAAACCTCAAATTGAGTGCTGTCCGGTAAAAATATTCGATAATTGTCCTTGCGACAGGTGTGGTTTTACGAAAAACATCATTTTTAGTGTTCCGCACGGAACACTTATAAGATCACTTCGATGTCTGTCACACCCGATTTTTTCCGAAACTATTTGACATAGAAAGTTGAAATTTTGCACTAATATGGGAATTGATGGCCTCATCAGAGCCGTGTAGTTTTAAAAGTTAAATTTTGACTTAAGGGTTTAGTTTTGGGGGTGAAATCGGAAGTGAAAAAAAAATTATCAGGTTATCTAGTGGGGATGTAAAAACACGAGTTCAAAAATATATATAATGTAATAGTTGCTCACACTTTTCGTTGTATTATTTTTAAAAAATTGTAAAAAATCGCTGTTCCGCCCCTTTATCTCGAAAAGTACTAATCAGAAATTTTTTAGAAAATCCTTGAATATTCTCCAAATTTTTTTTTTTTTTTAAAGCAACCAACGTACGAAACACTAATTGCGCAGGTTCGACTTGCACTTGACCGGTTATTTAATTATTGATTGTGAAAGAAGTAAAATATGGCTTAGAATCAAAAGTAAATTTTTTCTTCTTCCGTCAATCTAACTAATGTAATTCAAATACCAGAAATTAGAATCCCCTTTTACTATATTTGATGGGTCAAAAACTGACAAAATCGATTCAAAATTTTGCACACTACCATAAAATTTAATTCTAAATACTTTTCCCTAATAAATATTTTTGATATTTTAACAAGTAGAGTAATTTTTTGATTTTAGACATTAGAAAATTCGAATTTCCCGCCAAACCACAAATGATAACCGGCACTGCAAAATCATTTTTTGGATTTCAAGCAATGCAGAATCTACCTATAAATTTACGTTTTTTCTAAAAATGTTCAACTCATATATCGGCCATTTTCTACTTGGCACTGTATACTTGGAGTATAACCCTGTAAAGCGCTGTCAAGCGATAATTCTTAGCAACTTACTGAACAATTCCCATCTCGGTCTGTAGCTTTGAACAGCCCCCGACAGAGGAAAAGTAAGCCATTAAAACCAGGTTTACATCAGTCAACGGTGCAAATGATTTATTTCTTACTTGGTGTGCTTCGACTTAATAGTTACGCTCATTATATTAACTTTCTTTTGTGATATTAATATTCCGTCCAAATCACCGACATGACAAAGTACACACACGTCGAGATCCCTTAGCTCATCCCGTAAGAAATATAACATCCGTTATACAACAGACATGTGGACCTAAGATTTGTCCTGATGCCGAACAGAAACACCAAAATAATCAAGTACTTCTTAATTAAAGCTGTAAAATTTCGCCCTTAATTTTGAAAGTTAAATCTACGCAACCAGAACTATCAGAGCAATTGAATCACTTCCTTGACATAATTACAGAAATATAAGATAATTAAATCAAAATTTATATTATCATCTGCTTATGCTGTTGTTAAAATAAAAACTGAGGGTGACCAAAATAGTTATGTTTCCTCAGAGAGCGTTCTTTACGAGTGACAGTCGACGGGTTTTTTTTCTAACACCTTCACTATCAACGCCGGTGTGCCCCAAGGCTCCATAGTGTCTCCTACTCTCTTTTTTATTTACATTAACGATCTGTTGTAAAAGACGGGGACCCTAATCTACAGCTTTGCAGATGACAGTACGCTTATCTCTTCATTCACTTGGACATCGGCTACTCAGGCGAATATCCGCAGACAGCAGGAGGTCGTTTAACTTAACAAAGACCTGGAAGAAATTCTATCTTGGGTAACAGTAACCAAGTAGAATTTAACGCTACAAAAACCCAGGCAGCAGTTTTCTCTAAAAAAGTTACCGTTGCTGAACCCGACATAGTCATGTCGGGGCACTTCATTCCCCTAGTATCGTCACTCAATTTGTTGGGCGTTAATTTAGGAGCAAATATGTTCTGGCATGAACATGTTGCAGGCATAGCAAGGAGAGCTTCTCAAAAGTTGGGAATATTATTTCGAACCAGAAAGCTTTACCCTCCACAACAACTGTTAATTCTTTACAAATCTCAAATTCGACCAACTATGGAATACTGCTCCCATGTTTGGGGCTCCGCTCCCAAATACACACTGTATTTGTTGGATTCTGTTCAGAGAAGAGCTGTTCGTCTGATTGGAGATCCGGAACTGACCTGCGGCCTTGTTTCGCTGGAACATCGAAGAACGGTTGGCGACTTGAGCCTATTTTACATGTATTTTCATGGAAAGTGTTCGAAGGATGTAGCCCGCTTAATTCCTCCCAGAGCGGTGCATGTTCAAAATACACGTCGAGCTAATACTTCACATCCGGATGAGGTTCAGCTTGTTACTCTGCGTACAACGCTTTTCAAGCAGTCTTTTATATGGAGAACATCATCCCTTTGGAATAATTTGCCCAGGGCTGTGTTTCCCACCGAGTACAATTTACAGCGATTCAAAAACAACGTGAATCGCTTTTTCCGCACATATGCTGCTCCTGGAGCGCTTTGGGGATTTCCCTGTAGCACGTGTGCTAGACCCATAAAAAAAAAATAAAAAAAAATAAAAAAAAAATAAAAACCATCAACCAATTCATACGGTTTAGTTATGAAGGTACCCAAATATGGGTACGGATTCTTGTATTCAGCTTAATACCATCATAGATTGATGAATTAGTAGTGGATATACTAACGTGACTACCGCTGAATTAAAACACCATGAAAAATAAAACCATCGATGGAAAAATGTCTCATATACATACATATACATACATTGTCTCCTGATACCAAATGAACTTCATATAATTCTTCTGTGTTCAATTGCATGCTTATCATAAATCAACAACAATTACTATTATTTTTTTCCATAAATGGTTTCTAGTTTGATGTTATGTTTTATCCATCTAAATACTATCATTAATTAGAAAGCATGATGAGAATGAGAATCATTGGTGACCTGACAGATGCGACTCTTCTTCTTCTTCAGCCTTCATCATATAGGCCTCTCTCATACCTTTCCAGCTTTGACGGTTCTGTGCCTGTTTCATCCACATAAACCAGGCCGTCGCTTGAGGTCATCAGCCCAACGTTTGGGAGGGCGTCCTCTCTATCATTTACCCATGTTCGATCTCCATTTCATTATAGATTGGGAACATCTTTCCTCTGCAAATCTAGCAACATGACCAGCATAGCTCTATTTGAGTTCAGCCATCGTCTCTGCTACATTTCTGACCTTAGTAATTGATCTAATAAAAGTGTTGCTTTTACGATTTTTCAAAGATATCCAGCATTTGTCGTTCCATAGCATATTGTGTTGTTTTCAGTTGATTCATATAGTGCTCGGTAAGTGTTCATCTTTGGGCCCCGTAAGTTAGGACTGCCAAGATGCAGTGGTCGAAGAGCCGAGTTTGTTAGCGTTTTACTCATTTTACAAGATGCCACTCAACCTAATCTTTCTCTTCTATAAATCTCGGTTGTTTGATTTTCGTAGCCGTTTTATTCTATTGCCAAGGTATATATATTCATAAACGTTCTCCAGAGTAGTGTTTTTAGCTGTGACGTTCGGATCTTCTTTACGCGTTATCTTCAATCCAGCAGTAGATAATTCTTTCTCCAAGTCCGTCAACATTGCTTGCAATTCAGGGGGATTCTCCGCAATTAAGACAATAATATCCGCGTACCGAAGATGATTCAGTCTTTTCCCATTAATCAAGATGCCTCGATGATCCCAGTGTAAATTCATGAGTATGTCTTCTAAAGTTAATACAAAAGACTTTGGGGAAAGAGTATCACCACCCTGCCTTATGCCTCTTTTTATGGGAATAGGCTTCATAGATTTTTCAGATTGAACAGAGGAAGTCGGATCGACGAAACAGTAAATTTAAATTTTTCATTGAATTAATATTCCATCAGATAATTTAGGAACTAGAATCATGCAAGCACTGCCACCGCTGGATTCATCTCTGAAATTTAAAATGTGTATGTACTGACTCACAACCAGTAACTAGTAACAAATTGATCGGTTATATAAAACAACAACATGAATTCATCTCATTTAATTAAGTATTATCAATAATTCAACTAGAGCTTTTTCAAATTTATTTAAATCTGTAATAATTTCCAAAGAGATAATAAAAAACAAAATTATTGTCTTTAGAGCCTAGCTTTTCAAACAGAACGCTAAGAGAGCAAGCAAGTGCGGCACCGATTTTCACACATAATGAATTATAAAACTTAGCTTAAAATGACCTTTTGTTATTTTAGTGCTGCAAATGCGGCAACGAGTTATAATTTGCTCATAAATTGCTTTTTTATTTTGTTTCTGTGGAAATTTGAAAAATTATAGCTTTAATTTAATGTTCTAATAGTGTCGTCTCTGAAAGTCGGTTGTTATTTCTTATTTGGCAAGTTCAAATAGCTATTAAGGTCAAATATATAAAAATAGCTGTTAGCGTAAGAGGTTTGCAAACTGGTAATATTGCACATAACTAGTAAGAAAGTTTCAGCACCGCATAAGCAAAGTTCTGAAGGCTTATCACTGAAAATTAGAATTTTTTTTTTATATTCGTCTAAATAAGTTAGAATGAATTTATATATATATATATATATATATATATATATATATATATATATATATATATACATATATACATATACATATGTATATATAAAGTGATTAACGTATTCTTCTCTTTCTTTTCGCTACTTTTATACTCGCATATCTTTATTTGTTCTTGACAGCTCTCCTTGTCAAATACTTACCCATGCTCTGCGCACTGCTTACCATTGTTCTTGATAAAAATATGTAAGCAAAGAAATAAAACTAAACTCTCTAAAAGATTTGTTTCGTTAATCATATTTAGCAACGGCATGCGCATAATTAATCAAAGCCAGCTTCAAGCATATTTTTTTCATTACGATATTTTTGCGTCAGAGTTGTTTTCTTTAGGACAAAAATTTTATATATAATATCCGGAAAATTATTAAATATAACGTCTAGTAGTTACATATATATATATATATATATATATATATATATATATATATATACATATATATATATATATATATATATATATATATATATATATATATATATATATATATATATATATACATATATATATATATATATATATATATATATATATATATATATATATATATATATATATATATATATATATATATATATATATATATATATATATAAATATACATTACAACCCCGATTAACCGAGTCGCGATTATCCGAGCTCCAGATTAACCGAGCCAATCTAAGAACCTGATTATCCGAGGTACGCGCGTCTATGCTGCGTATTTACCGAGCTTCTAAAATATGTATGTACATATTTCCATTTAAAATCGTCGGGGCCTTCGGGGAATCCCCCTGATCCGTGTGAGGGGTTCCCCTATGTATGTTTTTGGACTCTTTCAGCATGTAAATTTACGTGAATGCAGTACATTATAGCGTTTACTACGGAGAAGTACGAGAATACTTACATAATTTATTTGGTTGGAGTTCTGGTAGTTAAGTGTAATTAATACGAACTGCTTTGTTTGAATTTTTGTTTGTCGTATTATAATGGAGCAAAACAAGCGTAAAAGAATCGTCGTTCCTATTGAAGAAAAATTAAAAGCCATCAGAAGAATTGAAGCAGGAGAGACAATTAAAGTTGTTGCACGAGATTATGGAGCAGGTGAGGTATGTTAACAGTTGGAGATTGGAAAAGAAACCGCACAAAAATAGAAGAGTGGTGTATAAATCAAGCCTCTTCGTCCTCAGGAAGAAAATCAATGAAAAGCGGCGACTATGAAAAGGTTCACGAAGCTTTATTCATGTAGTTTAACCAATAGAGATCAAAAGGTGTGCCTCTGTCAGGTCCAATTTTACAACAGAAAGCAATAATGATTAGTAGGCAATTCCCAGAGATAGAACAGTTTACAGGTCATCAATTGAGAAGTTTAAGCAGAACTTTAAAAAGAAAATCGAAGATTGCGGATACAAATGTGATCAAATTTACAACTGTGACGAAACTGGTCTGAATTATAAAATGCTTCCATCAAAAATATTGGCATCTCGACAGGAAAAATCAACTCCTGGTCACAAACGAAGTAAGGAAAGATTAACTATAATGGTATGTTCCAATGCACCTGGCAAGCACAAAATCCCACTGATGGTGATTGGCAAGTCTGCACATCCAAGAGCTTTAAAAGACATCTCACCCAAAGCCCTACCAGTCTATTACAAAAGTCAGAAGAGCGCATGGATGGAAACGACCTTATTTACTAACTGGTTTGAAGAAGAGTTCGTGCCATCTCTGACTAAAATTTTTGAACAGAAACCGTCTTCCTATTAAAGTAATTTTGTTAATGGATAATGCCCCCTCTCACCCTGAAGAAGGACTTCATGTGGGCGAAATTGTTGTAAAAAAAATTATAGGCGTTTATATCTTGAACATCTGTTAGAATACACAGAAAAGGAGGATATTATAAATGGTATGAAAAAGGTTACACTGAAAAATGTTATTTATTGGGTAAGTCAAGCTTGGGATTCTGTGTGTACTACCACTATTCAAAAATCTTGGTCAAAAGTTATTGATTTTGAGGACTATAATGACAGTGAAGATTATACTCCATTAAATGAATTAGCTTTGAAATTGAGAAGTCATGGAGACATGTCCTGTTCAAATTTTGACAGCGAGATAGAAGAAAAAGAAAAAAGTTTATTTGAATTAATGCAAAAATTAAAAGATTGCGAAAATGTGACAAGAGATGATGTTGTTGAATGGATTGCAGCAGATGATAACCGGGGTTCTACTGTATATATTATATATATATATATATATATATATATATATATATATATATATATATATATATATATATATATATATATATATATATACATATATATATATATATATATATATATATATATATATATATATGTATATATATATATGTATATATATATATATATATATATATATATATATATATATATATATATATATATTTGGTTCAATATAAAGCCACTGAAAATGGACAAAGTCCATATTTCCGCAATCTACCCACTGTTCTCTCATTTATTAATCCATCTTGAAGCACTTTTTGCCGTATTACGGCTCATCAATCGGGCCAGGATTGACAAACAAGACAATAGAACTTCGATTACTTATTCCCGTACTGGCGTAACATCGTGATAAGATACAATAAATTGTACCTAAAATTGAAACGCATTCCACCCTAGAACGGAGGCCCTCTACAACCCAAGATGACAGAGAAATGGTCAGCAAATTGCCAACATTCATCACAGGCAGCCAGATTGTACGAGGGTTCCATCCTAAACATATGTGAATCACTGTAAAATCACTGAAAATGGATAAACTCCATATTTCAGCAGTCTACTTATTGTTCTTTTGTTTATCAATGCTTCCATAGGTCGACGACGAAACGCATCTCGGGATAGATTGGTAAATGAGAGAACGGTATACTGCTGAAATATTGGAAATAATGGAAAAATTTGCAATGATTTAAAATCTTACTTATTTCTTCTAAATTCATGGCAATACTCTCAACTACTAAACGATAAGGATATGCGCATATTTCACATATTTCTGTATTTTTTCCCTCGTTAAATAGTACTGTTATACTAATGTACTGCATTCGATTGTGACAGGTTGTATTCCTTCCTAATTCCAAATGGCAACTGATGTGAATCGTCCAATATTGTAAAAAATTTGGTCACTGTACACTCTTCAAAAGTCACTCCCATTCCATTAGTCGTGTGTCGCCTCCACGTAGATTATCACCATGTACAGCCTTGGCCAAAAGTATTAGGCTCCCCTAATAAACACGTGAAACTCATAAAATATTAAAAAAAAGACTAATTGTTTTAACAGTACCATAGGCGGCGCTGTCAAAAGCTAACTTAAACAATAGACAATCTCTTTTACAGGTCCATACAACACCTGGCCTACAAAATTGCGATAATGAGGTTTTTTGAAAAATATTTTTAATGTTTTATCAGTCTCTTTTTACTACTTGTAGTGTCAAGAAGCTTTCGTGCGTGTTTTATTTGTGAACTGGACATTCTTATATTTGAGAAATGCCTAAGAAAAGGAGCTTGGTATCGAAAAACGAATTAAAATTCAAACCTTACATGAACAAGGCAAGTCCTAAGTAGAAATAGTCAAGTTAGTAAAATGTTCCCGGTGCGCAGTGCAATATGCTATTAAAAGGTTTGTGGAGAATGGCTCCCATGCCAAAAAAATGAGAACGGGCAGAAAACGTAAGACTAATGAGCGACAGGACAGAAAACTCATCCGCGAATCTATTAAAAATCGAAAAAAAAAATATCATCTGAGCTCTCTGCAACTCTGTCGGGATGCCGATTAGTTCTCGAACGGCAAGGAGAAGACTGATAGAAGCTGAATTAAGAGGGTGCAAAGCTAAAAAGAAGCCTTGGCTTTCGGAGACCAAAAGGAAGAAACGTTTAGAATGGGCTCTGAAGCACTAACATTTTAGCGAAGAGGATTGGTCTAATGTTGTATGGTCCGACGAATCCAACTTTGAGGTAAGTTTTTATATGATTTATTTTAACAAATAACTACATACAATTACTCTTGATTTAATCCGTTTTATTCAAAATAATAACTAATTTTTTAATTGAGTATTTTTCTATTCGGAACGTCAGGTGTGACATTCGTGAGGCGACGTGTCGGCGAGGAATACCATCCAGTTTGCGTGGTACCTACTGTAAAACACGGAGGAGGCAGCATTATGATCTGGGGCTGCATGGCTGCTAAAGGTGTCGGCGAAATGTTCGTTTGTGAAGACCGCATGAACAGCCAAAAGTACATAAATGTAATAGAAACTGTACTGATGCCTTCGCTAACGCACATTTTTGGCGACACTAATTTAGACGACATCAAATTCCAGCAAGATAATGCAAGAGACAATAACATTGTCTTGTTGGATTGGCCGGCGCAGTCTCCAGATTTAAACCCTATCGAGCATCTTTGGGGTATTCTGAAGCGCAAGATACGGGAGCAGAGCATAACATCAAAGCAGCGCTAAAAAGCGCTTTGATGGATGAGTGGGATGCCATAAGTACAACTGAATGTACTAGGCTTGTACGCAGCATGCCCCAAAGAATTCCTGCTGTAATTAAAGCTAAGGGTGGACACACCAAACATTAATTTATTTTATAATTTTACCTCAATATATGATTTTACAAATCATACGAATTTAATTTTTTACCCTCCAACACAAGAAATGAACTAAATTGTAGGACGCCTGATACTTTTGACCAAGGCTGTAATCCTATTGTTTGGAATTCGGAGTCCACGTAGTTTATAGTTATATACATATATAATAAAGAACTATTACTATCTAGACGATTTGCTGATTATTAATAAATTTTCTGGAATAGATTATTATTAAATTTTTTGCATAAGTAGTTTCGCGGATAAATACTCCTAAATAATCGCATTTTATTTTGGTTTTTGAAGCGAGCAACCTGAAGCTTTAGTTCAAGATTTATGAATTTATTGATTTGGAATTTCCAGCTGAATGCATACCGCAAATAATGTTGGTTATGGCCTTGCCCAATTCCCTTTATTAAATCCCTTTACAACTGATCAGATAGAAGCTATTAGTTAGCCTATCTGAAACATCTGTAGATAATGTATTACTGTGGTATGTGCTCTATTACCAAGGTAAATAAAACCTTCAGAGAAGTGAATAAAATTTGGGAAAACTGCTTTATTCAATTATGTACAAATGCTTTATTGTTTTTATATTTATGTAACTACTATACATTACATTTAATAATTTTTCAGATATTATATATCCAATTTTTGTAATAACAAAAATAAGATACTCTGACAGCAAAATATTATACTGAAAAAAGTTGCTTGAAACTGACTTTGATTAATTAAGGGCATGCCGTTGCTAAATACGGTTAATGAAACAATGAAACAAATCTTTTAGGGCAGTCGGCTAATTTTCTTTTAAATTTTAATTTTATTTTTTTACTTACGCATATTTTTTTGTTAAGAACAAGGGTCAGGAGTTCGCTAGAAATTGATAGAGGTCCTTGACAAGGACAGCTGTCCAGAAAAAGATAGGCGAATGTTAAATAGACAGATTCAGTTTTCTTAACAAAATTAAACAGTCTGAATTTAGTTTACATTTTGTACGTTTGAACCATTCCATTCATAAAGCTCTGCTGTTATGAACAACTGATAAGTAGAAGTAAAGCTGTAGGGGCCTGCCGTGTAATTAAAACGAAATGACCAAACATAATTTTTAAGTTTAAAGAAAAAGAAATACAAGAGAGTTGTGGTAGTCACTAAAATAAAGTGCATTACAAAATTAATAGATATTGACAATAAAAATACTTAATTATTTTGTTAACTGGCACTAAATAAATTTTTGTAAAGATTTACAACTGCGTTATCGCGATTAAGACTAAAACAGATTTTTGATATTTATGTTTATGTAATGAACAGATGTGGGTATATTAGGTACTATAAAAGTTGGTAAAGGATAGAATTTGCTACATCTAATTGACTATTCAGTAAATTTGTATTATGGTTCTTTGAATCTCTGTAAATTTCTATGGATTCTAAGAAATTGAGTGTTAGCCCTTTAGGTGCCGTATGGAGTATTTGTAAACAAATAATATTGGGAAATTTCTGTTTCTAAAAAATGTTGAGCAAAACGTGATTTTTCATTTTTTAGCTTATAAGAAGCATTATGTTCTGCGAATCTTGATTTGGATGCAATAGCTGTTAGGTAGGCCAAACGGGACGGAATTTCAAAACAAGATTCGCAGAACATTAGAATGGAACTGTTTTGTGCCTAAAGGGAAAAAATAGATGTATTTTAATAACTGCCAAGTGCAAGTCGGACTTGCGCAATAAGTGTTCCGTACGTTGATATTTTAATAAACTGACAAGTGCAAGTCGGACTTGCGCAATTAGTATTTCGTACGTTGATTGCTTTTAAAATAAAATTTTTTGTTACGGAGGTATAAAATGATCAATGACTTCACAAAGCATACCCCAAATGAGTTTTCCACAAATATTACATCATATATATTTTTAAGCGAATAGTTAACCCAAGCTTAAAACTCAGCCAAACGAAGAAATCCCGAAACAGATTAGCTGCTCTGGGCACGTGGAATATACAGGGATGGAGGACAAATAACATCGAAGTCATACAAGTGTTTAAGAAGATGAACATAGACATTTTAGTAATAAGCCAGACGAAGAAAAAAGGAAGTGGAATAGAAGAAATAGATGAAGTGTTGCATTGCTGGAGTGGAGTAAAGAAGGAAGAAAGAGCAAAGGCCGGAGTTGGAATATTAGTAAAAAAGAAGAGGAAAAAGAAAATAACATCTTGGGAACCCATCAATGAAAGAATCATAAAACTAAATATAACAATGCTAGGAAAAGATATGGTAATATTAGGAGTATATGGCCCAACAGAAGACAGCACTATAAGAGAAAAAGAAAATTTCATGGAAACACTAAAAATAGAAACACAAAAAGTAAAGAAAAACCAAGAATTAATAATAATGGGAGATCTGAATAGGAGAACAGGAAGGAAAACAAAGCACAATATCGTAGGACCATTCGGAGAAGACATTACTAACGACAACGGAGAGAGACTAATAGAGCTGTGTGAACTAAACAGCCTCAAAATAAAAAACGGATTCTTCAACACAAGGACATCCACAAATATACTTGAATGCAAGAAACACGAAACTTAAAATAAATAATAGACTACATTATAATTAAAAACGATACCACTATCAAAATAAAAGACGTAAGAGTAAAGAGAGGGACAGAATGTGGAACAGACCATAGACTATTAATAGCAAATATAAAAGTACCGTGGTACAAGACAATAAAGCAAAAAGAAACAATAGATAAAGAAAACAGAAATACTAATGAGATAGCAGACAAAGAAATAAAATACAAAATACACTTACTGCAAGACGAAATGATAAGAGACCTATATAGACGACGATTAGATCAAAAATTAAATGAATTTAACTACTACAACATCCAACAGATGTATGACCACATAAAAGATTGCATCAAACAGGCGTCCCTAGAAGCATTAGGTAAAGAAAACAACGAGAACGAGATACATAAAATTAGAATCTGTGAAAAAACCAAAGAATCTATAAAGGAGAAAAAAAGACTATACGAAAAAATGGCTGAATACAAAATCAGAAGAAGATTTACAGAAATATAAAGAGAAAAATGCAGAAACGAGGAGGATGATAAACAAAGAAAAGAACGAGAGATGGGAAAAAAAATCGTGCGAACATGTAGAACAGTATATAGGAGGAACTAGAAATACAGAGTCATGGAGAATAATTAAAGCATTAAGGACTAACAATAGAGAGAAGACGTATATAGAGTACATCCCAGAAAGCGAGTGGGAAGAATATTATAAGAAGCTGCTAACAGAAGATAGACAATAATTCCAAGAAGAGAACCCTGAAGAAGAACAGAATAAGGAAATTAAGGAGATAGAACTAAACTATGAAGAAGTAAAGAAGACAATAAAAACACTCAAAAATAATAAATCTGTAGGGCCTGGGGGTGTGCTAAATGAAATGATTAAGTACGGGTCTAATAAATTACATCGAATGCTGAGAAACATGTTCCACAGAGCGATAAATGGAGAAAAAATACCAGAGGAATGGTCAAAAGCTTATAGTATCTATATTTAAAAAGAGAGACCGCAGAAAATGCACAAACTATAGAGGCCTAAGCATAATATCGAGTATGGGACGTTTGTATGGAAAAATTATTAAAAATATCATGGAGTAAAATATAAAAGGAAAAATTGGAGAAGACCAAGCAGGCTTTACGGCCGGAAAATCATGTATAGACCACATACACACTATAAAACAAACAATGGAAAAAAAAACTGGCAAAAAATAGAGAAGTTTATCTAGCCTTCACAGTACCAAGACAAAGATTATGGAACGCAATGAAAGAAATAGGCATTGACAAAGAACTAATATACGCAGTAAAAGCTCTCTACGAAAACAACACAGTGAACATAAAAATAGGACATAAAGTAGGGAAGAGACTCTAAACATCAAAAAGCCTGTTACAAGGATGCTCTACATCCCCAACACTATTCAAAATATACCTCGAACAAACATTAAAAAAATGGAAGCAAAAATGTAGTGGAATGGGAGTACCAATACGAGAAGATTACTTATATGTTTTAAGTTTCGCAGACGACCAAGTAATCATAGCGCAAGATGAGGAAGACCTCAGTTATATGGTAAGAAAACTGAAAGAAGAATACACTAAAGCAGGATTAGCATTAAACTTTGAAAAAAAAAAAAACGGAATATCTAACAACAAAGGAGGGAAACGTGGAGAATCTAGAAGTAGATAACGAAACAATAATCAAAGGAACTGATAGATTTGAATATCTAGGAACCATCATTTCAAAAAACGCAACACTAGAAGAAGAGATTAAAGCTAGATTAGGACAAACGCGAACATGCATAAGACAATTAAATTCGATCCTGTGGGACAAGCACATTACAAAGAGAAACAAAACACGCATATACAAATCAATAATACAAAGCATAATGACATACGGGTCAGAAACATGGACAATCAACAAAAGAAATAAATCTAAAATTAACGCGGTAGAGATGGAGTATTGGAGAAGATGTTGTAGAGTGACACGTATGGAAAGAATAACAAATGAAGAAATAAGAAGCAGAATGAACATCAAAGAGAACGCAATAAACACCATTGAAGAAAAACGATTAAAATGGTATGGACACATAAGACGAAGCGAAGATAATAGGTGGATAAAGGAAATAACGGAGTGGAGCCCTATAGGGAGAAGAAAAAGAGGAAGACCCAGACGATCGTGGAGAGACGATGTGGACGAGGCTATGGAGGACAGGGGTCTAACAGATGGAGACTGGGGGAAGATAGAAACGGATGGAATCAAAGGCTGAGAGAAGGAAGACAGCGTCAGCTGTGGAAAATCCTTGTTGTGTATATATATATTTGTTTTTACAAGCTTTCATTTGACACCCCACTCGATGACCTGGTAATTTTTTTTCACTTCCGTTTTCACTCCGCAAAACTAACCCCTGAAGTCAAAATTCAACTTTCAAAACTACACGGCTCTGATGAAGCCATCAATTCCTATATTAATGCCAAATTTCAACTTTCTATGTCAAATAGTTTCGGAGAAAATCAGGTGTGACAGATGGGCAGACAAATGGATAGACAGACGGACAGATAGACAAACAGACACCAAAGTGACCTTATATGCGTTCCGTACGGAACACTAAAAAGATAAATGGGTAACTGGTAAAAATGGGCGCAGAAGTTAAGTAAAGCTCGGGCAAAATGAATGTAGGAAATAAACAATCCACGCACAGGTAGAGTGTGTTTGAGCGTCTACTCACGAGAATTCTGACCCCTTACTATGCAAACGAATAAGTGCCGTAAATGTGGCCATGGGTTCGTTACAATGCCTTTTGTTTACAACCCTATGAGATGGACCGGATAGAAAATTTAAAGAACACTGATGCTGCTCATAGGTTTACACACACATTTTTACAGGTCCTTACGAAATACTAATAAGATCACTTCGGTGTCTGTCTATCTGTCCGTCTCTCTGTCTGTCTGTCCGTCTATCATATCCGATTTCTCTCCAAAACTATTTGACATATAAAGGTGAAATTTGACACTAATATAGGAATTAATGGCCCCATCAGAGCCGTGTAGTTTTGAAACTTAAATTTTGACTGAAAGGTTTCGTTTTGGGGGGTGAAATCGGAAGTGAAAAAAAAATTACCAGGTCATCGAGTGGGGTATCAAAAGCTTGTGAAAATACGAGTTCAAAAATATATATAGCGTAATACTTGCGCACACTTTTCTTTGTATTATTTTTAAAAAATTGCCAAAAGTCATTGCCCCCCTTATCTGGAAAAGTACTGATTAAAAAATTTTAGAAAAATTCCAAATTATTCTCCACAGGGTGTACATTGAAGAAAAGTTATCACGAGGGCATTACCTTTAATAATTTATCTGATATATAAAAAAAACAAAAATTTCAAAGTCATCAATTTTCAACAAAGATCGGAAACAAACTTGGTTGAAAACTCATTTGGGATGTGTTTTGTGAAGTCATTGATCATTTTATCCCTCCGTAACAAAAAGTTTTATTTTAAAAGCAATCAACGTACGGAACACTAATTGCAAAAGTCCAATTTACACTTGACCGGTTTTCAGCAAAGACTGAAAAAAAACTTTATGAAAAACTCATTTGGGGTGTGTTTTGTGAAGTCATTGATCATTTTATACCTCCATAACAAAATTTTTTATTTTGAAAGCAGTCAACTTACGGAACACTAATTGCGCAAGTCCGACATGCACTGGGCCAGTTATTTTAATTAGAAGGGCTCATTTTTTAAAATTTAATTATCAGGGCCCGGATTTTCTCTCCCCGGCACTGAACCAGAGAATCTAGTTTTAGCAGAAATGAACATCATCACACTGTTCAAAAAGATCTTTACTAGTTATTGGAAGATTTTTTTAGAATAAATTAACTTCCAAAAGAGAGAATGTAGTTTGATTTGCAATAAAAGTTTTTTCATTTACTGATTTACTACAAATATTTTACAATTGAATTTGATTATATCTCCTAATTAACATTTTGCCCTTTCAGCAAATAACTTACAAAGTGTGAAGAAAATAGGGCGTATAAAATTTAATTCTACTTAGCTAAATAATTATTATAATCCATATTTCTTTTTAATGCAATTACAAGCAGGCTAAACAAAAGTTTAGTCATTAGCAACAGGCTTTAACATGTCTAGAGGAAGATAATTGACCATAATAATCTAATTAAACACCTAATGGTCTAGCCACGCCATCACGTGACTGCATATTAGCTTATGGTTCATACACACGACTTGTCAGTGATTACTCCAACGACTTACAAGGTCAGGATTAATATTTTATTAGGAGTGTTTTAACTCTTGAACAAAGAACTGAAGAAAATTGTTAACGACTTTTTAGGAAATAAAAAAAAATAACGTAATATGAAGGATTTATATAAAGAAAATTAGTACCTGCTTACTTTTAGTCCACAAGATTGATGAAATACAGGTCAGTGAATAAGTTTTGAAAGCGACATCTGTGCAGCATCACTTGCACCAAATATTGAACACCATTTTTGAAGCGTCATCTGTCATATGAACACGGCCTAAATTTCAAGTCGATCTGTCAAGTCATTCTTTGTTTATCAGTTGGTTAAAATAGACGTGTTTGAGTATTTTTCAAAAATGGGAAAAATTGAATATCGTGCAGTGATAAAATTCTTTATTTTGGAAGGAGTATCGGCAACTGAAATCTCTGCAAAGTTAATGAAAATATTAAAGAAGTTTGCTTCTTCATTTCCAACTGTTCACAGATGGAATATAGAGGCTAAACGTGGTCGTACAAGCGTCATTGGTGATCCACGTCCAAGATGTCCAAAAACTGCAATAACTTAAGAAACTGTTGTGCAAGTATAAAATATGGTAATGGAAAAACGGTCGATTAACCGTGGACGATTTAGCTGAAGCTATAAGCATCTCAGTGGGATTAGTACATGAGATCTTAAATAATGTTTTGGGTTTGAGAAAGCTATTCACAAGATGCATTTATTAACATCGTACTCGAGAGAAACTTTCTAAACTACATTTGGCTCGTTTCACAAAGGAAATTTATGCGTGGATTTGTAGCTATAGCAACTTGGGTTTTTCAGGATGATCCTGAACTGCAACAACAAACTACACAGTTCAACTCCAAAGCAGCCAAAATGGTCAAAGTCCTATAAAAAAATTATGGCATCAGTTTTCTGGGATACAAAAGGAATTTTGTTAATTAATTACCTTCAAACCGGTAAAACAATCACAGGACAGTATTATTGCAAGATTTTGGGCCAGCTGGATAAGAAAATTCATGAGAAAAGGCCCGGTTTGCACAAGAAAAAATCATCTTTCATCATGACAAGGCTTTACTCAGAGAGGTGATTTGGCAACGGCAAAACTGGTGGGATTAAAGTATAAATTGTTGGAACATACACCCTATTCGCCAGATCTAGCTCCGTCTGACTTCTGTATGTTTCCAAACCTCAAAACATTTCTGCGTGAGAAGCGTTTTTTAACAAATGATGAGGTGATAGCATACGTAGATGAGTATTCTAAAGGTCTTCTGAAAAATCATTTCAGAGATGGGGTAAATGAATTCTAAAATCGCTGGCAAAAATGTATTAAACTTAAGGGAGATTATACTGAAGAATAAATATATTTTGGCTACTTAATTTACCTTGTTTCAATTCTGCTTTCAAAACTTATTCACCGACCTTAGGAGATTAGAAGTATTAGTTTTTATTAAACCAGCCTTATTTTTGGAATCTAAGGTTTATACTCTATCACGTGCATTATCTTAATTAGAATCAAACTGTTGAATTCTACAAGTCCATGTTTTTTAATGTAAATATTTTAAGTGGTTGTTTTGTAATCTTTGACATAATGACACTACACAAACAGTTATAACCTTTACACTAATCTCTTTATTTATGCACTTGACGCGCCAACCATAATTAGCAGAAGGGATGATTGACTAAACCTAAAATTAAAAAGTGTACATTTATACCAAGAGTTTTGATTACTCAAGCGAAGTCGACCAATGACGGATATCGGCTCAATTTGGGTCAAGTAACCAGTACAAAAGACTCTAAGAAATGGCTAGATTCTCCATATTTAGACTCTATTTACATTTTCTAATGTCAATAATTTCATGTGCATCTAATAATCTCCTATCATATATATCCCCTAAATTATTTGGTGTTATAACAATATATTTTAAAACATGTTCCGTAATGCGTGGTTTTTCTAATATAGCATACCTGAACTGGACTAAAAATCTTGTTTCAACCAACCTTTTAATTTACCTAACATTTTTCTTGTCACAATGCTTACAACTTGTCATATATTTTACTATTTTCACGTTTCTAGATTTTGTCCTACAGACATCCTAGGATATTTTCAGTTGTCTGATGACTTATAGACTAACATGAGTCCTACCTCATTAAATTTATTATTGAGTCCTCTGCTATACTCTAGATTGTATTTGTATTATTTCGTCTTATTTTGCTCACGTATAAAAAGGTGAATTATCTAACCTAACTTACATCCACCATTTATTAAGTTGCTTATGAACGTCTCGTTATAACAATTGAACATAGCTATATTCCTAAAACGATTCCTTTCATTTTTCAATCTGATTTCAAAAAGTGAAAGAAGAAATTTTGTTTCTTGATAATGCAATCAATCGTACGGTATCTGTCCTACATACGTCAAAATCAAATTTATTATTATTTGCTATATATCCAAAAAACGCAATTTTCTTTGTTCTCAAATGCGCAAAGAAATTTTATGCAGTTGTATCGGCTATTTATTTTAAAAGATTATGTATAGTTGTTTTTTTGTATTGAAAATTGCGAATATATTATCCACATACCTATACCAGTCCCTTGGAAAATACGAGTTTTGACCGGCTTCAGTATAAAACTGATTTATGAATAAGCTAACCATGAAGGGTCATTACCAATTACCCTTAGCTGCTCAACAAAAAAAAATTGATTATTCCATTGAAAATTACCTTATTTTATACAAAATTTAAATAAAATTAAATTTCCGTGAATAATTTCTTCCTCGACGTCATTCATTCCAAACAACTCCTGAAAGTATCGTAGTAGAAAACAAAAAACTGACCTCCAAAGAAATTAAAATTCCAAAGAGTTTTTCATTGAAGAGGTATTCTCTCTTACATGTAATTTTTTAACTCTTTTACCAACCATTTAGAAATCTAAAATATATATAAAATGCAACGTCTCTCTGTCTGTCTGTTGGCTAGTGCGCTTATCACTCGAAAACTACTTATCCGATTTACGACCTTTTTTTTTAAAACAAACATATGTTCTCTGGACATATATTTTAATACGTTAGGTAACTTAAGGTATAAGCAGTGACGATAATAGTTAATCAAGACGGAAAAAAGTTTGCTGCCAGCGCGTCTTTTGCAATACGCTGCCTAAACCATTAAATATGGTACAATATCATGTAGCAAAGGATATAAAATATATAAAAGTCTCTCTCTGTCTATCTATCTGTTTGTCCGTTAATACGCTTATAACTCGAGAACCACTTATCCGATTTACATGTTTTTTTTTAACTCATACATGTGTTCTCTGGCTAGGTTATCTATAATCTTCTATAATGTATATAAAATACAACGTCTCTCTGTCTGTTTGTCCGTTAGTGCGCTTATTCCGCGAAAACCACTTATCCGATTTACGTGTTTTTTTTATTTCATACATTTGTTCTCTGGCCAGGTTATCTATAGTCTTCTAGAAATATATATATATATATATATATATATATATATATATATATATATATATATATATATATATATATATATATATATATACATTTTGCGTGTTTTTTTTTTAAATATACATATGTTCTCTGGGCAGGTGATAGGATATATTTTATTACGTTAGATAAAATAAGGAATAAAAGGTGACGATAATAGCGAATCCAAGTCGGAAAAAGTTTGCCGCTATCGCGTTCTCTTGCAATACACTGCTTAAACCATTAAATGTGGAACACTATCATGTAGCGAAGAAATATAATATATATAAAATACAATGTCGCTCTGTCTGTCTGTCTGTTAATGCGCTTGAGAAGCACTTATCCAATTTACTTGTTTTTTTTTTAATTCATACATTTGTTCTCTGGCTAGGTTTTCTATAATCTTCTATACTATATACAAAATGCAGTGTCTGTCTGACTGTCCGTTTGTCCATTAGTGCACTTATTACTCGAGAACCACTTATCCGATTTACGTGTTTTTTTTTTTATTCATACATACGTTCTCTTTCCAGATTATTTTATTATAATAATAATTTATAATCTATAATATATATAAAATGTAAAGTCTCTTCGTCTGTCTGTCTGTCTGTCCGTTATTACGCTTATCATTCGAGAACCACTTATCCGATTTACGTCTTTTTTTTTATTCATACGTACATTCTCTTTCCAGGTTATATAATTAAAATAATAATCCATAATATATATAAAATGTAACGTCTCTTCATCTGTATGTCTGTGTATACATATGTTCTCTGGTCAAGTTATAGGATATATTATATTACGTTAGGTAATATAAGAAATAAGCAGTGACGATAATAGTGAATCAAGTCGGAAAAAAGTTAGCCGCTAGCGCACTCTCTTGCAATTCGCTGCCTAAACCGTTAAACATGGAACAATATCATGTAACAAAGAACATAATATATATAAAATGCAACGTCTCTCTGACTGTCTGTCTGTCCGTTAGTGCGCTTATCACTCTAGAACCACTTATCCGATATACGTGTTTTTTTTTTAATTCTTAACTAAATATTTATCAAAAAAAAATCTATAATATATATAAAACGCAACGTCTCTCTGTCTGTCTGTCCGTTAGTGTGCTTACCATTCGAGAACCACTTATCCGATTTACGTGTTTTCTTTTAACTCTTAACTTAATATTTATCAAATAAAATTCTATAATATATATAAAACGCAACGTCTCTCTGTCTGTCTGTCCACTTATCCGATGTACCTGTTTTTATAAAATACATATGTTCTCTAGCCAGGATACAGGATATATTTTATTACCTTGGCTAACATAAAGAATAGGTAGTGACGATAATAGTGAATCAAGTCTATGCGAGCGGAGCTACGGGCACGGTTAGTTAAATATATATGTTAAAATTATAGTTAGAATCGGACTTATTGCTATTTTAAGTTTATAAATTTTGCTCAAACAAAACAACTTTGGTATGGCTGTTTTTTTTTTTATACATAAGCAAAATAAGTTCAGTTATAAATCTATATTATATGATCCAAAATGCAGCAAGAGACTCAATAAAATATTTATTGAGGGAGGCCTCACTTTTGTCCATAAATCATCAGAAAACTTGAAAAATATCTAAAGAAGTTCAAAGAATAAAATTCACGAACGTGAAAGAAATGGAATACGTGAGATAAGTTGTAATGATAGTAAGAGATATGTTGGGCAACTTATTGAAATTACGAAATGCCTAAATAAAATGGCCTATTCCTTAGGGTTTTCTGAATTGGTTACCTGACTGGAATTAAATTTTCTTCTGTGATTGGTCGGTTCTGCTCAAATAAATCACAATTTTCGTATAAATAGTCTAGTTTGTTATCATATATTTAGTCAATCATCGCTTCTGATGATGCTAACGTGGTTAGCGAAACTCACATCGAATGTAAAAATATACCTACTATTTCTTGTAGTGGCGATAACTGTCCAGGGTGAGAAAATTAATATACAAATTCGTTCAATTAAGGTCGATTCTTCCCCTGGACCAACTAATGGTGTTCTTAACGCTAGTCCAGTCCATCATCTAGTACGGTGTGGTGAGCTGGGGCCACTGCGCACCCATATTACTCCAACCATTGGTTTTGCTTCATAAAAAAATAATGAAAATCTGTTTAAAAAAATCAATCTATTATCCTTCAGCACTTTTATAAAGTGAATTTAATGTTTTGACAATTAATAATTTATATAAACATCGCTTTCTTAAATTTATTTTTAATCATCCTTCCCGGTGGCCCCCGCTCATTAATATCGTACTCGAGTGCGGGCGAGAGAACCCCTGGAGGAGCCTAGAGCTCACACCTCCGCTGCTGCTGCCCATGCAGCCTACTATGTCCCCCACCTATTCAACACTCTTCCTGGCAATGTCTCCGCCATCGGCTCTGCAGCGGCATTCGCAAAACATTTAGGGAGGTGGCTGGTTGGGAACGGGTAGTTTCTGGTGTCTCCCTTGTAAACATGAGTAGGTATGGGAACCTAATATTTTGTTTTTTATTTAGCCATCAGTGCCATTCCATAGTTTTTTGTTTACTCTTTTTTTTGTTTTCCTTTTTGTCTGTCTTGGAAGATTTTTTATTTTGTTTTAGATTTTTTCTCAAGCTAAGCACCTGTAGGAAACACATTTAATTTTATTAAATTTATTTTTTATTTTTATTTTTTGTTTCAGTGGATAAAATATTCTTTTCTTTGAGACAGACGCCACCTCGACAAGAGTTCTCTCATTGAGGGGGTGGAAAGATCAAATTGATAAAAGTAGAAGTATTAATGGAAGTTATTATTCTAATTTTATTTGTTTTTATTACGTTGTTTTGTTTACTTTTTTCAATAAAAACATTTGATTTGATTTGTTGTTTAGTGTCATTGTATCAAAGATCTCAACATAGTGGAGACGAAAACAAATCTCGATCCTTAATAATTTTAGTTAATTGCATCAAAAAATTCTTATAATTAAAAATTATAACTTACTTCCTCTTTCTAGGAAATAAGCGAATTTATGGTTTACTGGAGCTCTTTTAATAAAGAAAAGTGGGCATCAGACAAATCCATAAACCTTCGGATACGTGATCGCGCCAAGGGAAAAGCGGAGCGCACTCAAACAAAAGAGGTTGTATTTTATTGATAGGTCTAGTTCGTTTCACTAATAAAAATGTTTCACGGGAAAACATTCTTTTTTCCCTTTTTTTCTGTTTTCTTAATCCATTATGTAGATTTTTACCTATCGGAAATATTCTGTATTAAATGTATAAAGAGAAACGTGAAACAAATGACTTAAGATTTTTTTTATTCTCCTAAGACTGGGGATAATAATTCCAAATACCGATAGTGCTTATATAGGCATTTAATGTGATATAACACTGAGTGCTAAGCCACATAAATCTCTCGAATAATGTGAACATGCTGACCAAAATGTTCAGTTCCGTTGACAGCCTACGGTCTCACGTCCCGAAAAATCAGTTAAGATATATGATACAAGAACCCGATAGGGCAGTCATGCTGGTTATCTCTATTTACATCATGTGTTTAACACAAAAAATTAAAACTCCTTTACAGGATGTTTATGAAGTTAGAGAGTTGTCTTAACAAAAAAAATCTATATAAGTAAGATATATTCAACGCAAGCTATTTTACGAATAAAGACTACCTTAAATTGGCATCATCTTGCCTCCTAAAAACTGGGTTCATGTATCTAAAGCTGTCATTCGGATACTTTTAACAGTTCATATAGTTATCTTAAAATACCATTATGCAGCCTGGAAAAAAACTGTAATGATTTAATTTTTGATCAATATTTAAATCTTGATAAAACATTCACACCTAGAAAATATATAGTGTTAAATTCAGATTTTAAATTAAGAATTTATTAATAACATTCATAATCCGAACATAAGGGGCCAAGTTAATTTAAAAATCCTCTTGCGTAATAATTTATAATAGTCTAATACACAATTTGACAAAATTAAATTATAATACTTGTAAAAGTAAATTGGGAAATTATCTAATAAAGGTCACATTGGAAGAAGGATTCCCTGTTAATTAAAATCTTACCCAATTGGGCCGACTAATTTATTACTATTTTTTCTGTTTCTTGTAATATGCTTTAATTTATGTTAATTTTATTATTTTAATTATTTTATCTTCTTGATGTGCCATATCCGATACGGACGTAGTCGACCCTATCGCCGTTGCCTGTGATGTGTTCTACAAACTAAGAAGACCTACAATTTAACGCCGGTTCTGAACGACCAAAGTGAGAGGGCTTTACTGGGCATTACACTACTGCCAATATGCCATTGCCTTCCCGAGAGAGGCGACCGTCATGTTGTAGAGCTTTTAATTTATGATTTTCTGAGCCGCAACTCGAACTCAAGTCTCCGGCGTAAAAAGCAGAAAGCTCACCCACGACATTATGGCCGCCTCTAACTACTTTATATTAGCTCTCTTAATTTTTGTTATTATTATTCGCACATATATATTCATTATTTGTAATATTATTAACGACAGTAAATTGTATTAGTTTCAATAAAAACTCTCCACGTGATCTCAAAACATTCACAGCCATACTCTAGGCAGGCTGTTAGAAAATTAGCCTGTTCCTGAATACGTTATCTACTGAGAAACAAACAAAAATATGAGGGTGTACCATTATAAAAAAAATACATGGTTTGACTAATATTCTTACGTTTTTCAGGCTAGTTCAGGATACATCTCTAAAAAAACTCGAGATCCGGCAATAAAGCTTTTTTGTCCTTACCACCACCTTAACCGTCAAACCTACCACCCAGGCCACAAGTTTTACGAGCTGTGTCCTGTTCCCATTTGCTTACATTTTTTTATAAGACACACCATATATCTTTCTGCAGACATTACTTTCATATTTTTATACTACAACTTGCAAAAATGAACCTTAAATGTCTCAAAATTTTAATAGGAAACTTCCATAGGTTACCGAGTTCATATCTTTTTTTTTTCTTTTTTTTTTATGGTTCTAGCCCACGTGCTACAGGGAAGTCCCTAAAGCGCTACAGGAGCGACACGTGTGCGGAGAAAGCGATTCACGTTGTTCTTATATCGCTGTAAATTGTACTCGGTGGGAAACACAGTCCTGGGCAAATTATTCCAAAGGGATGATGTTCTCCATGTAAATGACTGCTTGAAAAGGGTTGTACGAGGAGTAACAAGCTGAACCTCATACGGATGTGAAGTATTAGCGTGACGTGTACTTCTAACATGCACCACTCTGGGAGGAATTAAACGGGCCACATCCTTTGAACACTTTCCATGAAAATACTTGTAGAATAGGCTCAAGTCGCCAACCGTTCTTCGATGTTCCAGAGAATCAAGGCCACCTGTTAGTTCCGGGTCTCCAATCAGACGAACAGCTCTTCTCTGAATAGAATCCAACAAATGCAGTGTATGTTTGGGAGCGGAGCCCCAAACATGGGAGCAGTATTCCATAGTTGGTCGAATTTGAGCTTTGTAAAGAATTAACAGTTGTTGTGAAGTGTAAAGCTTTCTGGTTCGAAATAATATTCCCAACTTCTGAGAAGCTCTCCTTGCTATGCCTGCAACATGTTCATGCCAAGACATATTTGCTCCCAAATTAACGCCCAACAAATTGAGTGACGATTTTAGAGGAATGGAGTGCCCCGACATAACTCTCTCGGGTTCAGCAACGTTAACTTTTTTAGAAAAAAACTGCCGCCTGGGTTTTTGTAGCGTTAAATTCCACTTGGTTACTGTCACCCCAAGATAAATTTTCTTCCAGGTCTTTGTTAAGTTGAATGACTTCTTGCTATCTGCGGATATTCGTCTGAGTAGCCGATGTCCGAGCGTTCAAAGTGAATGAAGAGATAAGTGTACTGTCATCTGCAAAGCTGTAGATTGGATTCTCGGTCTTTTCCAGCAGATCGTTAATATAAATGAGAAAGAGAGTAGGAGACAGTATGAAGCCTTGGGGTACACCGGCGTTGATAGTGAAGGTGTTAGAAAGAAATCCGTCGACTGCCACTCGCAAAGAACGCTCTCTGAGGAAACATGAGAGCCACAAACAGAAGTTTTCAGACATACCATAAGAATGTAGCTTAGCCAACAGCCCATCGTGTCAAACACGGTCGAATGCCTTGGATATGTCAAGAGCAACCGCTCGAGATTCTCCAAAGTGTTCAATTGCGTTGTTCCAAACATGTGTTACATAAGTCAGGAGATCTCCTGTTGATCTATTTTTACGAAAGCCATATTGGTGATCGCTAATAATGTTGAATCCTTCAAGATATTTTAGAAGATGCTGATTGATAGCCTTTTCCATGACTTTCGATATTATTGAAAGCAGTGCGATTGGTCGGTAGTTATTTGGCAAGGACTTCTTGCCTTTTTTAGGTATTTGCTGAACTGTGGCACATTTCCAGCAGGAAGAAAATATTCCCTTTCTGTAAGATAGGTTGAAAAGTCTACAGAAAACTGGTGTTAGTTCCTCGCACAGTTTTTGAGAACTATGGCAGGTATTCCGACAGCGCCAGAAGCCTTTTTGGTGTCTAGCTTCATCAAAATACGTTTTATGATACGCTGCCTGAAGACAATATCGGGCATCCTTGACTGCACTATGGGACTATTAGGTGGTGTTTTTCCCTGGAAATCGACAGTAGAATGTGAAGCAAAGAGTTAAGCCAACAAGTTCGCTTTCTCAACAGGTGTCGTTGCAATAGAATTTTCTGGCCGTGTGAGTGGTGGTATGGTGGATTTGGTGAAATTTTGACTAACTGCCTTAGCGACTGACCAAAAGGACCTGGAATTGTTGGGACTAGCGAGAAGTTTGTTTCTAATCCGTTGATTGTGTGCCTCCTTGGTTTCGTCGATAATTTCTTTGCATCTGTTCCTGGCGCGAACAAAGGTGTTACGATTTATGGTGTCGCCAATGTCGGTATGCAAGATGTTTAGAAGCAACAGCTTCTTTGCATTTTTGGTCAAACCAAGGCTTGCCGTTGGAAGGGCATTTCTTCGAATAAGGGATGTAAGCCTCCATACCGGCCAAAATAACATCGGAAACCTCCTTGGCGCAGTCAGATGGGTCATCGGATCGATAACAAACGTCTAACCAAGGGGAAAGTTCGAAAATATTCCATGAGATCTTCCCATTTAGCAGATTTGTAGTGCCAAATATTGCGCGGTTTAGGGGCCTCTCTGTCACTGATTGGTAGGATACTCGATGTCGATAATAGTTTATGGTCGGAAGAACCTAATGGCGAATTTACGCTGACTGTGTAAATCTCCGGATTGGTGGTTAAAAACAGATCAAGAAGACTGGCGAACTCTCCGTCTCGATCAGGGATCCGTGTTGGTTCGTCAATAAGCTGAGTTAAGCCACAACTGATTGAAAATGATTCTAAACATCTCAACTCCTTTAATCGTGAAAATTGTCTTTACCTCTCACCAATATAGAAAAAAATCATCCATGAAACACCCCTCCATGCCAGTCCACTAATATAAGGTGCGTGCAAGCGGAATTAGATCAATTTCGTGCTAGAATCCGCAGAGGTCAGTTCTCGGAACAAATCTGGGGAAACCGGCAGGATTTTTCAATCGATACTATACCTGTCTTAAAAATATTTCACTAGTCACCAGCTCAGGAAGTCTAAAAAATATCTCTTTTTAACACTATTTCTGTAGTGTAGAAGCATAATTTAGTTTTGTAAATTATAAAATATTTACATATATACAACCTTGTACTTTAATCAGCAACTTTCTCAATAACTTCTAAATAAAACACTTTCCTGAAATTACTAAATACTCCTGAAACTTCTGAAACCGTATAATTTAAACACATTTTCACTCAGTTAAATAAGTATGTAAGATGTAATAAAAAACTTGTTTACATCTTCATTTTACAGGAAACAAGAGTAAAAGAAAAATACACAATTGGTTTAAGTTAATTTTACCATTTTTAGGCGAAATATTTTGAAGAAATTTTGTACATTTGTAAATAACGCAAATTTAGAAATCTACGAAGGAAGATGAGATACTGGTTCACTACTGAAACGTTGATATCTGCCCACAAATAAGATAAAAGTTTTCGATTTATTTTTTTTTGTAAACTCGAAATTAAAACTGTTATTTTATTTTGGCATTATGACCGCTGCTGCCTGCTGGGTATACTCGTACATATGCCTGACATCAATGTAAAATCGAATAATTTGTGGCTGCTTAGTACAAAGTCCTTCTAGATATTTTTAAAGACGTTGATTGATAGCCCTTTCCATAATCCTTAATGTGTGATTGAACAGTAGTTGTTCATCATAGGCCTGTTGCCTTTTTGAGGTACCAGCTAACCTTCAGCGCACTTTTTGTAGGAAGAACATATTTTTTGTATAATTATTAATTTGTTAAGGAGTCTACAAAACTTGAAGTTATAAGCATGCCACTGTCATTTTGAGTATGATATATTATCAGGGACCGAAGCTTTAATGGTGTTTAGCCTAATTAAGAATCATTTGGCATATACTGTCTGAAACACTATCAGACTTAACGAATTGAAAAGTAAGTGGTGAGTCATCCCAAAAAATTGAGTTTATAAGTGTGTAAAACAGAAAGTTCAGCAAACAGACAGGCTGTCTCAAAATATGTTGCAATAGGATCGTCTGACGGTATAAGTAGGGGTTTAATAGATTTAGTAACATTTCAACTAACTGCATTATAAACTGTCCGTCTGTCTATCTGTTACTACAATAACTCTTGAATGAGATACCGATTTTAAATTGCATGCATATATAATCTTTGATCTAGTAACAGAACTTGAAGTTCTTGAGCGATATCGACTCAGAGGAAGAGGACAAAAAAGTATACCCAGTCACAATTTAAATTATTTTTCGTAGTATCAGAAATTTTCCTGTTTCTATTTTTCTAAGATAATTATCAAGTTATTAGTAATATTTATAGGGAAATATGGATTAGCGATCAATTGCTTTGACTGTATCCTATTATACGTCATTGTCACGTTTCTGAGAATCAAGCAATACGAAAATTAAAATATTTTTTTTCATTATTTCTACTTTAAACCCAAAGTTACCCCAAATAAATATTGATTTTAAGACATCTATTTGCTGGGGAAGTACGAAGTAAAGAACTTTACAAATTTCTTGCATAATTATCTCTATTCCGTTTAGAGTCTGTCAAGTAAGAATGTGACCGCTCGTATTCTTGAAAAAATTTGTTTCGAGAATATTGTTTGCCATCAATGTATTCTTTGGTGTATAAACAACAGCGCAATTATCTTATTAAGTTGGCCAATCGCCGCCTGCATCTTCGAAGCATGCTGTCGACGAGATGTTCTGCATAATCTACAAATTTTTCGAATCTCGCGGGACAACTGTGTCAAAGTCCTTACATTCTTTCCTCTGAGCTTTCTCTTTACAAAGGGCCAAACGTTTTCAATACGGTTGGAGTCCGCCGATTATGAGGGCCACTCTAGTATCATATCGTGGGCCCGAGCGAGCCTCTTCGCTACGTAATTTTAACCCAGCAAAGATTTCTTCAACATGCTTCGGAATTTGACATCATGAGCACGAAGATGTTGTCGAATGGTTTCATGGACAAATTCAAATCCGATTTTTTTAATTTTACCGATCCTTGACGCAGCATCAATTTCAGTTCCCGTGAAAACAAAGATACGATTCGTTTTTCGACGTTCGGAGTGACTTTGCCTACCAACCCACGTTTTGGCAAGTTGTCGACATTTTCGTCTCGTTTCTTTTTTATGGGTCTAGGACACGTGCTGCAGGGAAGTCCCTAAAGCGCTACAGGAGCGACACGTGTGCGGAAAAAGCGATTCACGTTGTTCTTCAATCGCTGTGAATTTTACTCGGTGAGAGACACAGTCCTGGGCAAATTATTCCAAAGGGATGATGTTCTCCATATAAAAGACTGCTTGAAAAGCGTTGTACTAGGAGTAATAAACTGGGAGGAATTAAGAGGGCCAAATCCTTCTAACACTTTCCATGAAAATATTTGTAGAATAGGCTCAAGTCGCCAACCGTTCTTCGATGTTCCAGCGAATCAAGGCCGCCGGTCAGTTCCGGGTCTCCAATCAGACGAACAGCTATTCTCTGAATAGAATCCAAATACAATGGGAGCGAAGCCCCAAACATGGGAGCAGTATTCCATAATTGGTAGAATTTGAGCTTTGTAAAGAATTAACAGTTGTTGTGGAATGTAAAGCTTTCTGGTTCAAAATAATATTCCCAACTTTTGAGAAGCTCTCCTTGCTATGCCTGCAACATGTTTATGCCAGGACATTTTTGCTTCCAAATTAACGCTCAACAAATTGAGTGACGATCTTAGAGGAATGGAGTGCCCCGCCATACCTATAATATATGTCGGGTTCAGCAACGTTAGCTTTTTTAGAAGGAACTGGCGCCTGGGTTTTTGTAGACGTAAATTCCACTTGGTTACTGTCACCCCAAGATAGAATTTCTTCCAGGTCTTTGTTAAGTTGAACGACTTCTCGCTGTCTGCGGATATTAGTCTCTTCGAACGTTCAAAGTGAATGAAGCGATAAGTGTACTGTCATCTGCAAAGCTGTAGATTGGATTTCCGGTCTTTTCCAACGGATCGTTAATGTAAATGAGAAAGAGAGTAAGAGATAGTATAGAGCTTTGGGGCACACCGGCATTGAAAGGGAAGGTGTTAGAAAGAAATCCGTCGACTGCCACTCGTAAAGAACGCTTTCTGAGAAAACATGATAGTCACAAACAGAACTTTTCAGACATACAGTTGGGCCAAACACCGTCGAATACGAATGTGTTACATAAGTCAGAAGATCTCCTGTTGAGCTAATTTTGCGAAAGCCATATTGGTGATCGCTACTGATGTTGAATCCTTCAAGATATTCCAGAAGATGCTGATTGACAGCCTTTTCCATGACTTTCGATATTATTGAAAACTGTGCGACTGGTCGGTAGTTATTTGGCAAAGTCTTCTTGCCTTTTTTAGGTATCGACTGAACTGTGGCACATTTCCAGCAGGTAGGAAATATTCCCTTTCTGTAGGATAGGTTGAAAAGTCTACAGAAAACTGGTGTTAGTTCCTCCGCACAGTTTTTGAGAACTATGGCAGGTACTCCGTCAGCGCCAGAAGCTTTTTTGGTGTCTAGCTTCATTAAAATACGTTTAATGATACGCTGTCTGAAGACAATATCGGGCATCCTTGACTACACTATGGGAATAGTAGGTGGTGTTGTTCCTTGGAAACCGACAGTAGAATGTGAAGCAAAGAGTTCAGCCAACAAGTTCGCTTTTTCAACAGGTGTCGTTGCAATAAAATGATCTGGGCATGTGAGTGGTGGTATGGTGGATTTGGTGAAATTTTAACTAACTGCCTTAGCGACTGACCAAAAGGACCTGGAATTGTCGAGACAAGAGAGAAGTTTGTTTCTAATTCGTTGGTTGTGTGCCTCCTTGGTTTCGTCGATAATTTCTTTGCATCTGTTCCGGGCACGAACAAACGTGTTACGATTTATGGTGTTAGGATTTTCACGTCATTGTCGGTAGGCAAGATTGTTAGAAGCAACAGCTTCTTTGCATTTTTGGTCAAACCAAGGCTTGCTGTTGGAAGGGCATTTTTCCGAATAAGGAATGTAAGCTTCATTAAAATGATTTACCCACTTCTTCACAAACGATACCGACTTTTGAATATATTTATCTGAATGTGTCATTTTAGGCCTCTTTGGATGAGAACAAAGAAGGACTGCCTCGAATCGAGACACACACAAATGAGTAATTTTTGACTTCGATGAAAGTTCGAAATCGACTGATACTCTTATTAAAATACGTCGTAAACAAAAGTTCCCTCTGCCGATTTTTTGCTGATTCGCTAGAATGGCATCTATCAAAAATGAATTATCGCGGACACGTTCTTACTTGACAGACTCTAAATAAAACAAAAATAATTACATTGCAGAAATATATACATGTCACTGCTTAACAAGAAAATAAAAATAGAGAACATGTTTATATGTCTGTTCTATAAAAATTTATTTGATTTATTCAGGTCCCAAAAAGCGTAATATTTATGAATTAGAATGATTTATCTAAATATGGGAAGCAAGAGTTTTTCCCCAAATATAACGCGATATTTTCCAGAATTCTCGTTAAATCCGCTTATCAAATAATAGGGGTTAACTTGTTAAGCTCAAAAAAATACTGTATGTTTGTCAACGGGCAATGATAAATATCCTCAAAAATCATATAAATTTCATAATATCAAAAGTTCATACGTTTCTGCAGAGAAGCAGAGCAAAATTTTCACCCGTAAATATTATTATTTGTAAGGTCTTGCTCATGGAGGTTTAGTCTAAACAACGTGTTAAAAGTTGAAGGAAAAAATACTTGTATACCAGCATGAAGTCAGATGTATGTGACATAAAACGTCACCATTCAATATTGTTTTATTTCTATATGTCGTCTGGATTATCACTCTGAATTCAGTTATTATCAGCGTTCATGTCTTGGCCCTAAAAATTATTTACGGTAAAACTGTGTGTTATAAGAGTATTTGTAACTACTCAGATTTGTCATGAATTTGGATGTACTCGATTTTTTACGTTAGTTTTTTTTATGTCAGTTTTATTTATTTGTAATTGTCTTTTTAATTCATATATTTTTTTTTCAGAGGATAGTAGTTTAGTTTTCTTACCAGCCTGTATCAGACAAAAATTATTCACCCAGTCATAGACAAGTTAGTTGGCTGTCTATTTAATAACAAAAACATCTCCCGTAGGTAGACGCGAATTTATTTTATAGGCTTTTTAGTGTTCCGTACGAAACTCTCATAAGATTACTACGGTGTCTGTCTGTCTGTCTGTCTGTCTGTCTATCCGTCTGTCACACCCGATCTTCTCCGAAACTATTTAACATAGAAAGTTGAAATCTGGCATTAATATAAAAATTGATGGACTTATCAGAACCGTGGAGTTTTGAAAGTTAAATTTTGACTTAAGAGGTTTGTTTTGGGTGGTGAAATCGGAAGTGAAAAAAAATTTGGTGTGGGGTGTCAAATGAAAGCTTGCAAAAACACGACTTCAAAAATGTATATAAAGTAATACTTTCTTACACTTTTCTTTGTATTATTTTTAAAAAAATTGCCAAAAATCGTTGTCCCCTCTTATCTCGAAAAGTACTGGTCAGATAATTTTGAAAAAATCCTGGAATATTCTTCACAGGGTGTAAATTGAGCAAAAATTATCATGAGTGCATTGCCTTTAATGATTCATCTATAATATATATAAAATGCAACGTCTGTCTGTCTGTCTGTCCGTTAGTGCGCTTATCACTGGAGAACCACTTATCCGATTTACGTACTTTTTTTTTTAAGCATACATATGTTCTCTGGCCAGGTTATAGGCTATATTTTATTGCGATAGGTAGCATAAGGAATGAGCAGTGACGATAATAGTGAATGAAGTCGGAAAAAAGTTTGCCGCTAGCGCCTTCCCTTGCAATACACAGCCTACACCATTAAATATGGAACAATATTATGTAGCAGAGAATATCTATAATCTATAATATATATATAAAATACAATGTCTTTCTGTCTGTCTGTCTGTCTGTTCATTAGTGCGTTTATCACGCGAGAATCACTTATCCGATTTACGTGTATTTTTTAAATTCATACATATATTCTATGGCCAGGTTACATCATAATAATAATAATCTATATCTATAATATATATAAAATGCAACTTCTCTCTGTCTGTTTGTGCGCTTATCTCTCTAGATCCACTTATCAGATTTACGTGATTTTTTAAATTCATACATATGTTCTCTGACCAGGTTATAGATATATATTTTATTACATCTATAATATATAAAAAAATGCAACGTATCTCTGTCTGTTTGTCCGTTAGTGCGCTTATCACTGGAGAACCACTTATCCGATTTACGTACTTTTTTTATTTAAATATACATATGTTCTCTGGCTAGGTTACAGGCTATATTTTATTACGATAGGTAGCATAAGGAATGAGCAGTGACGATAATAGTGAATGAAGTCGGAAAAAAGATTGTCGCTAGCGCGTTCTCTTGCAATACAGAGCCTAAAACCATTAAATATGGAACTATATTATGTAGCAGAGAATATCTATAATCCATAATATATATAAAATGCAATGTCTCTCTGTCTGTCCATTAGTGCGTTTATTTCTTTTTTTAAATTCATATATATATATATATATATATATATATATATATATATATATATATATATATATATATATATATATATATATATATTCTTTGGCGAGGTTATATATAATATAAATCTATATCTATAATATCCCTCTATCTGTCTGTCTGTCCGTTAGTGCGCTTATCACTGGAGAACCACTTATCCGATTTACGTGCTTTTTTTTTAAAACATACATATGTTCTCTGGTCAGGTTATAGGCTATATTTTATAACGTTAGGTAACATGAGAAATGAGCAGTGACGATAATCGTGAATCAAATCGGAACAAAGTTTGCTGCTAGCGCACTCTCTTGCAATACACTGCCTAAACCACTAAATATGGAACAATATCATATAGTAAAGGATATCTATAATATGTATAAAATGCAACGTCTTTCTGTCTGTTTGTCCGTTTGTGCGCTTATCACTGGAGAACGACTTATCCGATTTACGTGCTTTTTTTTTAAACATGCTAAATCATTAAATATGGAACAAAATGATGTAGCAAAGAATATCTATAATATATATAAAATACAACGTTCCTCTGTCTGTCTGTCCGTTAGTGCGCTTATCATTGGAGAACCATTTATCCGATTTACGTGCTTTTGTTTAAAATATACATATGTTCTCTGGCCAGGTTATAGGATATATTTTATTACATTAGGTGACATAAGGAACAAGCAGTGACGATAATAGTGAATCAAGTCGGAGAAAAGTTTGCCGCTAGCGCGTTCTCTTGCAATAGACTGCCTAAAGCATTAAATATGGAACAATATCATGTAGCAAAGAATAACATATATATAAAATGCAACGTCTGTCTGTCTGTGTGTCTGTCTGTCCGTTAGTGCGCTTATCACTCGAGAACCACTTATCCGATTTACGTGTTTTTATATATTTATACATATGTTCTGTATAATTCGATATAAGCCTTGATAATGGGAGATAAGGTGAGATAATGGCAGATAAGTATAAATAATGGGAGATAAGGAGAAATAATGGGAGATAAGCAGAGATTAGTCTAGATAATGGGAGTTATGGTGAGATAATGGGAAATATGGAGAAATAATGGGAGATAAGGAGAAATAATGGGGGAAAAGGGGAAAAAATGGCAGATATTTTATTACGTTAGGTAACAAAAGGAATAAGCGGTGACGATAGCAGTGAATCAAGTCCACGCAAGCGGAGCTGCGGGCACTGCTAGTCTGGTATATAAAAAAAAAACAAAAATTTCGAGGCCATCAATTTTCAGTAAAGATCGGAAAAAAACTTTGTTGAAAACTCATTAGACGTGTGTTTTGTGAAGTAATTGATCATTTTATACCTCCGTAACAAAAATTTTTATTTCATAAGCAATCGACGTACGGAACACTAATTGCGCAAGTTCGACTTGCACCTGGCTGGTTATTTTATTGATAATGTTATTATTTAAATTTAGAAATTAGATTAAACTAATTTTTTATTAAAACTATGTGCAAAAAGGACTAGTAGAAATATATTTCTTTTATAATATATATCAAATGCAACGTCTCTCTGTCTGTTTGTCTGTCCGTTAGTGCGCTTATCACTCGAGAATCACTTATCCGATTTACGTTTTTTTTTTTTAAACATACATATGCTCTCTGGCCAGGCTATATTTTATTAGGATAGGTAACATAAGGAATAAACAGTGACGATAATAGTGAATCAAGTCAGAAAAAAGTTTGCCGCAAGCCCTTTCTCTTGCAATCCACTGCCTAAACCATTAAATATGGAACAATATCATGTAGCAAAGAATATAATATATATGAAATGCGATGTCTCTCTGTCTGTCCGTTAGTGCTCTTATGACTTGAGAACCACTGATCCGATTTATATGTTTTTTTTTAATTTATACATTTATTATCTGGCCAGGTTATAGGCTATATTTTATTACGTTAGGTAACATAAGGAAAAAGCAGTGACGATAATAGTGAATCAAGTCGGAAAAAAGTTAGCCGTTAGCGCGTTCTCTTGCCTAAATCATTAAATATGGAACAATATTATGTAGCAAAGATATATGTAGCAAATATATATAAAATGCAACGTTTCTCTGTCTGTCTGTTCGTTAGTGCGCTTATCATTCGAAAACCACTTATCCGACTTAAGTGTTTTTTTTTATTGATACATATGTTTTCTTTTCAGGTTATATAATCATAATAATAATATATAATCTACAATATATATAAAATGCAACGTCTCTCTGTTTCTCTCTCTGTCCATTACTGTACCATTCGAGAAACACTTATCCGATTTACGTGTTTTTTTTTTTACATCTTAACTTAATATTTATCAAAAAAAAATTTTAATATATATATAAAACGCAACGTCTCTCTCTCTGTCTGTCCGTTAGTGCGCTTAGCACTCAAAAACCACTAATCCGATTTACGTATTTTTTTATAAAATACATACGTTCTATGTTATGTTAAGCAACATAAGGAATAAACAGTGACGATAATAGTGAATCAAGTCCACGCGAGCGGAACCGCGGGCACGGCTAGTATATACAATAAGCAAGAAAAGCAACAGATGTCAACAAAAAATCGACGAAACCATGGAGGCGCACAATTAAAGAATTAAGAAACAAACTTCTTGTCTTCTTGATCAAAATTTGACTAAATCCACTATACCACTTACACAGCCAAATACTATTATTGCAACAACAGCAAGCCAGAACAGCCACAATTCAGCCGACACTCAAAAAGAAAAGATGACCTTTCCTTTCCTCTAGTCGCACTGCTTTTATTTATTATTTATTTATTATTTAACATTATCGAAAGTTATGGAACAGTCAAACAATCAGCATCTTTTAAAGTATCGGGAAGGAATCAGTTCTATTAGCGACCATCAGTATAACTTTCGTAAGCAAGAATCAATATATCTTTAAAATTATGTAACACATCTGTGTTGGGAATGTGAAATTTTTGACACAATGACACTACTCAGTATATATCACCACTACACCAAACACTTTATTTTTGCACTCGACGCGCGTTCCCTAACCATGTTAGCTTTATCAGGAGCGATGACTGACTGGTCAATCATGGAACAACGCAATTGAAGATTTTGGAGAATCTCGAGCGATTACATTTTAAATATCCAAGGCATTCGACCGTGTTTGGCATGACGGATTGTTGGCCAAGCTATACTTTTATGAGATATCAGAAAGGTTTTTTTTCTGTTTTTAATTCCTTTACTATTAATACCGGTGTGCCCTAAGGCTCTATATTGTCTCCTACTCTCTTTCTCCTTTACATTAACGATCTGTTGGAAGGTACGAGAAATCCAATATGCAGCTTATTTCTTCCTTTACTTTGAACGCACGAACATTAGCTACTTATATAGGGTGGCGCATAAGTAACGTTATGATTTAATAAGTGAATAAATTTTTTGTTAACGTCTTTTTTTTATTTTTTTTTTCAGAATTAACTTTGAAAATCTTGAGAAATTTATAATGGAAAGACTCAGCACAGAACAAAGAAGTTGTTCAACTTTATTATGAAAGTCAGCATGATTATTCAGGCACAAAGATCATATCGAAATTTCTTTCATGTTCGAAATGCACCTAGCGCTCCAACAATTTACCGATTGGTTCAGCGTTTTCGGCAACAAGGGGCTGTCTGTGCTCTTCCTCGTGCTGGAGGACCTCGTGCAGTTCTAAATGATGTGAACATTGCTCGGGTGCAAGCAAGTATTGAGGAAAACCCCGAAACTTCCACCAGGCGACGTTCTCAGCAGTTGGTGATGTCTAGGCGGTTTTTGCAAAGAATTTTACATAATTTACACCTCTTCCCATATAAGATTCAATTGGTTCATGAGTTAAAACCAAATGATGCACAAAGACGCATTCAATATAGTCGCCGTTTGCAAGAATTGTGCCTAGAAAACAACGAGTTTATTCACAAACTCATAATGAGCGATGAGGCCCATTTCCACCTCAATGGTCACGTGAATAAACAAAATTGCAGAATATGGGGCACCCAAAATCCAAGAATAATTGTTGAACATCAAATGCACCCACTTAAATGCACAGTATGGTGTGGAATAACTTCAGAAAAGATCATTGGACCATATTTTTTCAAAAACGACGAACAAGTTGCGGTTAATGTGAATGGCATTCAATACCGGGCAATGATTGAAAATTTTTTAAGGCCCGAGGTAGAGAACAATCCAGAATTGTGGTTCCAACAAGATGGAGCCACAGCTCACACAGCTCGTCCAACTATGGCTCTGCTGCGCGAAATTTTTGCCGATCGAATAATATCGCGTTTTTCTGATTTTAACTGGCCATCGCGTTCGCCCGATTTAACGGCTCCCGATTTTTTTCTTTGGGGTTACTTAAAGAGTAAGGTATATGCCAATAAGCCAAGAACTATCCAACAACTTAAGGCGAATATCCGAGAAGAAGTGAGGGCGCTGGGACCTGAAATTCTAAGAAAAGTTATGGGAAATGCTATGGAAAGAGCACGTCAGGTCGAAGCAAACAATGGGCACCATTTGAAAGATATTATCTTCAAAACATAATGTGACCATATTTCCAAACTATATTCTAAATTTTAATAAACGCCAACGTAAAATAAAATCAGAAAGAAAAAAGTTATTCATTAAATAAATCATAGCGTTACTTATGCGCCACCCACAAAAACCCGCAGGTACCTGAGGTTGCTAAAAATTAGTAAATAAGAATTATTTGACCCTAAACAATTCAGTATAGAGTCAGTTGTTTAGAAAAAAAAAACACATTATTTCATTTCTAATCGAATTTGAAGAAAAAGTATTTTTTACCAGGATTTTAACTTAAATACCCCTATTTGCATCCTAAATGTTTGTCATTAAGCAATGTTAAAAGAGCTTTAAATATCAATTTTACTCTGAATTGATAACAAAATGGGAATCTTTATTAGTCTTAAACATATCATTTACAAAATTTATGTTACACATCTTTTCGGCAAATAAAAAGCCACATTTTGAATCCTATTCAAGAAGATTGTCGCTTAGAATAACGAGGTGCTTAACACAAAACTTAAAAAACATTTTACATTTAATAAAAACATTATGTACGACTATTGTGATCTTTAAAGCTTGAAAAGTTTTATTACTTAAAAGGTTATTAATGAATCGCTAGCCTATAAGAAGTAGTAGAAATCACTTAAAATACCACCAAACAATTGACAAATTACCTGCAAAACCCAAACCCTAAGTTAATTTAGGAACCATTAAAAATATATGAAGAATTTCTATAAAAAATATTTCCTCGTTTTTATCTAGTGGAAGCAAATGCCGTAAAATTTTCATAATTTTTGGAAATTTTTGAGTACAGTTTGGATATCGATTTAACTACTTTGAAACAGTGCCAACATAATACAAACTAGTTTTTTCAGCCTAAATTAAAAAATATTAAGTACATTAAAAAAAAATAACCGGTCAAGTGCAAGTTGAACTTGTGCAATTAGTGTCCCTACGTTGATTGCTTTTAAAATAAAAAAAAATTTGTTACGGAGGCATAAAATGATCGGTGACTTCATAAAACACACCCCAAATGAGTTTTCAACAAAGTTTGTTTCCAATCTTTATTGAAAACTGATGACCTTAAAATTTTTATTTTTTTATATACCAGATAAGTTATTAAAGGTAATGCACTCGTGATAATTTTCGTTCAATCTACACCCCGTGGAGAATATTCCAGAATTTTTTGATAAGTACTTTTCGAGATAAGGCGGGGGGACAGCGATTTTTTCGAGATTTTTTAAAAATAATACCAAGAAAAATGCGCACAAGTATTACATTATATATATATTTTTTACTCGTGTTTTCACATGCTTTCATTTGACACCACACTCGATGACCTAGTAAAATTTTTTTTTTTTCACTTCCGATTTCACTCCCCAAAACTAACCTCTTAAGTCAAAATTTAACTTTCAAAACTACACGACTCTGATGACGCCATCAATCCCTATATTAGTACCAAATTTCAACTTTCTATGTCAAATAGTTTCGGAGTAAATCGGGTGTGACAGACAGATAGACAGACAAACGGACAGACAGAGACCGAAGTGATCTTATAAGTGTTCCGTACGGAACACTAACTATTTACTATGGCAAATTGAAAAATGGTTTTTTACGGGTAACTTCAAGTTATAGAAAAATATTGCTGTTATATTAGCAAAAAAGTGTACCAAATTATCGCAAATACAATATTTATAATTTAAATAACCGCTCAAGTGCAAGTTGAACTTGCGCAATTAGTGTTCCGTACGTTAATTGCTTTTAAAATAAAAAATGTTGTAACGGAAGTATAAAATGATCAGTGTCTTCACAAAACACACCCAAATGAGTTTTCAACAAAGTTTATTTCCAATCTTTACTGAAAATTGATGACCTCGAAATTTCTGTTTTTTTTTTATATACCAGATAAATTATTACAGGTTAGTTGTGATACTTTTGTACTTGTGATACTTTTCCTTCAATCTACACCCCGTGGAGAATATTCCAGAATTTTTTCAAAATTTTTTTGTAAGTACTTTTCGAGATAAGGCGGGTGGACAGCGATTTTTCGCGATTTTTTAAAAATAATACAAAGAAAAGTGCACGCAAGTATTACATTATATATATATTTTTTACTCGTGTTTTCACAAGCTTTCATTTGACACCACACTCGATTACCTAGTAAAAGAATTTTTTTTTCACTTCCGATTTCATCCCCCAAAACTAACTCCTTAAGTTAAAATTTAACTTTCAAAAACTACATGGCTCTGATGAGGCCATCAATTCCTATATTATTACCAAATTTCAACTTCCTATGACAAATAGTTTCGGAGAAAATCGGGTGTGACAGACGGACAGACACCGAAGTGATCTTATAAGTGTTCCGTACGGAACCCTAAAAAAATCATTCGTGTTCTACAGCGTATGTATTCGAGCTTGTTTCCTTTTATATTCAAAATCATCCGATTGATTATCTGAATCGGATTCATACTGACACGAGTACTCGTATAAAAGGTTGTTAGTGCAAAAAAGTTGGACTTCCATGCACCAGTTTATGTAAACATTGCAATGGTTTGAATTGTGCGAATTACGAAGATACTGCAGAAATATCCCCGCAAGATCTAGATGAGAGTGATGAGGATGAGCTGATTGAAGATAATCATTAGTCAGAATTGTTAACAGATGAATTTACAGATCATTTTTCGATAAATTATCTTTATTAATTTTAGATTGTTGTGTTGAACATAAAATTGCTCATGTTAAAAAAAAGCTTCCTACGACCATTTGCACACAAGAAAACCCCATAATAAAAATTGGACTAAAAAACTAAGTTGGGAATGTGGAATCTTTGGCTAAATGACACTACTAAGTATATATCACCACTACACCAAACACTTGATTTATGCACTCGACGTGCGTTTCGCTAACCATGTTAGCTTCATCAGGAGCGATGATTGACTGTGACTGAGTCCATCATCGCTCCTGATGAAGCTAACATGGCTAGCGAAACGCGCGTCCAGTGCAAAAATAACGTGTTTGGTGTAGTGGTGATATATACTGAGTATTGGATTAAAATGCGAATTTAGGCCAATCCTCGTAATGTTTTTTAATAAAATTTGGCACACTTTTTTGGTAATATGAAAACTATATTTTCCTATAATTTGAAGCCGTAATATCGAATTAAATGTTAAAGTTACCCATAAAAAAATCACTTAAGACGATTTCCAAGCTGTACCCAAAAATTTCCAAAAAACATGAAAATTATATGGCATTTGCCTCCACTAATCGAAATTTTTACAAGCATAAGTCTTAGTACTGGACTACTTATAGCAACAAAAATGTTGGCTCACTTTAGAAAGCAATAGTTAGGTATGTGGTTTATGGTCCTATTAATACTATTTCAAGAGGAAATTCTAAAATTTCATTGCTACACTAAATTAAAATTTATAAATATTCTAATACATATATATTCTAAAATAAAATAACCGGTCAAGTGCAAGTTGGACTTGCGCAATTAGGGTTCCGTATACTGATTGCTTTAGAATAAAAATTTTTGTTACGGAATGATCAGTGACTTCATAAAACACATCCAAAATAAGTTTTCAACAAAGTTTTTTTCCGACCTTTACTGAAAACTTGAATTTTTTTTTTTTATATATACCAGATAAATTATTAAAGGTAATGCACTCAAAATATGTTTCGTTCAATCTACACCCTGCCCTGTGGAGAATATTCCAGAGTTTTTCAAAATTTTTTGATCAGTATTTTTGGAGATAAGGTGGGAGACAGCGATTTCTTGCGATTTTTTAAAAATAATACACAGAAAAGTGTGCGCAAGTATTACATTTTATATATTTTTGAACTCGTATTTTTTACAAGCTTTCATTTGACACTCCACTCGATGACCCGGTAAAAAATTTTTCAAAACTACATGGCTCTGATGAAGCCATCAATTCCTATATTATTACCAAATTTCAACTTTCTGACAAATAGTTTCGGAGAAAATCGGGTGTGACAGACGGACAGACAGACAGACAGACAGACAGACAGACAGACGGACAGACAGACACCGAAGTGATCTTATAAGTCTTCCGTACGGAACACTAAGACGTGTACCAAATTATCACAAATACAATATTTATGATTTAAAAAAATCATTCGTGTTCTACAGAGTATGTGCTCGAGCTTGTTTTCTGTTATATTCAAAATCATCCGATTGATTATCTGAATCGGATTCATACTGGCACGAGTATAAAAGGTTCTTCATGCAAAAAAGTTGGACTTCGATGCACCAGTTTATGTAAACATTGCAATGGTTTGAATTGTGCGAATTGCGAAGATACTGCAGAAATATCCTCGCAAGATCTAGTTGAGATTGATGAGACTGAGTTGATTGAAGATTATCATCATTCAGAATCGTTGACAGATGAATTTACAGATTATTTTTTCGATAAATTATCTTTATTAATTTTAGATTGTTGTGTTGAACATAAAATTACGCATGTTAAAAAAAAGCTTCCTACGACCTTTTGCCCATAAGAAAACCGCATAATAAAACTTGGACTAAAATAACTAAGTTGGGAATATGGAATCTTTGGCACAATGACACTACTCGGTATATATCACCACTACACTAAACACTTTATTTTTGCACTCGACGCGCGCTTCGCTAACCATGTTAGCTTCATCACGAGCGATGATTTACTGTGACTGAGTCAATCATCGCTCCTGATGAAGCTAACATGATTAGCGAAACGCGCGTAGAGCACAAAAATAAAGTGTTTGGTGTAGTGGTGATATATACTGAGTATTGTACTAAAATGCGAATTTTGGCCAAACTTCGTAATGTTTTTTAATAAAATTTGGCACACTAATTAAATGTTAAAGTTATCCATAAAAAATCACTTTTCAATTTGCCGTAGTAAATACTTTTTTAAGTTATGTACTATATTTTCTAATGCAATCTACGCAGTTTTTTAGGCAATTTTATGAGGAGTAAAATGATTCTTTTTTGTCTCATAACAATGAACAGAAACTGAGATATTTAAGAAATAGTGAACCGAAAGCGTTAAAATGTAAAAAAATGCACTAGAAATAGAAGAAAGTGATCCTGCGGTCAAAATTAGGCTGAGAAAACTCATTTATATTATGAAGGCTCTGTTTCAAAGTAGTCAAGTCGGTTTCCAAGCTGCACTTTCCAAAAATCATGCAAATTATAGGGCATTTGCCTCCACTAATCGAAATTTTTAGAAGCGTAAGTCTTAATACTGGACTACTTATAGCAACAAAAATGTTGGCTCACTTTAGAAAGCAATAGTTAGGTATGTGGTTTATGGTCCTATTAATACTATTTCAAGAGGAAATTCTAAAATTTCATTGCTACAATAAATTAAAATTTATAAATATTCTAATAAATATATATTCTAAAATAAAATAACCGGTCAAGTGCAAGTTGGACTTGCGCAATTAGGATTCCGTATATTGATTGCTCTAGAATAAAAATTTTTGTTACAGAATGATCAGTGACTTCATAAAACACATCCCAAATGAGTTTTCAACAAAGTTTTTTTCCGATCTTTACTGAAAACGTGAAATTTTTTTTTTTTTTATATATACCAGGTAATGCACTCAAAATATTTTTCGTTCAATCTACACCCTGTGGAGAATATTCCAGAGTTTTTCAAAATTTTTTGATCAGTATTTTTGGAGATAAGGTGGGGGACAGCGATTTATTGCGTTTATTTAAAAAATAATACACAGAAAAGTGTGCCAAGTATTACATTTTATACATTTTTGAACTTGTGTTTTTACAAGCTTTCATTTGACACTCCACTCGATGACCCGGTAAACATTTTTTTTTCACTCCCGATTTCACCCCCCAAAACTAACCCCTTAAGTCAAAATTTAACTTTCAAAACTACATGGCTCTGATGAGGCCATCAATTCCTATATTATTACCAAATTTCAACTTTCCGACAAATAGTTTCGGAGAAAATCGGGTGTGACAGACGGACAGACAGACAGACGGACGGACAGACAGATACCGAAGTGATCTTATAAGTCTTCCGTACGGAACACTAAAACGTGTACCAAATTATCACAAATACAATATTTATGATTTAAAAAAAATCATTCGTGTTCTACAGCGTATGTGCTCGAGCTTGTTTTCTGTTATATTCAAAATCATCCGATTGATTATCTGAATCGGATTCATACTGGCACGAGTATAAAAGGTTGTTCGTGCAAAAAAGTTGGACTTCGATGCACCAGTTTATGTAAACATTGCAATGGTTTGAATTGTGCAAATTGCGAAGATACTGCAGAAATATCCTCGCAAGATCTAGATGAGAGTGACGAGAATGGGTTGATTGAAGATTATCATGAGTCAAAATCGTTGCTTCTTACGACCTTTTGCCCACAAGAAAACCCCATATGGACTAAATAATTTTAAGTTGGGAATGTGGAATCTTTGTCACAATGACACTACTCAGAACATAACACCAGTTCACCAAACACTTTATTTTTGCACTCGATGCGCCTTCCGCTAACCATGTTAACTTCATCAGGAGCGATGATTGACTGTGATTGAGTCAATCATCGCTCCTGATGAAGCTAACATGGTTAGCGAAACGCGCGTCGAGTGCAAAAATAAAGTGTTTGGTGTAGTGGTGATATATTCTGAGTATTGGACTAAAATGCGAATTTTGGCCAAACCTCGTGATGTTTTTTAATAAAATTTGGCACACTTTTTTGCTATATTTTTCCTGTAATTTGCAGCCGTACTATCAAATTAAATGTTAAAGTTACCCATAAAAAGTCGTTTTTCAATTTGCCGTAGTAAATACTTTTTTAAGTTATGTACTTAATATTTTTTAATGCAATCTAAGCAGTTTTTTAGGCAATTTTATGACCAGTAAAATTATTTTTTTTTTGTCTCATAACAATGAACAGAAGCTGAAATATTTAAGACATCGTGAACCAAAAACGTTAAAATGTGAAAAAATGCATTAAAATGGAAGAAAGTGGCCCTACGGTCAAAATTGGGCTGAGAAAACTCATTTATATTATGTTGGCTCTTTTTGAAAGTAGTTAAGACAATTTCCAAGGTGTACCCAAAAATTTCCAAAAATCATAAAAATTATGTGGCATTTGCCTCCACTAATCGAAATTTTTAGAAGCGTAAGTCTTAGTTCTGGACTACTTATAGCAACAAAAATGTTGGCTCACTTTCAAAAGCAATAGTTAGGTATGTGGTTTATGGTCCTATTAATACTATTTCAAGTGGAAATTCTAAAATTTCATTGCTATACTAAATTAAAATTTATAATTATTGTAATAAATAGATATTCTAAAATAAAATAACCGGTCAAGTGCAAGTTGGACTTGCACAATTAGGGTTCCGTACATTGATTGCTTTTAGAATAAAAATTTTTGTTATGGAGGTATAATTTTTTTTTTTATGGGTCTAGCACACGTGCTACAGGGGAGTCCCTAGTGCGCTACAGGAGCGACACGTATGCGAAGAAAGCGATTCACGTTGTTCTTGAATCGCTGTAAATTGTACTCGATGGGAAATACAGTCCTGGGCAAATTATTCCAAAGGGATAATGTTCTTCATATAAAAGACCGCTTGAAAAGCGTTGTACTCATATGGATGTGAAGTATTAGCGCGACGTGTACTTCTAACATGCACCGCTCTGGGAGGAATTAAGCGGGCAATATCCTCCGAACACTGTCCATGAAAATACTTGTAGAATAGGCTCAAGTCGCCAACCGTTCTTCGACGTTCCAGCGAATCAAGGCCGTCGTTCCATAGTTGGTCGAATTTGAGCTTTGTAAAGAATTAACAGTTGCTGTGGAGTGTAAAGCTTTCTGGTTCGAAATAATATTCCTAACTTTTGAGAAGCTCTCCTTGCTATGCCTGCAACATGTTCATGTCAGGACATATTTGCTCTCAAATTATCGCCCAACAAATTGAGTGACGATGTTAGAGGAATCGAGTGCCCCGACATAACTATGTCGGGTTCAACAACGTTAACTTTTTTAGAAAAAACTACAGCCTGGGTTTTTGTAGCGTTAAATTCCACTTGGTTACTGTCACCCCAAGATAGAATTTCTTCCAAGTCATTGTTAAGTTGAATGACTTCCTGCTGTCTGCAGATATTCGTCTGAGTAGCCGATGTCCGAGCGTATAAAGTGAATGAAGAGATAAGCGCACTGTCCTCTGTAAAGCTGTAGATTGGATTCTCGGTCTTTTCCAGCAGATCGTTAATGTAAATGAGAAAGAGAGTAGGAGACAGTATGGAGCTTTGAGGTACACCGGCGTTGATAGAGAAGGTGTTAGAAAGAAATCCGTCTAGTGCCACTCGTAAAGAACGCTCTCTGAGGAAACATGAGAACCACAAACAGAACTTTTCAGACTTACCGTAAGAGCGTAGCTTGGCAAACAGCCTGTCGTGCCAAACACGGTCAAATGCCTTAGATATGTCAAGAGCAACCGCTCGAGATTCTCCAAAGTGTTTAATTGCGTTGTTTCAAACGTGTGTTACGTAAGTCAGAAGATCTCCTGTTGATCTATTTTTAGATTTATGATCAGTAACTTCATAAAAACACATCCCAAATTAGTTTTTTTCCCATATTTACTTAAAATTTGAAATTTTTTTTTTTTATATGTACTAGATAAATTATTAAAGGTAATGCACTCGAAATATTTTTCGTTCAAGCTACACCCTGTGAAAAATATTTCAGAATTTGTTCAAAACTTTTTGATCAGAACTTTTCGAGATAAGATGTACAGCGATTTCTTGCGATTTTTTAAAAATAATACACAGAAAAGTGTGCACAATTATTATATTATATACATCTTTGAACTCATGTTTTTACAAGCTTTCATTTGACACCCCACTCGATGACCTGGTAAAAAAATTTATCACTTCCGATTTCACCTAGCAAAACTAACCCCTTAACTCAAAATTTAACTTTCGAAACTACACGGCTCTGATGTGGCCATCAATTCCTACATTAGTACAAAATCTCAACTTTCTATGTCAAATAGTTTTGGAGAAAATCGGATGTGATAGGCAGACAGACGAACAGACGGACAGACACCGAAGTGATCTTGTAAGTGTTCCGTAAGGAACACTAAAAAATAAAAGTTAACATTAATTAGAATTTTCTTTTAAAAATGCGACAAAGGATATTGCCCTCAAGAAGAAACGACACTTTTAACACAAAAAAGGGGCCGTAATTAACGACATTTTGAATGGGAGTACTTTTCATCACTTACGTCATTCTCGAGCTTCACGTATCGTGACAAAACGCATACTTGTGAAAATTGCAAGGTTTCAAAACTTTAAACATACGAGAGGTTCACCGAACTTAAATTACTTTACTATGGCTTTTCATTACAGGGTGAGAAGAGCGTGGGTGTTACAAATTGATATGGAAAAGTGTTGTTAATTTCAGCGTGGCTTTGTGCATTCATCTTTTTGCAGTGAATATCTTACTTAAAATTCGTAATAAGAGAAACGCTATATGTGCATCTTTTAGAGATGAGTGATATTATCATACCTGTCACTTACGTTGTCAGAGATAATACCTGCCACCCAATTCTTCGCAAAGCAGGTATTCTAGTCGCTGTTTTAAATACTAAGAGTTGTTAAATTCAGAGTGGCTTTGTGCATTCATCTTTTTGCAGTGAATATTTTACTTAAAATTCGTAATAAGAGAAATGGCATATGTACATCTTTTAGAGATGAGCGATATTATCATACCTGTCACTTAGATAGTCACAGATAATACCTGCCACCCAATTCTTCGCAAAGCATTTATTGTAGTCGCTGTTTTAAATACTAAGTGTTGTTAATTTCAGAGTGGCTTTGTGCATTCATCTTTTTGCAGTGAATATTTTACTTAAAATTCGTAATAAGAGAAACGCTATATGTGCATCTTTTAGAGATGAGTGATATTATCATACCTGTCACTTACATTGTCAGAGATAATACCTGCCACCCAATTCTTCGCAAAGCAGGTATTCTAGTCGCTGTTTTAAATACTAAGTGTTGTTAAATTCAGAGTGGCTTTGTGCATTCATCTTTTTGCAGTGAATATTTTACTTAAAATTCGTAATAAGAGAAATGTTATATGTACATATTTTAGAGATGAGCGATATTATCATACCTGTCACTTAGATAGTCACAGATAATACCTGCCACCCAATTCTTCGCAAAGCATTTATTGTAGTCGCTGTTTTAAATACTAAGTGTTGTTAATTTCAAAGTGGCTTTGTGCATTTATCTTTTTGCAGTGAATATTTTACTTAAAATTCGTAATAAGAGAAACGCTATATGTGCATCTTTTAGAGATGAGTGATATTATCATACCTGTCACTTACATTGTCAGAGATAATACCTGCCACCCAATTCTTCGCAAAGCAGGTATTTTAGTCGCTGTTTTAAATACTAAGTGTTGTTAAATTCAGAGTGGCTTTGTGCATTCATCATTTTGCAGTGAATATTTTACTTAAAATTCGTAATAAGAGAAATGCTATATGTACATCTTTTAGAGATGAGCGATATTATCATACCTGTCACTTAGATAGTCACAGATAATACCTGCCACCCAATTCTTCGCAAAGCATTTATTGTAGTCGCTGTTTTAAATACTAAGTGTTGTTAATTTCAGAGTGGCTTTGTGCATTCATCTTTTTGCAGTGAATATTTTACTTAAAATTCGTAATAAGAGAAACGCTATATGTACATCCTTTAGAGATGAGCGATATTATCATACTTGTTACTTAGATAGTCACAGATAATACCTGCGACCCAATTCTTCGCAAAGCAGGTATTCTAGTCGCTGTTTTAAATACTAAGTGTTGTTAATTTCAGAGTGGCTTTGTGCATTCATATTTTTGCAGTGAATATCTTACTTAAAATTCGTAATAAGAGAAACGCTATGTGCACATCTTTTAGAGATAAGCGATATTATCATACCTGTCACTTAGATAGTCACAGATAATACCTGCGACCCAATTCTGCGCAAAGCAGGTATTCTAGTCGCTGTTTTAAATACTAAGTGTTGTTAATTTCACAGTAGCTTTGTACATTCATCTTTTTGCAGTGAATATCTTACTTAAAATTCGTAATAAGAGAAACGCTATATGCACATCTTTTAGAGATGAGCGATATTATCATACCTGTCACTTAGATAGTCACAGATAATCTCTGAGACACAATTCTTCGCTAAGCAGGTAGTCTGGTCGCTGTTTTAAATACTAAGTGTTGTTAATTTCAGAGTGGCTTTGTGCATTCATCTTTTTGCAGTGAATATTTTACTTAAAATTCCTAATAAGGGAAACGCTATATGCACATCTTTTAGAGATGAGCGATATTATCATACCTGTCACTTAGATAGTCACAGATAATACCTGCGACCCAATTCTTCGCAAAGCAGGTTTTCTAGTCGCTGTTTTAAATACTAAGTGTTGTTAGTTTCAGAGTGGCTTTATGCATTCATCTTTTTGCAGTGAATATCTTACTTAAAATTCGTAATAAGAGAAACGCTATATGTACGTCTTTTAGAGATGAGCGATATTATCATACCTGTCACTTAGATAGTCACAGATAATACCTGCAACCCAATTCTTCGCAAAGCAGGTATTCTAGTCACTGTTTTAAATACTGTGTTGTTAATTTCAGAGTGGCTTTGTGCATTCATCTTTTTGCAGTGAATATTTTACTTAAAATTCGTAATAAGGGAAACGCTATATGTACATCTTTTAGAGATGAGCGATATTATCATACCTGTCACTTAGATAGACACAGATAATACCTGCGACCCAATTCTTCGCAAAGCAGGTATTCTAGTCGCTGTTTTAAATACTAAGTGTTGTTAATTTCAGAGTGGCTTTGTGCATTCATCTTTTTGCAGTGAACATCTTACTTAAAATTCGTAATAAGAGAAACGCTATATGCACATCTTTTAGAGATGAGCGATATTATCATACCTGTCACTTAGATAGTCACAGATAATACCTGCGACCCAATTTTTCGCAAAGCAGGTATTCTAGTCGCTGTTTTAAATACTAAGTGTTGTTAATTTCAGAGTGGCTTTGTGCATTCATCTTTTTACTGTGAATATTTTACTTAAAATTCGTACTAAGAGAAACGCTATATGTATATCTTTTAGAGATGAGCGATATTATGATACCTATCATTTAAATAGTCACAAATAATACCTGCAACCCAATTCTTCGCAAAGCAGATATTCTAGTCGCTCTTTTAAATACTAAGTGTTGTTAATTTCAGAGTGGCTTTATGCATTCATCTATTTTCAGTGAATATTTTACTTAAAATTCGTAATAAAAGAAACCCTATATGTACATCCGTTAGAGATGAGCGATATTATCATACCTGTCCCTTAGATAGTCACAGATAATACCTGCGACGCAATTCTTCGCAAAGCAGGTATTCTAGTCGCTGTTTTAAATACTAAGTGTTGTTAATTTCAGAGTGGCTTTGTGCATTCATCTTTTTGCAGTGAATATCTTACTTAAAATTCGTAATAAGAGAAACGCTATATCTACATCCATTATGCTTTTTAAATGGAACATCCTATTTTTCTAATTTATTTTTAAATTCTGCGTAAAGTTTTATAACTTTTTTATTGATAATGTTATATACCTAAACTTAGTAGTTTTTCTAATATTTCAATTTTTTTGAAAAAAATACTACTTTTCAGTTTTGTAAAAAATTGCCAGTAGCGCCATTATTTCTGAAGATGGAATACTCATAATTAGTACGAGCGTTCTATAGAGATGAAAAAAAGATATATGTTAAAAAATTTGAGTTAAATGCTACAGGGTGTTCACAATAAATTTATGGCTGTCGACTATTTTATATTGAATAATCTCAATTTTTTTTAATGGCACACCCTGTATATTATTATTTTTCCTGATAGCCTCCAACTTTTTTTAAGTATGTCATATACCTATTTTTTTTTAAATGCGCGAATTTCCCGGTGGTAATGAGCAGAAGCTCCGCCTTGCTGAATCCACATTTGTTCCCTTTCAATGTTATCAACTTCTTCAAGAAGCTGGAGTAATTCGTTTTGCGAACAATTTAGATATCTGGGCCCGTTAAGCGGTGCGTGGAAAAAATATGGACCAATAATTCGAAAACTTAATGTTCCACACCATACATTAAGCGACCAATGGTCTTGGTTTTGAACTTCCCGGACCCAAAATGGATTAACTATTGAATAATAATGCATGTTATGGCTGTTAACTGCTCCATTACTGCGAAAAGTAGCTTCATCAGAAAACATTATTTTGGGTAAAAAATTTGGATCGGTCTCTATTACTCCATTCATGGTGGTACAAAAGTTTACTCGTCGTTCAAAATCACGGTCATAAAGTTCTTGGTGTAGTTCCATATGAAAGGGATGATACTTGTATTTTCTCGTGGTGCGATTAGCCGTAGATTGGGATATGTCAGATAAGTCAGCTAGTTGATGGCTGCTGACCTGAGTATTATCTTCAACATGAAGTAAAATCTCCATTTCTTTTTCCTCATTGGTAGCATTTTGGTTTACTACTTTCCGTTTCGTATACTCAACGCTACCACTACCATCAAGCCGTTCCATTAAGTACTGAAAAGATATTCTAGATGGTATACGTCTGTTAGGGAACTTCGCTCAGTAAAGCCTTATTGCTAAAAGACAATTTTTTCTCACTTCTCCCAGTATATAAACCATATCAATAAATTCATTTTTAGGAAAATCCATAACTATTACCTATATACGTCACTTACTAGAACAAATTAAACTATTTTTACTTGCTTAATAGACATGTCAAAATTTGACAATGCCTACATTTTTGTTTTGTCTTGGCAACTATGATGTTATAACGTAAATGTATTAAAAACAAGGGTAAACATTGAAAAATCTAAAATAAATCGAAAACTATTAGAAATAGGTATATGACATACTTAATAAAAATTGGAGGGTTTTGTAAAGTCTAGCAGAAAAAATAATAATATACAGGGTGTACCATTTAAAAAATTTGAGATTTTTCAATTTAAAATAGTCGAAACCTTGTAGCATCTAACTCCAATTTCTTTACAGATATCTTTTTTTCATCTCTATAGAACGCTCGTACCAATTATGAGTATCACACCCTCAGAAACAATGGCGCTACTGGAAATTTTTTAAAAAACATTGAAATACTAGAAAAACTACTAGGTTTAGGTATCTAACATTTTTAATAAAAAAGTCATACAATTTTATGCAGAATTTAAAAATAAATTAGAAAATAGGATGTTCCATTTAAAAAACATGCCATACTTTTTTGAAGTACCCTGTGTACTCAAAAATAATTTTAAAATGTGCACCTTAACATTCTCTAAGACTATTGTATTTAACATTTTTTCGTAACTTCCGAAACAAATGAGAAAATATACTTTACTCTATCGTTGATTCACCCTGTACATCATTACTTGACTGGCATGACTTATAAGTGCAATGAGGCGATAATTTGTGAACTCGGATGTAGACTCATTTTTGTGACTAGGAACAAAGATGGATTCGCACCACTCTGCTGGCCAGCAACCTGTCTCCCAATTTTTTTTAATATTGCTTATAAAATGAGGATAAAAAATTCTTATTGATAACATGTAGAGTATCTAATGGTAAAATAAATTGTATCTATGTCATTAAATTATTCGCAACAGTTTGTTAATCGGTCTAGTACATAGTATAATGCTAATAATTGTACAACTTCATTAATACAATTTTTTTAAATATTTACATTCTTTCTAAAATTCGTAAGGTCATTTAATATTGAATGTTTCTTATGCGTCTATATATTCTCGGAAATTTTAAATGATTGTAAATAAACTCCTCAATTAGTATACTAGGTATAATCTAAATTACAATAAGGATAATTTTCTTAAATATGGTGTCTCATCTTTACAGAGCAATTTTATCAAGTTTTTCATAATTTATTAATAACACAGCAGCACAAAAAAAAAATCATTTACCACCAACCAAAATACGTGGAATTAGTGTATTTTTCGATGCTGAATTTGAATTCGTAGTTAAAAATAACCGGTCAAGTGCAAGTTGAACTTGCACAATTAGTGTTCCGTACGTTGATTGCTTTTAAAATTAAAAAAATTGTTACGGTGGTATAAAATGATCAGTGACTTCACAAAACACACACAAAGGAGTTTTCAACAAAGTTTGTTTCCAATCTTTACTGAATACTGATCACCTTGAAATTTTTGTTTTTTTTTATATAACAAATAAATTATTAAAGGTAATGCACTCGTGACAATTTTCGTTCAATCTACACCCCGTGGAGAATATTCCAGAATTTTTTCAAAATTTTTTGATTAGTACTTTTCGAGATAAGGGTGGGGGGCAGCGCGATTTTTTAAAAATAATACAAAGAAAAGTGAGCACAAGTATTACATTATATATATATATATATATATATATATATATATATATATATATATATATATATATATATATATATTACTCGTGTTTTCACAAGCTTTCATTTGACACCACACTCGATGATCTGGTAAAAAATTTTTTTTTTCACTTCCGATTTCACCCCTCAAAACTAACCCCTTAAGTCAAAATTTATCTTTCAAAATTATACGGCTCTAATGAGGCCATCAATTCCTATATTATTAACAAATTTCAACTTTCTATGACAAATAGTTTCGGAGAAAATCGGGTGTGACAGACAGATGGAGAGACAGATAGACAGACAGACACCGGAGTCATCTTATAAGTGTTCCGTACGGAACACTAAAAAGATTTATAGTGTCATTTTTTTTGGTTAAAAACATAACTTGAAATGAGTGTGCCACAACAGGGTATGAAATTCTCTTTTTTGAACTGTCAATCAGTAAGCCAAGTCAAAGCAGACTTAATTGCGAGCACATATTTGCAATCTGATAAAACAAAAATATTATGTTTTTGTGAAACATGTTGCAAAACCGAAAGTTTATCTTTGGCATTTATCGACAATTTTGTCAATATCTCAACTTTTTGCAGATCTAACCAAAAGGGTGGAGGGGTTGGTATCTGGGCCCATCGTAGTGTGAATGCGGAACCACTAAATTTAGACAGGACAGAGTGTGTGGGGAGAGAAAGAAATCTTAAGCGTTTTTTAATCAATAGCGACTTCTCTAGTTTGGATAAGTTTTGGAATATCTAATCATCGTTAGAAATTGTATAGAGATCTTTTGTGTTATACTCTATTAATGTTATCTGTGTTAGTTTTATTAGTGTTGTATAATGACGAATTCCATACATTTATTGTAAAATGTCCCTGGAAAAATAAAAGTATTTTTATTATTATTATTAAATGAGGTAAAACTATAATAATAATGTAATGACTCTAAATGAAGTGTGAAAAATGGTAGATATTTTATTGTCTAGAAAAGAGAATATGCATTCAAACGACAGCAAGCTATTTCTATTAATGAATAACCGATCAAGTTGTTTTTCGTATGTTGATTGTTACAGAGGTATAAAATGGTCCATGACTTCACAAAACCCACCCCAAATGAGTTTTCAACAAAGTTTTTTTCCGATCTTTACTGAAAACTGATGACGATGATGATATTTTTTTTTTTTTTTGTATACCATATATATATGTACATATATATATATATATATATATATATATATATATATATATATATACAAATATATATATATATATATATATATATATATATATATATATATATATATATATACATATATATATATATATATATATATATATATATATATATATATATATATATATATATATATATATATATATATATATATATATATATATATATATATATATATATATACATATATATACATATATATATATATATATATATATATATATATATATATATATATATATATATATATATATATATGTATATATATATATATATATATATATATATATATATATATATATATATATTATATATATATATATATATATATATATATATATATATATTTTCGTTCAATCTCTCAATATTTCAGACTTCTTTTAAATTTCTTGATCAATATTTTTCAAGATAAGGTGGAGGGACAGCAATTTTTCTCGATTTTTTAAAAATAATTCAAAGAAAAGTGTGCGCAAATATCACATTATGTATAGTTTTGAAGCTTGCTCATTTGACACCCCACTCGATGATTTTTTTTTCACTTCTGATTTCACCCCCAAAACTAACCCCTTAAGTCAAAATTTAACTTCCAAAACTATAGGGCTCTGATGAGGCCATCAATTCCTATATTAGTACTAAATTTCAATTTTCTAGGTATAGTTTCGGAGAAATCGGGTGTGACAGACAAACAGATGGACGAACGGACAGACACCGAAGTGATTTAATAAGTGTTCCGTACGAAACACTAAAAATTAAAGACAAACCAGGGTTCAGGGTTAAAAAATGGAACAATAATTTAAATGTATAGTTGAAAGTATAAATTGAAGGAGTAGAATCTGTTGATACTTACCTAGCTTTAATAAAAAAAATTAGACCCTTTCCTAGTTTTAATAGCATGTACATTATTTGAACGTAACGGTAGTTTTTAGAAACCCTCTAAGAGTACTCACTGATTCAATATCAGCGCGTTAGAACCTTATCCCTCTTTATCTTTCCTCCCTAAAGCTACAAAAACCTGAAGATTGTTCCCAGTTATTAGATCTCTCCATCAAAGGGGGCAGGTTTTACTCTGCATTAAGAGAATTGACTGGTTGTCGTATCGTATCAGAGGTATACTTGGCACAATGTGCTTCAAAAATGTAGTGTTTTCTGAATTCAAATAGCACAATCATTTAAGAGTAGGGGTAGTTTTTACGACCCTTTAGTCTTGTGTCGGCGGTTAAAACGAATTAACTCTGTATTTGTCCATTCTGCCAGAGCCTACGAAAACCTGTATTTTTTTTCTCATATCCTAGAACTTCTGAGATCCATCAATCCCAGGGGGAGTTCATCCCCCTCCTAGGGATAATTTTCGACCTTATTGGGAAGATGATCTAGTTGTCTTGAATGTTTGGCACAAAGAGATAAAAGTACTTGATCCATTCCGCATTTCAATAACATCCATATGCATCATTAAAGTGTACGTATAGTTTCTACCAGCTTTTAAGAAACAGACAAGAACGGATATATATATATATATATATATATATATATATATATATATATATATATATATATATATATATATATATATTTATATATATATATATATATATATATAAATATATATATATATATATATATATATATATATATATATATATATATATATATATATAAATATATATACATATGTTTTTTAGTAACCACAAACTTTCAAATGATACGTGTCAAAATTTCATGACATTTCGACGATTAGTTTAAAAGTTACAGTGGTTTTAGTGACGCTACTTCTAATATTTTCAAAACAATCGAAAAAATAAAATTTCGTGTTTTAAATACTGTTTCTTGATGGGGAAAAATACCGTTCAAGTAAAGCAATGGCTTGATAAGTGTTATGGGAACTCTGCCCCTGGAAAATCACTCATCATTTACTGGTATGCTGAAATTAAACGCGATCGTACAGATACAAATTGTGCTGAACGCTGTGGACGCTCAAATGAGATGGTTACAGCGGAAAACATCAAAAAATCCACAAAATTGTTTTGGATGATCGTAAAGTGAAATTGCGTGAAATAGCTGACACCCTAAAGATATCAAAAGCATGTGTTGGTCATATTTTGCATGAACATTTGGGCATGAAAAAGCTTTGTTCGAAATGGGTACCGTGTTTGCTCACAGTGAACCAAAAACAACAACGTGTTGATGATTCTGAGCGCTGTTTGGACCTGTTCAAGCGCAAGAAAAAGAATTTTTTCATGCGACATGGATACACCACTACACAGCCGAATCAAATCGACATTCAGCTGAGTGGACAACAGCCGGTGAAAGTCGCCTAAGCGACTAAAGACACAACAGTCGGCTGGGAAGGTTTTGGCCTCTGTATTTTGGGATGCGCATGGAATAATTTTCATCGACTATGCTGAGAAGGGAAAAACCATCAGTAGCGAATAAAGCTATTGGTGCCTTTGAAGGCAGAAATCGCAAAGAAATGGCCCTAAATATACAAGAAAAAAGTGATCTATCATCAAGACAGTGCACCGTGTTACAAGGTAATGGTTACGGTCGCAAAACTGCATGAATTGAAGTTCGAGTTGCATCTTTATCCACCGTATTCTCCAAATTTGCCCCCCAGCGACTATTATCTATTCGCAGACCTCAAAAAATGCTCGCGGAAAAGGGATTTGGCTCCAATGAGGAAGTTATCGCCGAAACTTAGGCCTATATTGAAGGCAAATCCTTCTACAAGAAAGGTATGAAAATGTTAGAAAAGCATTGAACTGATTGTATCGCTCTTGAAGGAGACTATATTGATGAATTAAGTCGAATTTTGCAAAAAAAATATGTTTTAAGTAGCTAGACCAAAAACTTTCCAGTCTACGTGTTAAAAACGAAAATATGTTATATTTTAAAAGATTTCCCCATTACATTCCTTTTTTCATTGCTATCTCGATTTTATTACGTTCACTCAAAAAAGAAAAAGAACTTTTACCGTGCTTGGGATTCAATTTCCTAAAAGGCCACTAAAGGGTTATTAGCAAATACCGCTGTAAAGTCGTTACCCTTTAGGTAACTAAATAAAATCAATTGATTTCAGTCAAGACCCTTACGGAATTGGTATGTAGTCTACCGTAGCGAAATAAAGCTGGAATTTTCCATTTCATTAATAATAATTTAATTAAGCTTTACCTTTAAAAGTATGTAACGGAAGCTTTTATGGGTTTTATGGGTTATGAAACCATATTTCCAGGAATCAGACAGTGTTAAGTAAGAATTACTTTCCGACATTTCGGCTGCTATTACACACGCATCTTGAGGTATCTTACACTTCGAAATTAGAAAGATCGAACGAGCCTAGAGAGGCACAAGTCCAGTAGGTATGACGGCTGTTCATTTTTTATATACTAACTAGCAGTGCCCGCGGATCCGCTCGCGTGGAGTTGATTCACTACTATCGTCACTGCTTATTCCTTATGTTACCTAACGTAATAAAATATCTGCCATTATTTCCCCTTATATCCCATTATTTCTCCTTATCTCCCATTATCTCTACATCATTTCCATTATCTAGGCTTATCTCTGCTCATCTCCCATTATTTCTCCTTATCTCCCATTATTTCCCCTTATCTCCCATTATCTCACCTTATCTCCCATTATCTAGGCTTATCTCGACTTAACTCGCAAAGTTTCTCCTTAGCTCCCATTATTTCTCCTTATCTCCCATTATCTCACCATAACTCCCATTATCTAGACTTATCTCTGCTTATCTCCCATTATTTCTCCTTATCTCCCATTATTTATACTTATCTCCCATTATCTAGGCTTATATCGAATTATATCCTTTGCTACATGATATTGTTCCATATTGAATGCTTTAGGCAGTGTATTGCAAGAGAACGCGCTAGCGGCAATCTTTTCTCCGAATTGATTCACTATTATCGTCACTGCTTATTCCTTATGTCACCTAACGTAATAAAATATATCCTATAACCTGGCCAGAGAACATATGTATATTTAAAAAAAAGCACGTAAATCGGATAAGTGGTTCTCCAGTGATAAGCACACAAACGGACAAACAGACGGAGAGACGTTGTATTTTATATATATATATTATAGATATCCTTTGCTACATGACATTGTTCCATATTTAGTGGTTTAGGCAGTGTATTGCAAGAGAACGCGCTAGCGGCAAACTTTTTTCCGATTTGATTCACGATTATCATCACTGCTTATTCCTCATATTACCTAACGTTATAAAATATAGCCTATAACCTGGCCAGAGAACATATGTATGTTTAAAAAAAAAGCACGTAAATCGGATAAGTGGTTCTTCAGTGATAAGCGCACTAACGGACAGACAGACAGACAGACAGAGAGACGTTGCATTTTATATATATTATAGATATAGATTTATATTATTATATAACCTGCCCAAAGAATATATGTATGAATTTAAAAAAAGACACGTAAATCGGATAAGTGATTCTCGCGTGATAAACGCACTAATGAACAGACAGACAGACAGAGAGACATTGCATTTTATATATATACATATATATATATATATATATATATATATATAATATATATATATATATATATATATATATATATTATAGATTATAAATTATAGATATTCTCTGCTACATAATGTTGTTCCATATTTAATGGTTTAGGCTGTGTATTGCAAGGGTAAGCGCTAGCGGCAAACTTTTTTTCCGACTTCATTCACTGTTATTGTCACTGCTCATTCCTTATGCTACCTATTGTAATAAAATATAGCCTATAACCTGGCCAGAGGACATATGTATGTTTAAAAAAAAAAAGTACGTAAATCGGATAAGTGGTTCTCCAGTGATAAGCGCACTAACGGACAGACATACAGACAGAGAGACGTTGCATTTGATATATATTATAGATATACAGTTCCATAGTTCCATGAATAATAAACAAAGCTCCTATAATTCTAAACAAGTTTTTGATCTTACAGTGTAGCTAACGGGCTTGTATAACAAATTGATTAATAGCCCAGTCGTCAGAGGCAAATTTTGACGAAAACCTCTTATTAAATGTTAACAGGCTGCACTTTGGCATACAAGTAGTTTTTTTGGACGGAGAATACGATAAAAAAGTTTGCTGCTGTAAAATGTACGCAAAGCCTACAAAATCGAAAATAAAATGAAAAATTCGGGTTTTCGCAAATATCTCGAAAGATATGAAAGATATCCAAAAACTACGTGAAAGACCGGGAAATTTTACAAAGAGAGTATATAGATCATTTTTTTTTAAATTTTGCCGTAATTTTAAAAAGATATTTAAAATAAAATGGCTGGTTTAATTCCTTCTGTTGCAGTGGGAATCATGCTTCCAACCTCATTTATGATTAAATTAACGTTTTTGTATATCGCTAAATATTTTGAATTGGCCATTAAGGGGTTTCTCGGGGTGCTGATTAAGAATCCGATGACAGATATGAAAAATTCAAAATGGCGGATCTAATATGGTGACCAGAGGGTACGTAATATATATAATTTTCCATTTTTCTTTTTAAAGTGTCCACTAAGGGGTTTTTTGAGGTGCGTATTAATAATCTGAGGACAGATTTAAAAAATTTAAAATGGGTAATCCAAAATCAGTCAGTGTATATAAAAAAAATAAATGAAAATATATTTATTTATATAAAAAATGAAAATACTTAATAATAATAATTGTATAAATACTCGTACAATAAAATAAAGAATAAATTACAAAAAAATGTATAACAGAAATATTTACAATATAACAAACATTATTTTTTGGTCACTTTCTTCTTCAATTCGTTCACAATTTTTATCATCACTATCCTCTTGTAATAATGAAAATACAGGTAAATTTGTGCAACCTGAAGAAAAGCAGAAGCCACAGATTGAAGAGCATAGCAGTCCTGCTCTTCTACAGTTACAATTTTTTTGACAACTTTTCTTACAATTGCAAAATATCATTGCTAATAGGAATGTAGGCGCTGAGATTCACGTCATTTTTACAAGTGTTAATATTTTTGAGTTGGCGTCCTCCATTTTCCAACCCCAATTGTTTGGTAAGAGTTGGTTGGATAACCACTATTGTACTTACAAATACAGTATACAAACTACGTAAGCGTCATACAGATGATAGAAAACTGATCGGAGTGATGGCGCTGCGCGCGCGTTTCTTCTCCTATCGCCATTAACAAAAGTCCTTTGAGTAATTTGGAATTTTTGTGTGTTCAATAACTGTTTTCTTTGTACCTGGATGTTTAAATGAAATATAAATACTTTATACTTAAAACTTTTATCTTTCATTTCCCACCTTTAAATATATTTTTTTTTTATTTTAGATTTAAATTCTGTGATTAATAATAAGTTTATCAAAAATACTTTTTTAAGAGCGAAATTACAAAAAAAGAGAAAGTTTTTTTTAATTTTTTAATGATTTTCTACTATCAATTATACTTTTAACTGCACAAACAATGTGGGTGTTTTTAATTATCCTTATATTGAAACTTAAGGTACGAGGATGGATTAAAAAGTTCGCGGCCTAACCAAAACATAATTATAATATTTTTATTATAGTACCCTCAATAAGTACATACTTTCTTTGGTTGTAACGGAGTAAAATTTTGTTGCTGTAGAATTTGTGGGTTTTAGGTTAGAACGAGTTTAGTGAGACCAAGTGCAGCATTTGTGGAAAAATAGAAAAAATTTAACAACGTGGGGTCATCAAGTATTTGTTTAAAAAAAGATTAACTTCAAACGAGAACCACGATGATATTAAAACAACACTAGGGGAATCTGTTCTGTCATATACCACTATTAAAAAATGGGTTGCAGAATTAAAACGTGCAGGAGAGAGCTTCGAAGATGATCCTCTCTTCGACCGGCCCACGACGTCTACGACTGAACAAAACATCGGCAAAGTGTGTGATCTTATATTAAAAGACTGTAGATTAACTATCAGGGAGATTGCAGACACTATAGGCATCTCGTATGAACGAACACAAAATATCAATGCCAACGAACTCGGCTTTTCTAAAGTTTCCGGTAGGTGGGTCCCCGGATTGCTTTCAGTTGAACAAAAACGAATTCGACTCACTATTTCTCGTGACTGTTTGGAGACGTTTGAGGCTGAACCGCAAAATTTTCTTAACTGGTTTGTGACAATGGGCGAAACCTGGATTCACCACTAAACTACAGAGTCAAAACAACAATCCAAGCAGTGGAAAAAATCTTGTGAACCGACCCCAAAGAAAGCGAAGGCAATTCTGTCGGATGAAAAAGTGATGGCGTCAGTTTTTTGGGTTGCCAAAAGTATTATTATGGTGAACTACCTTCCGAAAGGCGAAACTATAAACTACTATTACACTCTTTTGCGTCGTTTATGTCAAGAAACAAAAATATCGTGGTAAGTTTCACAAATTATAAAGCAACAAAATCCAAAAAAAAAACTATTAGTATTATTGGAAAGCTGAAAGTCTCCTCTTTAAAAACCTATCTTTTATATTTTTTTACACTCTGAAAACGAGTAATATCGATTAAACTTCGCTTTTTAAATCACCTATCCGAATTTTGAATAAATTCTGAAGCTAGTAAAAAAAAACTGGAAAAAATCTATATACTACTTGTGTGTAAAATTTCTCGCTCGTTCACGTGGTGCTATTAGTTTTTCGAAATATTACCGAGAAACCGAAATTTTAGATTTTATTTGGATTTTGTGTGCTCAGCATCCACCAAACTTTAGCAAACTTTTTTCCTATTGTATTCTACGTCCAAAAAACTAGCTGTGTGCCAAAATGCAGCCTGTTAACATTTAATGAGAGCTCAAAAACCCCTGGCGACTGGGCTATAAGCAATTCAGAGTAATGTTATTCTAGATATATTGCGTGACATGTACAATTGTGTGAACATAGTTACTGATGGGATATACAAGAAACTACAAAAAAATTAAGTGTATAATATTTACACGTATAACTGTGCTATCGAGTTCATGGATAAGACATGCCAGAAACTATGACAATATTAAATAAATAATGTTTACACACACAACAGCGTTGTCAAAATCATAGATAGGACACACCAATGACTATGAATATATTGAGTATATAATGTGAGCACATACAACTGTTTTGTCAAAGTCATGGAACACCAGAAACTAAAAAAATATTAAGTATATAATGTTTACGCACACAATTGTGTTGTTAAAATCGTAGGTGATACACATTAATAATTATGAAAATAGTAAATAAATAATGTTTACACACACAAATGTGTTGTCGACTTTATCGATGGGACACACCAGAAACTATGAGAATATTAAGTAAGTAATATATACACACATAGTTCACACCAGAAAAACTATGCACATATTAAGTAAATAATGGCTGCACACATAAATGTATCGTCAAAATCATGTATGGGCACACCAAAAACTATGAAAATATTGACCATTATGCTTGATTTATTTTACAAAAAAAAAAATGAAACATTTAGGCCATCCCATATTACAATCGAAAATAATAGATATTTTGGAAAAACATGTTTACTTTGTTAAAAACTTATAATGCTTCTCTTAGTAACATATGATAATTGTTTACAATTGTCATCCTTTTAAGTATTTTATTGTGTTTCATTAAAAAAATAATAATAGTCTAGACGTACAACAACAAATATTATATATCACTTGACTTGTCCTACTTATATAAATTGAAATCTAAAGGAAACCTAATAATATTTATATCAATTTTGTGTATTTGGATGATGGTAGTAGCGGCTGCATATTTTTAAGTTCACAATTCACAAAATAGAGAGCGTATGGCGCCTGCCCTTCTTCAGCTTTTCAAGATGGTTTCAACTATGAATTTTAAATAAGTAAACCTTTCACTCTGGGCTTCAGGGGTATATATTTAATTGATCGTCTTTCTAGTTAGAAAATTGACAAATACTCTTTTGAATATTTGTAACTGAATCGATTTAAAATTTTTGCAGTGCTCACAGCGTGGAGTATTATGGAACTAAAAGTTAGTGTGAACAGAGGGTTTACAGAATTTAGATTATTAACATACACAATCTGATCCTGAACCACAGTAAATCACATATTTTAATTGTTTATAATAGCAAGAAGCCTAAAATCGTTTTAAATAATGGCATCTAATTATTAATAATGACAGGCTTGAGATACCGTCACAACGTGAAACAAAAATTTATTGATCGTCATATATATATTTTTTTTATGGGTCTAGCACACGTGCTGCAGACAGCACCACAAAAAAATAATCGGTCAAGTGCAAGTGGGACTGGGGCAATTAGTGTTCCGTACGTTGATTGCTTTTGAAATAAAAATTTTTGTTACGAAAGTATAAAATGACCAGGGACTTCACAAAACACATTCAATGAGTTTACAACAAAATTTTTTTCCGATCTTTACTGAAAACTGATGACCCTGAAATTTTAATTTTGTTTAACTATCAAATAAATTATTAAACGTGATAATTTTTGTTCAATCTACACCCTGTAGAGAATATTCCAAAAATTTTTCGAGATAAGGGGGGGACAGCGTTTTTTCGCACTATTTTAAAAATAATACAAATTGAAATATGCGCAAGTATTACTTTATATATATTTTTGAACTCGTGTTTTTACAAGCTTTCATTTGACACCACACTCGATGACCTAGTAAAATATTTCATTTTCAATTTCACTTCCCAAAATTAACCCCTAAAGTCAAAATTTAACCTTCAAAATTGCACGGCTCTGATAAGGCCATCAATTCCTATGTTAGTGCCAAATTTCATCCTTATATGTCAAATAGTCTCGGAGAAAATCAGGTGTGACAGGCAGACAGACAGACAGACGGACGGACATCGTGATCTTATAAGTGTTCGGAACGGAACACTAAAAATACAAAACAACAACGAAATGTTTAGATTAAACTTGAGCAAACTCTACTCAGTATATAACACCACTACACCAAATACTTTATTTTGGCACTCGACGCGCGTTTCGGTAACCATGTTAGCTTCATCAGGAGCGATGATAGTCAACCATCGCTCCTGATGAAGCTAACATGGTTAGTGAAACGCGCGTCGAGTGCAAAAATAAAGTGTTTGGTGTAGTGGTGTTATATACTGAGTTGTGACATTGTGCCAAAAATTCCACATTCCCAACAGATTCGAGCAAACTCGACTTTTGTATAAACTGCTTATATCAGGTAAAAACTTAACATTAAAAAGATTGTGGTATTTGGATCCTTAATATTAACTCGATTTCTGTAATGCTGGTCTCACATGTATGACACCGTCTGTCCAAAAAATTCCAGGACTCAGTTTTTCCCCGGCCTTTAAGCAGCGCCATCTCGTAAACAACAGCAAAAGCTTGAACTCACATCTGTAAACAACACATTTGTATTTAACCAGCCAGTCGTGATCAGTCAGTGCTGAGTAGTAGACCTATACACTGTATGTGTCGAAGTGATAGTGTCCCAGACGTATGATGGAGCAGCAAGCGGAGATCAAATTTCATGTGAAACTGGGTAAAACAGCTACGGAGATATTTGAATCTTTGAGAAAAGCTAACGGTGATTATTGTTTATCGCATTTATAAGTGTTTGAGGGGTTTAATGGCTTTAAGGCAGAATGGGAAGTGCTCGAGGATGATGCGCAAGTTCAGCCGACTCAAACGCTGCAAAAATTCATTTTCTGCAAACCATCATAAGTCAACTGTTCAAGACATTATCCGGAATGAAGAAGAATTTCTATGTGAAGATTGTTCGCCACAGCCTGTCACCCGAACAAAAACAACAAGGGATGGTGGCTAAACAAGACTTCATCCAAATGAAAAATGCTCACGATTTTTTTCTGCAAAAAATAATCACGGGCAATGAGACCCATTACCAATACGAGCCAACCACAAAACGGAAAAGCACGCAATGGCTCGGTAGTGGTTCGCCGAGACCGACTGACAAAGTCAAGAACAAAGACAATACTCTTCGCATTGCTTGATGTTCAAGGGATTATCCACAAAGAATTTGTTCCCGAGGATGGAGTGACTTTGTAAGAGGATTCAGCGGGTTCGACCGGAACGATGGAGTGCTAAGGATTTTTTCTTCATGGCAACGTACCAGCTCACACGGCTGGAATTGTGGTGCAGTTTTTAGCGCCAAAACAAAAGTCCGTACTCCACCACTCTCCCTATTCGCCTGACTTAGCCCCTAGTGACTTTTTTACTCCCAAAAATCAAGCTCCACATGAAGCGTCAACGCTATGACAATTTAAAGGACATCAAAGTCATTGTGACGCGCGTGTTAAACTTGATCACAAAAGAAGATTTTTCTAACAGTTTCACATCATTGTACGAACGTTCTGAACGTTGTATTGAGATCGGAGGGTAATATGTAGAACATCTGAGGTAATAAAATATTCGGTTTTGATTTTTCTGTTTTTTTATTAAGGCAGTCTGGGAATATTTTAAACAGACAGTGTATGTTATCTAAATTGGGAATGTGGAATCATGTGGCACAATGATACTACTCAGTATATATCACCACTACACCAAACACTTTATTTTTGCACTCGACGCGTGTGTCGCTAACCATGTTAGCTTCATCAGGAGCGATGATTGACTAAAGCTAAACTACAAATCTACCCTATTTATACTTAGCCTAACCCTTGAATTACTCAGGCGGAACTAATGGAATAGGCAAGGCCATCAGTTCCGGTCAAGTAACCAGTAGAGGGGACTATAAGGAATAGGCCCTCTGTCTTTATTTAAACTACTTTTACATTTTATAATTTCAATACTTTCGTATGCGTTCAACAATCTCCTATCGGATACATTTTTTATTAATGTTAGATTAGAACATAGTTAACAACACAAATTCTAATTCACAACAAAAACATAAAAGTAGTTAAAGGATTGAAAAAGAAACATGTCTTCTACTTAAAAGCGAATAAAGGAAATGAGGTTGTTATATTGGATAAGAAAGATTATTTTGAACGCGTAGATAATCTTATCGAATCTGGCCCTTATGAAAAGGTAATAAGAAATCCATTACCGAGAATGATAACAGAGGTAAAAAATTCTTTAAAAAAATATAAGAACCTTGTGTCCGATTCGCTAAAATTTAAAATAAATGTGAGTAATCCGACCATACCAAAGTTGCATTGCTTAACCAAAATTCACAAACCTGGAAAAGCAATGCGACCCATTGTTTCATCAGTCGGATCACCCACATATTTAATATCCAAATGATTATCAAAAGAATTTACCATTAAATACTTTCGCAGTGAAGAATTCGTTAGAATTAATTAATAAAACAAAAAATCTAGTTCTTAATGAAGGTGAATTCTTAATTTCTTTTTGATGTCAGTTCTTTGTTCCCAAGTGTGCCAATACCACAAACTTTACAATATCTCGAAGAATTACTTAGAATGAATGACTTTGAGGATGAAATTAGTCGTGAATACTTAACATTATCCAAACTTTGTTTGGAACAAAATTATTTCCAATATAACAGTCAATTTTATGTTCAGAAAGAAGGAACAGCTATGGGTAATTGCTTATCACCTTTCATAGCCAATTTATTCATGAGTAAGTTTAAAATCGAAGCCAGTCAAGAATTCGAATATTTCCCAAGGGTATGGTATAGGTATGTGGATGATATTTTCGCGATTTTTGATACAAAGAAAGCAAACATTGATGATTTTGTTTCTAAATTAAATAGCCGGTATGATTCCATTAAATTCACTTACGAAGTTGAGAACAAAGGACAATTGCCTTTTCTAGATATTTTAATTATTAAAAATAATAATAGACTAGAATTTGATATCTATAGGAAGAACACAGTAACAGATAGATATATTCCTAATGATTCATTTCATTGCAAACAACACAAATTAGCCTCATTACATTTTTTAGTTCATCGTTTAGTCACTTTCCCTCTGAATAGAGTAAACTTTAAAAAAGAAAGGAATCGTATTAGAAATATAACTAGAGTTAATGGTTATGACGATGACTTAGTAAATAAGCTAATAAATATACATAAGTTTAGGTTTAATATTCAGAATTTCACCTTTTTTACACGCGAAGAAAATAACACCAAGTATGTCTTCATACCATATAATCCGAAATATAGCAAGGGACTCAATAAGGTATTTAATAAGGTAGTCCTCACCTTAGTCTATATGTTAAGTCATCAAACAATCTGAGGAAGATCTTAGGAAATCCCAAAGATAAGATTCCTAATTGTGAGAAAAGTGGAATTTATGAAATTGGTTGTAATGATTGTGACAAAAAGTATGTTGGGCAAACTAAAAGGTCAATTAAAACACGATTTAAAGAACACTTAGCACACTTAAAATACAGTAGAACAGAAAAGTCTAGCATTGCCGAACATACCGTTGAAGCTGATCATATTGTAACGTTAGATAATCTAAGATTAATAAAGAATGTATCCGATAGGAGATTGTTGAACGCATACGAAAGTATGGAAATTATAAAATGTAATAGTAGTTTAAATAAAGACAGAGGGCCTATTCCTTATAGTCTCCTGTACTGGTTACTTGACCGGAACTGATGGCCTTGCCTATGCCATTAGTTCCGCCTGAGTAATTCAAGGGGTTAGGCTAAGTATAAATAGGGTAAATTTGTAGTTTAGCTTTAGTCAATCATCGCTCCTGATGAAGCTAACATGGTTAGCGAAAAGCGCGTCGAGTGCAAAAATAAAGTGTTTGGAGTAGTGGTGACATATACTGAGCAGTGTATGTTATGTTAAAGACCATAATTTTGTGTATCACATTAGGTTATATTGTATTTTTTATCTATCTATTGCATTTATTGTGTTTTTAATTTTTATTGCGTTTATACATCTGTCGTCTCTAAGTATCTTGTTTAATAATATGAACATATTAAATTGAATTAAATAGTAATGAAAGTATGTTTTAGGATTACTCTTGAACAATTCGAAGTGAAACAACTGTATAGATTAGGGATAATCATAAATAAATAATCATTTATTTATCAAAATTTTTGTGACATATACAAAATATTGACAAAACACTTCGTTACCATTGTAATGTTAGGCACGGATCATTGTTTGATTTCATCCTTTTTTTTGGTTCTCCAGTCATGCTGAAAGCGTGTAAAAAAAGTTATTTTCTGCATTGATGAGAGAGTAATAATTTTTCGAACCACTGCATTAAACAGTCATTTAAGTGTATCGTACCAATAAGCTAGTTTCAGCTGGCAGCTACATATCCTCTTTGGTCTATAGACATCAATTGCTTCTTAACAAATTGAGGAGCTGTTAAACATTCATTGATTTTTGTTAGAGATTAACGTGATTAATTGATCTTCACCTTCTGTTATTTCTTTAGGCGGACCAGAACTTTTGCTTCTTAATTTGTTTCTGTTAGTAGGTTCATGTGAATAGTGTAGTGTACGCCTTTATTTTAAATACCGAGTTTTTCTTTAAGATGCGTGGCTCTCTATAGTCTTTCTGACATAAACTACATATGGCACTTTGCTGTTTTGCTTTACGATGTGTGGCTCTCTCTAGGCTTTCTCATATAAACTACAAATGCCACTTTGTTGTTTAATACTCACCTACTTTTTCGGTGTAATTTTAAAAACAAAGGTTCAGACTAAACAACTCCATGATCGCTCTGAAGGACAATAAATTCAGAAATTGCAACTATCGTCTTTGAATGTTTGGGTACGAATCCTGAGATCTTACTAAATATGAAGATCTTTTGAATGGGGGTAATATAAAGATAATTTTAATAAATGTTCATTTGTCAGAGAGCTGAGGGAATCAATAAAGATTTCTGCAGTAATTTGGTTTCAAATTTTTACTATAGATTTGTTTTAATATTATATATATTTTTTTAATATTTAATTTTTTAAAATCTTTTATTCCTCTTAGAGTGGTGTATGCCAGGAATAGACGTCACGTTTATACATCACATCAGTACATGATTCAGCTTGTGGCTCTTCGTACTATCCTTTTTAAAACCTTCTTTCTTCTTTTTTAGGCTAATCGCCTGTTTCATCTTCGGCATCTTGCCTCTCCGCCTCCAGACTGTCGCTTCATCTTTTTCTAGGTCTCCCTGTACTTCTGCTACCTAAAGGTGATTTGTCGCGTGTTACCTTTACTACTCTTGAATTTACCATTCGTATAATGTGATTCTTGCTTTCTTTTCAGTACCCACTCGTTTATGTTTTCTATTTTACAAGTTCTTGGTATATTTACGTTTCTCTCTCTATCTCGTAAGGTCTCGCGATCTCCTTTATTCTTTTTGTTTTTGTTGTTTCCGCCCTTGTTTCTGCGGTGTATGTCATTATCGGCCTTTTACATGGTCTTGTAGATTCTTGGTTTTATTTCGATGTTGATCTTTTTATTATACCATAGGGTACTATTGAGACTTCCTGCTATTCTGATTGCTTTAATTGTTTGGATAAAGAAGAAAGGTTCTTAGGTAAGGCTAGCTTTCTGCCTAGGGTAAAAAATCAATGCTGGCATAACCGAAAACTCTGTCTCGGAACAGGACTGACACACCGAAGACGACACATGCAAGACAAAGGACACAAGCCTGGAAAAAGAAGGACATTATACGATTGGCTTCATGGAACATAAAATCCTTCAATAATAAGGACCAGGAGATTCTGAATGAATTAAAATACCATAAAATAGACCTGTGCGCCCTCCAGGAATCCAAAATTAAGAGTAAAGGCCAGAAACAGTACGATGATTATGTCTTATGAGTGGAGTGGAAAAGCAAACCAGAGCTAAAGAGGGAGTCACATTGGCGGTACACAATAGATATAAGAACAATATACTTGAATGCACATGCATGCTACTCCAGAATACTAGCAGTCAAAATAAGGATGGGACTAGACAAGGAACCCAAAACGATATCTTTAATGTCTATATACGCACCCAAATCCTACTATCCGTCACCCGGATAATACCTGCACATCAGCTTATGCTGCGTGAAGTTGCCTAACGTTTAGTGGCTATACCGATGTCCCCGGACACACAGTCAAGTTTCCCTATTCTGGATACGACTTATATTCCAAATATAGGCGTAACTATAACCTGTCTTTTTGTCAGAATTGATCACTCTTACTAACTAGAAGAGGCTCTGAAGGCCTGAAACTTTGATGTTATATGTTTAAAAATAACTACCCAACAAACCACAAGGTTTATATGCTGTCTTTATCGACCACCAAGTGATACTAACTTTAGAGCACTTCTCGCTTCTCATGTAGATACCATCGATCATTTACAGATTAATTATCTAAATACCGAAATTGTCATCCTGGGCAACTTTAATGTCCACAATGTCAGCTAGCCTCAATATTCAAATACGACTGATGAACAAGGTCGAATCATTCTCAATCTCTTGTGGCTTTACTCAGTTCGTCGATAAACCAAAATGGATCCCCGATAGTCTTCTTGACTTGTTTTGAACCACAAATCCAGAAATTTACACTGTCACCCTATGTTTCTCTGAGCAGTTTATGCTTTTGACATCGAATATTCTACCGATCAGTGACAAATAGGTGCCTAAGCTGCGCAAGATTTGGCACTAAAAATCTGCTAAATGTGAAGAAATCATGGTATATTTTAGAACTTTCCCATAGTTAGATGTTTGTTTTAAGTTTGAGGACCCATCTGACTAAGTTAAGGAGGCTTCCGATGTCATCTCGCTGACATGAAAGTTTACATCCTTTTTCGAAGGACTGCTGAGCCAACGGCAAGCTTTGGTTCGACCGAAAATGCAAAAACGCTTTTAAATATCTTGCCTGCTGACAATAGCATGAACATCCTAACGTCATAAATCGTAACATCTTTGTTCGTACCAGGATCAGTTGAAAATAAATTATCAATGAAACCAAAGAATTAAAACAAACATCTTGCTTGCCCCAGCAATTGGAATTTTTTTTTGTCAGTCATCAAGGACATTAGTCAAAATTTCGGTCAATTCACTATACCATCCTATTTGTTGGCTGAACTATTTGGTTCATATTCTATTGTCGATTTTCAAGGAAAAACACAACCCAACTATTCCCATAACGTTTTTCCGAAGATATATATATATATATATATATATATATATATATATATATATATATATATATATATATATATATAACAAGGATTTTCTACAGCTGACACTGTCTTCCTTCTCTCAGCCTTTGATTTCATCCGTTTCTATCTTCCCAGTCTCCATCTGTTAGACCCCTGTCCTCCATAGCCTCGTCCACATCGTCTCTCCACGATCGTCTGGGTCTTCTTCTTTTTCTTCTCCCTATAGGGCTCCACTCCGTTATTTTCTTTATCCACCTATTATCTTCGCTTCGTCTTATGTGTCCATAGCATTTTAATCGTTTTTCTTCAATGGTATTTATTGCGTTCTCTTTGATGTTCATTCTGCTTCTTATTTCTTCATTTGTTATTCTCTCCATACGTGTCCCTCTATAACATCTTCTCCAATACTCCATCTCTACCGCGTTAATTTTAGATATATTTCTTTTATTGATCGTCCATGTTTCTGACCCGTATGTAATTATGCTTTGTATTATTGATTTGTATATGCGTATTTTGTTTCTCTTTGTAATGTGCTTGTCCCACAGGATCGAATTTACTTGTCTTATGCATGTTCGCGTTTGTCCTAATCTAGCTTTAATCTCTTCTTCTGATGTTGCGTTTTTTGAAATGATGGTTCCTAGATATTTAAATCTATCGATTCCTTTGATTATTGTTTCGTTATCTACTTCTAGATTCTCCACGTTTCCCTCCTTTGTTGTTAGTTATTCCGTTTTATCAAAGTTTATTGCTAATCCTGTTTTAGTGTATTCTTCTTTCAGTTTTCTTACCATATAACTGAAGTCTTCCTCATCTTGCGCTATGATTACTTAGTCGTCTGCGAAACTTAGAGTATATAAGTAATCTTCTCGTATTGGGACTCCCATTCCACTACATTTTTGTTTCCATTTTTTTTAATGTTTGTTTGAGGTATATTTTGAATAGTGTTGGGGATGTCGAGCATCCTTGTAATAGGCCTTTTGATGTTTGGAGTCTCTTCCCTATTTTATGTCCTATTTTTATGTTCACTGTGTTGTTTTCGTAGAGAGCTTTTACTGCGCGTATTAGTTCTTTGTCAATGCCTATTTCTTTCATTGCGTTCCATAATCTTTGTCTTGGTACTGAGTCATAGGCCTTTCTTATGTCTATGAGGGCTAGATGAACTTCTCTATTCTTTGCCAGTTTTTTTTTTTCCATTGTTTGTTTTATAGTGTATATGTGGTTTTATACATGATTTTCCGGCCGTAAAGCCTGCTTGGTCTTCTCCAATTTTTCCTTTTATATTTTCCTCCATGATATTTTTAATAATTTTTCCACACAAACGTCCCATACTGGATATTATGCTTAGGCTTCTATAGTTTGTGCATTTTCTGCGGTCTCCCTTTTTAAATATAGATACTATATAAGCTTTTGACCATTCCTCTGGTATTTTTTCTCCATTTATCGCTCTGTGGAACATGTTTCTCAGCATTCGATGTAATTTATTAGACCCGTACTTGATCATTTCATTTACCACACCCCCAGGCTCTGCAGATTTATTATTTTTGAGTGTTTTTATTGTCTTCTTCACTTCTTCATAGCTTACTTCTATCTCTTTTATTTCCTTATTCTGTTCTTCTTCAGGGTTCCCTTCTTGGAATTCTTGTCTTACTTCTGTTAGCAGTTTCTTTTAATATTTTTCCCACTCGCTTTCTGGGATGTACTCTATATACATCTTCTCTCTATTGTTAGTCCTTAATGTTTTAATTATTCTCCATGACTCTGTACTTCTAGTTCCTCCTATATTCTGTTCTACATGTTCGCACGATTTTTTCCCATCTCTCGTTCTTTTCTTTGTTTATCATCCTCCTCGTTTCTGCATTTTTCTCTTTATATTTCTGTAGATCTTCTTCTGATTTTGTATTCAGCCATTTTTTCGTATAGTCTTTTTTTCTCCTTTATAGATTCTTTGGTTTTTTCACAGATTCTAATTTTATGTTTCTCATTCTCGTTGTCCTCTTTACCTAATGCTTCTAGGGACGCCTGTTTGATGCATTCTTTTATGTAGTCATACATCTGTTGGAGGTTGTCGTAGTTAAATCCATTTAATTTTTAATCTAATCGTCGTCTATATAGGTCTCTTATCGTTTCGTCTTGCAGTAAGTGTATTTTGTATTTTATTTCTTTGTCTACTTTTTCTGTTATCTCATTAGTATTTCTGTTTTCTTTATCTATTGTTTCTTTTTGCTTTATTGTCTTGTACCACGGTACTTTTATATTTGCTATTAATAGTCTATGGTCTGTTCCACATTCTGCCCCACTCTTTACTCTTACTTCTTTTATTTTGATAGTGGTATCGTTTTTAATTATAATGTAGTCTATTATTGATTTTAAGTTTCGTGTTTCTTGCATCCAAGTATACTTGTGGATGTCCTTGTGTTTGTAGAATCCGTTTGTTATTTTGAGTCCGTTTAGTTCACACAGCTCTATTAGTCTCTCTCCGTTGTCGTTAGTAATTTCTTCTCCAAATGGTCCTACGGTATTGTCCTTTGTTTTCCTTCCGGTTCTCCCATTCAGATCTCCCATTATTATTAATTCTTGGTTTTTCTTTACTTTTTGTGTTTCTATTTCTATTGTTTCCATGAAATTATCTTTTTCTCTTATAGTTCTGTCTTCTGTTGGGTCGTATACTCCTAATATTACCATGTCTTTTCCTAGCATTGTAATATTTAGTTTTATGATTCTTTCATTGATGAGTTCCCAAGATGTTATCCGAAGATATTCTGCATTTATTGGATTCTATTCAGAAGAGAGCTGTTCGCCTGATTTTTGATCTCTTGGAACATCAAAGAACGGTTGGCGACTTGTGTCTATTCTACAAATATTTTCCTGGAAAGTGTTCGATGGATGTAGCTCGCTTCATTTCTCCCAGAACGGTGTAAGGTAGGAATACACATCGCGCTAATACTTCACATCCTTATAAGGTTCAGCTTGTTTCTTCTAATATAACCCTATTCAAGCAGTCTTTTACCTGGAGAACATCATCACTTTGGAATGATTTGCCCAGGACTGTTTCCCACCAAGAACATTTACAGAGTTTCACAACCAAAGTGAATCGCTTTTTTTCGCACACGTGCTGCTCCTGTGGAGTTTTAAGGATTTCCCTGAATCTGTGCTATGCTAATAAAAACCTATGCTTCTTCATACTGCAACCTTGGCGCCACTGGCCTATATGCTTCAATTAATCTACGTCATTAACTTATTATGCCTCTAAAAGATTCCAAACTACTTCGTAAATTGGCTTTATAGAATAATTACTCTATATTCGACAGAAATTTTTGATATAACCAAACTATTAAAAAATATCTTTGACTATTATAAGATATAGTATGTTTGCTTTATTTATTAGGTTGTCTATAATGATATAATTAAATATTTGAACAAGATTAAAATTATAATAATGACAGCGATCCCAGAAGATAGATAAATCTCGCTCTGAGGAAACATAATATTTTCAAAACTGGGATCTCAAAAATGGATTACACCCAAAACGAAGTGAATCAAAATTTATTAAATAAAAATGAAGTTCAAAAAATAATTATAGTAAAAGAGGAAAATAGAAGTAATTTTAATAAACCAGTTTTAAGTGTTGTGGATATTTTGTTGTCTATTTTTGTTGTTACTCCATTGGTGGTTTGTGCTTGGAGGGGTGCATGGGGACTTGAGGATATCTATAACCAATATTTTCCCGTCTTTCCCAGTTTTATAGTAGGTAAGTGTTTTTTTTTATAATTCTCCTTATTCCTTATTTTTAAATTTTAATAATAATTTTTACTCAAATTATTTTACAACGAAAAGATATTTTAGATTTATTTATTGAATGATGAAGAATGGTTTTTTTAACTTACAGTATTATATTAGAAGACAGTAATATTCTTTAAATATAAAAATTGGTTTCAACTATCCAAACATCACTGTCAAATTTCTTTTTTACTGGATGCTGCAAATATCTTTATAATTGTATACGAGGGTTGTATAATAAGTACCTTGCCTTGACAAGAAAAAAAACGTTTTTATGTGTAAATTTTATTTTATTTTTCAACATAGTTTTCTTTTAGCTCGGTACACCTAGTCCAACGTTTTTCTACTTTTTGTATTCCATCTAAAAAATACTTTTCTTCAACAATTCAAAATAGGCGTTTGTTTCAGCAATCACTGCATCGTTTGACCAAAATTTTTTTCGACGAGTCATTATTTCATATTCGGAAATAGAAAATAATCACTGGAGGCTAAATCTGGCGAATATGGTGGATGCGGAAGCAATTCGTATCTTAACTCAAGGAATTTTTCTATGGCGCACAGTGAGATGAAGCTCCACTCTGCCACTCGAATTACCCTACAGGTCTTAATTTTGAAGTAATCAAAAAGATTTTTTTTCCAATTATTCGTCTTTTTATGCCCAATCGATCTGTAAAGCAAGATTTTAGGTTTTTTTTTTTTTTTTTTTTCAGTTTTCTGGAATTTTCATAAGTATTTTTTAATTTTTATGAAAAAAAATTGGCGTTTTTTCGCGGAAAAATCACTCTATAGATTGAAATTTTCACTTAAATCATGACACTTTTTTTTTAAATATTCATTTTTTTATTGCCAATCGATCAGTCAGGCTGGATTTTTGATTTTCCTCCGCGTTTTTCAAGAATTTGAAGAAAGGTTCCTTGGAAGTGCTGTTTTTACGAAAATAGCTATTCATAGACGGTTTTCCTTACATACTCCGGACAGATTTTTCTCAAAAATCAATTCTTTTGATGGCCAATCTATCTACCGACCTCGGATTATCATTTTTGCCCCAGGTTTTTCAAAAATTGCAAGCATCTTTGGCGTTACTCACGATACATCACAGGAGTGTCTGCTGGTATCCCTTTGTATATGTGTGTGTGTGTTTGTGTGTGTCTGTATCTGTGTGTGTGTATGTGTGTATGCGTGTGCTTGTGCGTGTATGTGTGTGTGTGTGTGTGTGTGTGTGTGTGTGTGTGTGTGCGTGTATGTCTGTGTATTGCAGACAATAACTCACACTCACATTCTTCGTAGGTACAAAGAATACTGATGATTTCAGTTTTAGAGTATAAAAAAGCACAGGCGAATTTTTCATATTTTACTACAATGTTCATTGTCAGCATGTCGAGGAATAATCATGAATGAATTTAGAAATATTGGGTATTAGACTAGGGAAAATTACAGCTAATTTACTGCAGGACAGTTTTGACGTTAAATCTAAAATGATTCATTCTAGTTTTATGCAATTTCTTCATATCCGATGTGTGCTACTTTTAACGTACTAGAACTTCCTCGAAAATAATCAGTCTATTTCAGCTGTTACTAGTTTAGCCCGCTCATCTCCCTCTGTTGTTAATATCTCACTTCCATAGATTAATATTAAACGCAATTATTTATAGTCAAATAGATAAAGGTAGAGACGGGGTTAGACTGGAGACATATCAAATATATTACGTGGTATATCTTTTTTAGGAATTTAAAAATCATATTAGTTTTCCATTTTCTCCAATTTTAGAAGAAATAAAATACCGAGGAAACCAGGAAATAATTATTTTTAATATTAAAATATTATATTAATTTTACAACCTGTGTTTAACAGGAAAAAATTTTTAGAGGTAAAAACCACTTTCCAAGATAAGCATTTCTTCACGTTTCAGCATTCCTAGTTACAAAAAAACCTACTTCCCATTTTCATCAGTCTGTAAGTGTGCCGGTCTATCGGTTTGTCTATCTACCGATCCGTTAGTCCGAAAGAAACGAGATATCGATTTTAAATTTGGTACACGTATAACACTTAAAGTAGGGATAAAACCTATAATTCTGGGGTGATATTGTTAAAGAAGAGAGGGACAAAAAGGGGTGGGGGTTGATAAATTTCGTAAATTTTCTAAATTAATATTGGAATTTTTTTTTGGCATTAGGTCAGCGTATTCAACAAGTTTAAATCAGGTTCTCCGCAACGCTGATGACGGTAAATATGTTATAACGCTTTTTTTTAATCTTTCTATAGCCTTTGATACGGTACACAAATCATCGCTGATGAAAAAGTTATACAATATTGCTATTCGAGGTAGCCTGCTGGACTGGATAGGATCATATATGACTGACAGGGAGATGGTGGTGAAATATGATGGCATTGTTTCTGAAAAGAGAGCGGTCGATCTAGGCGTCCCATAGGGATCTGTCTTGGGACCCTTGTTATTTATACTATATGTAAATGACATGCCATTAAATATTAGAACAGTGAGCAAGTGATTATGTATGCAGACGATACCACCAGTGTGTCAGCCTCGGACACTGTATATGGTCTTTATGATGATGTTCCATGTGTGTGCAGGAATATGGAATCATGGTGCAGAAGAAATGGCATCGTACTGAATGTTGAGAAAACTATATATATTTAATAAAAAACCATTAGAGTCGATGTTTGCCAATTCCCTTGGTGTAAACTTTGAGGAGAAAGCCAAGTTCCTCGGTACGTTTGTGGTTCATAGATTTTTTTTAGGCACCATATAGATCACATATGTGGTAAATTAAACTCAGCTTACTTTGCAATTTTAAGCTTAAAAAGTACCCTTGATAGTGACGATCTCTTAGCTATATATTATTCATTAGCTTTTAGTCACATGTCTAACAATGTTGTATCCTGGGGTGCTGCTGGTGTGAAAAGTAAACGTATATTTGTGAACCAAAAGAAAATAATCCGTTTGATTTTTAATCTAAGTTTTCGTAAAAGCTGCAGAGATACCTTTATAAAACAACGAATCCTAACTTTTCCATGTCTTTACTCTTGTAAACAATAATAGACACCTTTTTGAGATGCTGGGAGCAACAAATACATAAAACACCAGGAGTAATAGTGTATTAAAGGTCCCCATTCATAGATCAACTTTCTTCAAAGGCACTCCCCTCTATAGCTGCATCAGCCTTCAAAATGGAATGCCTGCAGAACTACGAAATATGCGTGGTCCAGGATTTATATCTCGACTAAAGTCCTTCTTACTGGAAAATGCCTTCTACTCGATAGGGGATTTCTACGGTATTGCTGTCATGCACCTGAACCTACCTATATTATCTTGTTTTAAACCAAGGTACACCTAAATTCCAATTTTAATTATTTTTGTATTTTTGTATTTTTACTGATTTTAAATATTAAGCTTAACATTGTTCGGTCCGACTTTGTACAATTTCTTTGTATGTCCATATATTTATGGTGTGTATGATTTATGGTAATCCTATACTATTTTTTATTTTATTATTTCTATTAATATATTTATAATTATAATTATTATGCATATTATACGTTCTTTTTAGGTTTTTTTGAGGCAAGGTATCTGAAAATTTTTACAATGTCATAAGCTTTCATAAGATCGATTAACACTTTATGTGCCTCAACGTTAACTGCGATTATCTTTCCGTAAAGTTGTAATTACAGTAAATTGACGTGGGCGCCTTACCAAAATTGGTCTTCATACGTCGCCAATAATCTCTCCTAGCTATTTTTGTAATATGCTCCCCAATAAACTGCTAAATTTACACTGCACCTACAGTAATTATTTAAACCCATTTTGTTACATAAAGAGCTTACACCCAACATTTTCCTTTTCATCAGAACTTTTGTTTAATTTATGAATTTATTCAAAGGATTCGTAATATTCTTAATCAGCTTGTATCCAACATATTTAATTAATTCAGCGGAAATAACACGAGGTGTAGGTGGACGACATGATGTAAAGCAAGTAAATGTTAGAAAGTTAATAGATTATATGACGCAAAATAAAAGAGATTAAAATGAAAGTAATTTGTAGTTAACAAACATAGTTATTCCAGTTAAGAATTAATTATTTTAGCCAACAAATGTTTTAAATAATTTGCACCAACTGGATAATTAGTGTCAAGCTATTTAGTAATTTTGATGCCGTATTAGCAATTATGGCTGCTAATTATTTTAATTAAACTGGGATTTGTAATAAACTATTTTAGAATTTATTTAGTATAGTTTACTATTTGAAATGAAAAGTTATAAATTAATATTTGATTATTCAACTAATTTTCGAGATCACATCAGCTTTAGTTTTCAATAAGCTAAATAAGACTATATATAAATATATATATAAAAAATCCGTATATATTGCTATGTATGTATTTTATATTGGTAATCATTTACTTGTATTTTATAAGGTACAAGCAACAAAAAAAATTGCAAAATTGAATTATTAGAAAAGATTTTATTAAACATTTGAAAGTTTAAATAGTACATAGCATGTACAGGGCTAAATACATACATAAAGTCCGTACGTTATATCTTTACCCGTGCATCATAGTTTTCAGGCCATATAACAGACGACTATTATATTATTTATCTCTTTTCACCAATAAATCGTAGGTATTGGTAAAAAGAGACAAAAAATATAATAGTCGTCTGGGATATTGCCTGAAAACTATGACGCACGTGTAAAGATATTGTAACATTCATTTTTTCCTAGATTTTAAGACCATGTAATGTTACTGATTTTTCACTTCAAATTGTACTTATTTTCATTTTTGTATCGAACGGTATATTAAACAGAGATTCCAAGACGTTCGGTATATACTGTGCAGTGCGGGTTCCTGACCGAATCTACCGCTACGCCGCGATTGGTGAAATGTTTGTATCCGGTTTTTTGGTTCCGGCGTCGCCATATTACAGGCAGAGTTCGCACGGTTTATTTAAGAGTCCGGTGGTGAACGAAAATCTGGGCTAATTTCCATCCAGCCGCCGAGTAAGCGGAGTACCATCAAGCCGCAGAGGCTAATTTTCATCGGAGCCGCCAAGTAGGCTTCCTTCGACTGAGCTACAGTAAAAGCTCATAACAACCATCATGCGAGCTAAGTAAAGCACAAAGTTTCTTAACGAAAAGCCGTAGTGGGCTCTCTAAGTGTTTACTAGTAAAGTGTGAAATCGGTCGTATTCCATCGAAGCCGGAATAAGAACAGTAAGTTACCAAAATATCTTTCAATAGACCGATCCCTGAGTAGTGCCTTAACAGCAATTTAAACGGACTAAAAAGTGAAGTGAAAAGCACTATTTTTCGTCTTCGGGGGTAGTCATAGTTTAAAATTTAAATGTAATAACTACTAGTTAGGCTAGAATTTTTTAGTAAAACTGCAAAGGTTAGAACTTTTTATTTTAAAAACATGAATAAATTTTCTTTTTGTTGATTAAAGCTAGTGTCTCACTGAATACCTATCCTACTTTTCAGGATAAGGACGGCTGTACCAAACTGATTTTTTTATTTAACAATAATACATTCTTTCAGTATTTTTTCATTTTTTTAGCTGAAATTAGATCCTTTCTATTTTAAAAATGGATGGTGCCCAAAATTTGTACAGCTAAAGCTTTTTAAAAATAGAAAATAATTCCAAAAAGACGTGAGACAATTATCTCTTATCCATATTTCTCTACCAAGGAAAACTGAGCTAGTGTGTGTTTAATTTCTTTAGTTCTTTTAAAATCAGGATTCACTCAATTCATTATCAGAAATTAAAGCGGGGCTGCAAGAAAATTGTGCTCAAGCTTGGGGCGTCCAATATTCAAACGGTACAAAATGACGCAGTGTACGTGGGGCGCAATTAAACACTTTTTCATAGGCAACAAAATTGCGCTCAAGCGTGGGACAAACAACTTCTCACAGGGTACAAAAAAAGATGCCTCAAACTGAGGACAGTTTCGCAGGTTACAAAATGACACCACAACGTGCGGGCAAGTTCAAATGTTACAATATAACGTACGGACTTTATGTATGTATGTACTACATATGAAATAAAAAGAATAATACAAAATCTGTTAATACATATGTACATACTACGTACATACGTACTAGGAAAAATAATCAGTTATTTTCTTTTGGACATTACTTTTGAAAAATAATTGTTGCTCAACAAAATTCTCGCATTTATTCAAATGCATAAAGATTTGATCAGGTACACTTTCCTGGCCCCTGAGAGTAGTTCGCACAATGTCAAATGCATTTCTTATTTCATTTTCACTAAATTTAGCAGGACATTCCCCGGTTCCAGTTTCTTCTTCATGATCTTCTATACTTTTTATATCGTCAATTATGTCTTGGTCAGTTGGGAGATCTGTCGTGCCAACATCATTGTCGATTTCTAAGAAATCTTCAAGTAAAAAATCTGCGTCGACGGTAGCAGTTTTTTGTAGAATACCCCACTGCCTTTTTAAGGTAGCGAGATCCATTTCGTCTTCTTCTTCCCATTCGTCAATTTTTTCAGTAAAACCTGCTTTAGAAAAGCAGTTTTTGATAGTTTTCTGAGAAACATTTTCACTCCATACTTTAGCGACTTCGGTTATACACTCTTTAAGGGTAATCAATTTTTAGACTGGAAGGTTGTTATCAATCGCATTAACAATTTTGTGAACAATTCTGTTTCGGTAATGATGTTTTATGTTTTTTATAATACCCTGGTCCATAGGTTGCAATTTGGAGGTCATGTTTGGTGGAAAAAAGATCAATTCAATATTCCTTAATTTTTTACTTACAGTAACTGGATGTGCAGGACAATTGTCTATAAACATCACAATCTTTCGCTTTTGGCTTTTCATTTTCGTGTCCAGTTCTTTGATCCATCTTTCGAAAATCTCAGAAGTCATCCATGCCTTTTTATTATTGGCGTAATCGGACTCCAGAGATTTAACTCCTTTTAAACAACGGGGATTTTTGCTTTTACCTATGAGCAATAATTTCAGTTTTTCTGAGCCATCCATGTTTGCTTCAACCATAAGTGTCACCCTTTCTTTACTTGTTTTAACACCAAAAGATTTATCACTTTTAAAAGCAAAAGTTTTATTTGGCAAATATTTAAAAAACAAACCGGTTTCATCACAATTGAAAACGTTTTTTGGCTCGTACTTTTTCAATGCACTTTTTAAAACAGTTTCAGTCCAAATATCCCAGTCCTCCTGACTAACGCTTGCACTCTCGCCAGACAGCGTCTTGAAAACAATTGAATTGCGACTCTTCCAGGCACTCAACCACCCTTCACTAGCTTGAAAATTAACGCAGTTAAATTCTTTAGCAAATTGTAGAGCCTTTTGCTTTATTAAATTTCCCGATATTGATACGTTTTGATGCGTACAGGCCACTTGAAACCATCGTAAAACTGCTTCATTTACATCCTCGTAAGTACTCACCCGTACTCGTTTTCGACTGCTTGGAACACTAGGTTTCTTGATGATACTGTCGCGACTTTTTATTATCAGAGAGACGCAACTTGGAGAAACACCAAATTTTGCAGCAACATCAATTTTTTTGCAGCCTTTATCAACTTCCTCCAAAATTTAATTTTTTCAGCTAAACTTAAACACACTCGCTTGGATATCTTACTTGATTCTTAAACAAAAAGAAACTGAACCTGAATTTGCGAATTACTAGGCTTCGACTATAAAATGGGTTTTTCCTCGGGTTTCTATAAAATGGGTTATTCCCCGGGTTTCTCACAGAAATTTACCTGATTTATTGCCAACCATTAGGCCTTATAAACGCGTTAAGAACCTTTTCAAAAGAATGCGTCATAAAAAATGGAATTCGTGCTAATGTTAGATAAAAATGGGAAACCCAAAATAGCCAAGATCGGAATAAATGCAAAAAAAAATTATACATAAAATTCAGGTAAAAATTTTATTATATAGAGTGTTACTGTTTTACAGATTCACTATATGCAGGGCTTTTTACATGAAATTTCATTAAAACATTCTAGGTCTTGAAAAAATTGCACTATAAAGAGTTTTTCACTATATATGTTAGAGTTTCACTATAAACAGTGTCGTCTGTATATATATATATATATATATATATATATATATATATATATATATAAATATTTATCAGTTTTTGTTCCTGTGGTAAGCGATCTTTGGGAAAGAACTAAAAAGGTTTTGACACCTTTTTAGCTACGCCAAGCTTTCAAAAATATTTCATTTTCTTTATCAAGGCTACAATTATGGTAGATTATCAGTACTTTGTGAGATTAAAAGCAAAGAAATTTCAGAATTTTATTCATAACACTAAAGTACTTACTGCTAAGTGATGTGTTCAGGAATTACTATTTGTGGGGACATTTTATTGCACTTATTTACCAGAAAAAACATGAGAAAACCTCGACATAAGATTCTCTGGGAAATATAATATGCTTTTACTCCATTTTGTTAGTATGGTACGAAAGAATTGTGTGGTTCTAAGGTGTTTTTAATTTATAAAGGATTTTTTTAATATGCTTTCTTGTCATTCTGTTAAAGGCAGCGTTCTTCTATCATCTTGGTTAGGTCGTGGTTATTTTATATTTCAGAGTAGAATGACGTTGACATTTTGTTTCATTGTTGTAAAATTGGAGAGTTAGTAGAAATCAGTGTGATTATTCTTACAGAGATATGTCAGATATGTTGTGTGAGTTTTCGTTTTGACTGCCCATTTCTAATAGACGGGAGAAAATTAAACTCAGATCTTCAATGTCAGTTTTTTTATGGATCGAATTAGGTTCAAGGTGGATTTCCACCATCTCCCTAAAGAATTTCCTGCCGAGATTTCTCTCTCTACATAGGATTTTGGTTTCAACAAAATCAAATTCATGCGTAAATTAGATACTATGCTGGGCAAGCGCGCAACAGTTTTTTTTTTATTTGCAATCACTTTTATGGGAAGTGGTTCTGTCTTTTGGGGTCCTTGATGCTTGTCATATATAGAATTGTTCACATTGAGAGCAGGGGATGCTGTAAACTACTTTTGAAACTTTTGTGATTTTATCTTTGTCTTTTAGATAGTTGATGGTTTTTTGTAATTAAAAGCAATTTTTAAATTAGGTAGTTTGTTGAAGAGTTTGTTTTTTTGTGGTGGAAATTTCTTTAATGTAAGAAAAGGAAAAATAACATTTGATTCGGTTTTCAGAAAGGAAAGCACTAATATCCGGTCTAAGATTGTTATTTCGTTGTGAAGGAGGTGTGGTTGAGTTACCAGGTGTACAAGTATGAAATGCGGATTTCAGACAACAGATGGTACACCAATGCAGTTTGTGCTATAAAGATTTGACACTGCGCCATTTTGTTGTATCATCAACAAGTGTCAGACGCGCATGAGCGATAAATTGGAAAAGTGTATGCATAGTGTTGTGTTGTTGTGTTCAATATGTTGAAATTTATTCCGAACAAGGAGCATTCGCGGACAGCATTAATACAACAATCATACCGCTTACTTCGAGAAGCTTATGGTGAACATCCTCCATCGCAAAATACGTGTAAACGATTATTTCGGCGTTTCAAAAGTGGTGACTTCGATGTTGCAGACAAGGAACGTGGAAAACCGCCGAAAAAAATACGAAGATGTGGAATTGCAAGCATTGTTGGACGAAGATGATTCGCAAATACAAAAACAACTCGCCGAGCAATTGGGCGTTAGTCAACAAGCTGTTTCCAATAAGCTACGAGAGATGAGAAAGATTCAGAAGACCGGTAGATGGGTACCACATGAGTTGAACGACAGGCAAATGGAAAAGCGCAAAAACACGTGTGACATTTTGCTCGCTTGGTACAAAAGGAAGTCGTTTTTGCATCGTATAGTTACAGGGGATGAAAAGTGAATTTATTTTGAGAATCCCTAGCGCAAAAATCAAGGGTAGACCTAGGCGCCCCATCCACATCGACCGCACGATCGAATCGCTTTGGCAGAAAGACGATGCTCTGTGTTTGGTGGAACCAGAAGGGCGTGATCTATTATGAGCTGTTAAAACCTGGGGAACCGGTTAATACTAAACGTTACTAACAACACTTGACCGATTTGAACCATTCGCTGCTTGAAAAAAGGCCAGAATACCAAAAGAGGCAATACAAAGTCATTCTTCAGGGAAGTTCTACCCTACGCGGCTTACTCACCAGACTTGGCTCCTTCCGATTACCATTTATTTGCATCGATGGGTTACACACTTGCTGAGCAGCGCTTTGGTTCGTATAAAGATGTGAAAAAATGGCTCGATGAATGGTTCGCAGCAAAAGGGGAAGATTTTTACTGGCGTGGTATTCACAAATTGCCGGAAAGTTCGGAAAAATGTATAACAAGCGATGAAGCATACTTTGAATAAAGCATTTTTTATCACTCTTCCAAATTTAACATGTTTTTAAAAAAAAAAAAATCCGAATTTCGTATTTGTACACCTGGTATGATTATAATATATATTATATATATATATATATATAATCTACATTATATTATATATATATATATATATATATATATATATATATATATATATATATATATATATATATATATAAATTTATTTCTATCCTGTAATTTTTTATTTTAATCGTTTTTATAGGCTACATCTGGTACTACTACCTAAGTAAAAAAACTTAAACTTAAAAGATGCTTTTAATTTTTATCAGATTAGAAGTTAAGTTATAATTCGTTCGTTTATTTGCAAATTATTTCTGAATTCATTACTCTGCATTATTAAGATTTATTGCATGTACTTTCAATTTTTTTCCAAGTTAATAATTAAATAATTTATGCAGATTAAAACAATTTGCTAGGTAAGCCATTTACTGCTAAACTATTGTGTACCGAATTGTTAAAATAATAATAATGATAATTAAATATTAAATTAACATTTAATTCTTTTTATTAGGGACCCCACTTTAACACTATATAGATAAATATTTGTTGATGGATATTGTAGATAATAATGACGATTATATGAAGCAGACAAATATTGCGACGATTTAAAGTAATAATGACAATCTTATATATAATAAAAGACTGTTTTTAGTCAATTTCCACTGGTTTATTTAAATTGCGATGACGCGTGTCGCAGTCGATGCAGCTTCTTCAGATCTACATTCTATACTGTCAAGTTAGGTTTAACGTTCACAATTTTATATAATTTCTGAATTATAATATTACACCTAATTAAATTACATTGCTGGTACTGAAAAACCCACACAGATTTGGAATTAGGAAAATAAATTCAATAATGGTGAATTGCTTAAATCTACCTGGTCGTTGTGTAAAGTACCAGTAGTCCTTAATCGATTTATTTGCATTGTCTCTAAAAGGTTTAGTTTTTTAAACCTTTTTGTTGGGTGTTTAAAATTTTGAAATTCTTGTTAAATGTGTGATTTTTTGTTAAAAGATGTTGAATTAGATTTTCTATGGATGAAACTTTTTTCGTGTTCTGTAATTCTTTGTATAAATGTACGTCCAGTTTGTCCTATGTATGTTTTAGGACATGACCGCATCTTAATTGATAAACCCCTGATTTATTATCTCTATTGATTTGTGGTTTGTAGTTTTTAAGATATTTCCCTATAGTATTGTTAGTCTTGTAAGCTATGTTGATATTTTTTTGATTTAAAAATTTCCCCAGTTTTTTCGTTGGTTTGCCGAAATAGGTTAAGCATTTAAATGTGGTATTTCTGTCCTTAAAACGTGGGTATATCTCTGAGATTGCCTTGTTTCTAAGTTTTTTCCTAACGATATTATTGATTAACGTAACCGAATAACCGTTGTTAACGGCTACTTGTTTTATGTAGTTTAATTCTTTAGTAAAATTTTGCTCTGATAAGGGGATATTAGTTAGTCTATGTATAAAACTATGATAAGCTGCGAGTTTATGATGGTTAGGGTAGTGTGAACTATTGTGAACTGTGGTATCTGTATGACAAGGATTGTAATATATTGAAAATTCATGTTTTTTCATGGTTTTACTGAGATTGCTAAGTCTAGGAAGTTGATTTTCCCTTCGACTTCTTCCATTGTAAAAACTGATATTTCTATGTAAAGAATTATTATACTGTAAAAAGTGAGTTAATTGTCTGTCCGTACCTGTAAAGCATACAATTATATCGTCTACGTATCGATACCAGTATAGACAATTATTACTATTGTTAATATGGTTGTTAAATATCAGTGTTTCAATACTGTCCATGAAAATTTCGGCAAGTAATGGACTTAATGGACTCCCCATAATTAACCCTTCCTTACTATTGTAGAATGTATTGTTAAATGCATAACAATACATTCTACCACCCACGTTTTAAACAACAGAAATATCACATTTAAATGCTTAACCTATTTCGGCAAACCAACGAAAAATCTGGGGAAATTTTTAAAACAAAAAAATATCAACATAGCTTACAAGACTAACAATACTATAGGGAAATATCTTAAAAACTACAAACCACAAATCAATAGAGACAATAAATCAGGTATTTATCAATTAACATGTGGGTCATGTCCTAAAACATAGATAGGACAAACTGGACGTACATTTATACAAAGAATTACAGAACACGAAAAAAAGTTTCATCCATAGAAAATCTAATTCAACATATGCTAATCATCTTTTAACAGAAAATCACACATTTAACAAGAATTTCAAAATTTTACACACCCAACAAAAAGGTTTAAAACTAAACCTTTTAGAGACAATGCAAATAAATCGATTAAGGGCTACAGGTACTATACTCAACGAACACGTAGATTTAAGCAATTCACCAATATTGAATTTATTTTCCTAATTCCAAATCTGTGTGGGTTTTCCAATACTATCAATGTAATTTAATTAGGTGTAATATTATAATTAAGAAATTATATAAAATTGTGAACATTAAACCAGTAAACAGTGTAAAATGTTGATCTGAAGAAGCTGCATCGACAGCGAAACGCGTCATCGCAATTGAAATAAACCAGTGGAAATTGACTAAAAAACAGTCTTTTATTATATATTTATAATGAATTTCCATCAAGTAGAAGCTACAACCATCCAAAATTTTATATAAAATTTTTTTGATAAAAATGAAAACTGATGTAACAGTGGTTATTACATGTTTTAATAAAACGAAATTGACATTAATAATAAATTATTATTATTTATTGTTAATATTAAATCATATTTATTACAAGACTTCCCTAATTTATAGTTGGTTCTTCTCAGTTTTTTGTAAAAGTTTAACAAAAAAATTGCGAGCTTACATCTAAGATGTAAGCTCTCATTTTATTGTAACTGAATTACTATTCACGTAAAAAATTATAATTTAATTTTACTCTATATCGCTGGAAGTATATTATAAAAGTATTTGAGCAACCTCGATTATCTACATTACTTTTCAACATGAACGACGAAACTTCACACCTTTAATTAACAATCTCTCTTAGTAAGTAAATCCCAAGATATAAGTCCTGCCTTTTTGCTTTTTCATTGGGGCAATAAACGACCCTATTAAGGTTTTGTGCATAGTTGCCAGGTATTACGATAAACGTATTTTTATTTTACCTGCTTTGTATACCGCCCTCACTTGCACCTGCAATCATATTGGATCTATTTTTACCTATATATTTACTACCTGGCAACCCGGTTTGGAGCCCTTTAAATATATGATAATATAGGCCTAATGACCACAGGTCTCCATTAAAATTCGAAAGATACTTTTTATTATTTTTATTTTTAGTTTTGCTTGCAAGGTAACGGTTCTATTTTAATTATGTGGCATCCCTGGGAAAATTGCAATAGTGACTATCGCAACAGAAAACATTTATCACTTGACGCTAAACAAATAGTGAAAAATGTTTACGACAGTTTAGTAAAAAGAAATTTGAATAAATAAAGTGTTTTGCAAGAAACCAGTGAACTAATAAAAACCTCAATTTCTACGATTAACTACGAATAAACGGAAAGATTTTCAAAAGCATCATGTAGACGACTGTGAAAAAGACGTCATCAGGAGAAAAATATTTTCTATGTATGAAGAGCAGTTGGTGCCGACACTAGACAAAATAAAATTAAGACTGGTGCAGGACGGGACCAATATACATTGTGGTCTATCAACCCTTCACAGAATTCTCTTAAGAATGGGATTCACGTTCCTAAAAATCAACAAAAGGCAAGTAGAGATTGAGTCACAAAGATTACGAATCTTGCGACATACTTCTTTACAAGAAATTAAAAAGTATCGATCAGAGAATCGGCCAATAATTTACCTTGACGAAACATGGTTCGATACCCATGACACTGTGCAAAAAGGGTGGATTGAGAGCAGTACAAAATGTCAGGCTAACGCACCTTCAAATAAAGATAAATGAATAACCATTTTGCATGCTGGATCTGAAAAGGGCTGGGTTTCAAATTGTCTACTATTATCTGCAAAAAACATAAATGATTCTAGTTTGGACTATCACGAAAACACGACCGCAGAACTTTTTGAAAATTGGTTTCAAAATTCCATTTTGCCAAATGCTCCCGAACAGAGTGTTATAGTTATGGACAATGCAAATTACCATAGTTGCCTACTAAATAGGGTTCCTAATGCAGCCAACACCAAATCGGAAATACAGGAATATACTCGTATGTTAGAAAATGACATTTATTTTGACTTTAGTTATAAAAAAGTAATCTTTTGGAAGTTTTGAGAAACTATAAATTGAAAAAGAAATATATTTGTGATAGTATGGCTGAGAAAATGGAACACACTGTTTTGCTGCTTCCTCTGTGTTATTATGTGTTTAATCCAATTGAACATATTTGGCATCAAGTTAAATCAAAAATAAGGTCACAAAATGTTCCTCCTATTTTAAGCGTGTCAGTGGTTGAATTAGTAAAATAAGTTGTAAATGATATACTTTGTGAAAGCTGAAATAATTCCATTCAGCACGTTGTTAAACTTGATGATTCATATATTTATGTAAATAATATAAAACCAATGATAATTACCTCAGCTGATGACACTGATAGTAAAACCGAATTAGGCTTAAGTTAAAATATATATTTAGTTATACAATATGTCCCCTCTTGTAAACCCCATTCACTCAAACTGTCTATTTGTACTTCTTACCCATTTGTTTTTACATGCATTTATAAATAAACCTCTCCAAAAACACTTATAATTTTTGTTTATTTGCTTTATTGAATAAAATCCTTAAGTCTATTTCTGCAACCTATCATAAGGTCAGAATTTGTATATTGCTCACTTAAAACGGCGAAAAAAAACAGATTCTTATATTTTGGGACAGGCTAAAACAATATCGGTTTTCTTGTTCAGCATCAGGACAAACTTGGGTACCACACCTCTGCTGTATAACGTATGCTAGACTTTTTTACAGGCTTAAAGTTTCTCGATATACAGTATGTCTATTGCTGCGCCAGTGATTTGTGCTCGATTAACATGTACGCTGTAACTAATAAATTGAAAGGCATAATTAAATATTCAAACCTACTGTCTACATAAATGCCAGACCCACACAGTGCTGAATGACACCTAAATTCTAAATCTATAGAAACCGAGAAATTGTATGTCATCCCTAGTCAAGAGGATGAAACGGAGAGCGATTCAACTCATGAATACCAGGTGTACAAGTATGAAATGCGGATTTCAGACAACAGATGTTGCACCAATGCAGTTTGTGTTATGAAGATTTGACACTGTGCGATTTTGTTGTGTCATCAACAAGTGTCAGATGCGCATGAGTGATAAATTGGAAAAGTGTGTGCGTAGTGTTTTGTTGTTGTGTTTAATATGTCGAAATTTATACCGAACAAAGAGCATTCGCGGACAGCATTAATTTTTTGTTTTTATTTGAAGAAAACTGCTGTTGAATCATTCCGATTACTTCGAGAAGCTTATGGTGAACATGCCCCATTGCAAGATACGTGTGAACGATGGTTTCGCCGTTTCAAAAGTGGTGACCTCGATGTTGCAGACAAGGAACGTGGAAAACCTTCAAAAAAGACGAAGATGTGGAATTGCAAGCATTGTTGGACGAAGACGATTCGCAAACACAATAACTCGCCGAGCAATTGGACGTTAGTCAACAAGCTGTTTCCAATCGGCTACGAGAGATGGGAAAGATTCAGAAGCCGATAGATGGGTACCACATGAGTTGAACGATAGGCAAATGGAAAAGCGCAAAAACACGTGTGAAATTTTGCTCGCTCGGTTTAAAAGGAAGTCGTTTTTGCATCGTATAGTTACAGGGGATGAAAAGTGAAAAAAGTGGATTTATTTTGAGAATCCCAAGCGCAAAAACTTATGGGTAGACGCAGGCGCACCATCCACATCGACCGCAAGACCGAATCGCTTTAGCAGAAAGACGTTGCTCTGTGTTTGGTGGGACCAGAGGGGTGTGGCGTATTATGAGCTGTTAAAACCTAGGGAAACGGTTAATACTAAACGTTACCAGCAACAATTGACTGATTTGAACCATTTGCTGCTTGAAAAAAGGCCAGAATACCGAAAGAGGCAACACAAAGTCATCTTTCTTCATGACAATGCTCCATCACATACGGCAAAACGAGTTCGCGACACGTTGGAAGTACTCAGCTGGGACGTTCTACTACCTTATGCGGCTTTCTCACCAGACTTGGCTCCTTCCGCTTACCACTTGTTTGCATCGATGGGTCACACACTTGCTGAGCAGCGCTTTGGTTCGTACGGAGATGTGAATAAATGGCTCGATGAATGGTTCGCAGCAAAAGGGGAAGATTTTTACTGACGTGGTATTTACAAGTTGCCCGAAAGATGGGGAAAATGTATAACAAGCGATGAAGCATACTTTGAATAAATCACTTTTTATCATTCTTTCGAATTTAACATGTTTTTTTAGAAAAAAAATCCGCATTTCATACTTGTACACCTGATATATCCTTAAACACCGGAACTTTTGAAGGCTAACATCAGCAAAAGCTAAATTCTCTTAAGAAAAACTGCCTGGAACTGTTTCGAAAATATCGTTTAAAAAAAACTTTTGGCAACTATAAGGCAGGAAACTATAAAGATTTAATTAATTAACTTTTAACATCTTATAAAACTTTGACATGGTGCATGTAGTTAAACTTTCTGGGTAATGGATATAACAGAAGATTTTACAAAGTCATTTCCAGCATAGTGAAGCGATGTCAATGAAAATGAAGCCCGAGATCCTTGGACACTTAAAACAGACCTATTTGTAGCTAATACTCGGAAAAATCTTAAAATATTAAACTAATTGTTTAGCTCACATTTAGTTTTTTACGCTCTTAATGAAAAAATAAAATTCTATAATAGGAAAAACGTTATATTTTGTAATATGCTTGATAGTATTTTATTATTGAGGAATATCAAACATTATTAAAATGTGGCGCAAATTTCTGCCTTATATCAATTTTTGTTATGGAGGTGTAAAATGATCAGTGACATATAAATAATTTTCTCGAAGACGAATTTTTATTTTAAAACAAGATATCAGTTTTAACATTATGTTGACGCGCTTACATCAGTGTAGTCTTTTTGCAATGTTTAACGTGTTGTGTTAAAGTTTAACGTGTACCATGCCACCCGCAAAAAAAAGTGTCTCTTCGTGGGTAGCTGATTATCCTGGAACATTTACATACGACGGAAATGTTTTATATTGTCGAGTTTGCGAGAAAAATGTTTCGTGCACAAAGAAGTTTCGAATTGACCAGCATGTCAAGACAAGTCTTCATATCGCAGGATTGCAAAAAAAGGCCCACGACAACTTCTAACAGCAGCAAGTAGCAGTGATTCCACTTCTATAGGCAAACAAAAAAAAAACACTTTAGCATGGATTTATGTGAAGTATTGCCTGCAAGTAATATTCCTCTCCACAAACTTACAAATCCTACATTCAAAGATTTTCTGCGAAAATATTGCTTGAATCAAAAAAATACCAGACGAATCAACACTGCGTAAAAATTACATACCAACATGTCCTGGAGGAAATACGTAATGAACTTAAGGATAACATTATTTGGATTTCAGCTGATGAAACTACCGACAGTTGTGGTCGCTATATTGCGAAATTTAATTGTGGGTGCATTAAGATTAGAGCCTTCTTCTTCCTATTTGGTGGCCTGCAAAGAACTTGACAAGACACATCATTCTACGATCGCCAGATTTGTGAATGAGGGTATTAAAAAAAATTTCCTGAATCTTCTGCAGATGAAAGAGTGTTTAGATTTCTCTCAGATGCTGCTCCCTATATGATCAAGGCAGCCAAAGTCCTCCAAGTATTTTATCCAAATTTAATTCATGTGACGTGCTTTGCTCACGGAGTCCATCGACGCTCTGAAGAAGTACGATCCATGTTTGGAAATGTAAATAAACTGATTTGATCAGCAAAGAAGGTGTTTCTTAAGGCACCTGCTCGTAATAGCGCCTATAAAGAAAAACTGCCAAATGTGCCTTTACCTCCCGAACTAGTGGTAACTGGATGGGGGACATGGATTGAAGCTGTACTATTTTACAATGAACATTTCGAGGCCATCAAAGGTGTAGTAAATGACTTCGATAGTGCAGAGGCTATGGCAGTTCGCCAATCCAAAGAAGCATTTAACGATTCTGATATTAAAAAAAACATAGTTTTGATTAGCACTCACTTTTCCCACATACCTGCAGGTATTAAAAAGCTTGAAACTCGAGGTTTGGCGTTGACGAATCAATTCAGTTAATGAATAAAATCCGTCAAATAAACTCTACATTGCCAGATGTATTCCCGCGTAGAGTTAAAAAAAAGTTTGAAAACGTTTTGTGCAATAACCCAGGCTTTGAACCTTTATGTCAAATTGATAGTTTTATTAATGGGACGGGTGAACTTTTGCCAGAAACAAAAAGTGCTAACATAGCACCCAAATTCAAATACTGCCCAGTTATCTCAGTGGATGTGGAACGATCTTTTTTTTTCCACTTTTAAAAAAATTTTAAGTGACGAAGACACAATCTTACTACCCAAACCCAACATTTGAAACAATTCCTTATTGTTTACGTGTACAAGAATACAAATGTTAAATAATTTTAAAAAATGTTAAATAATTGTTAATTAAATTTAAACATCGTCGATAACTTGTTAATTTTTTGCTGACATTGAAATAAAAAACTAAGAATTACTACTGTTATTATTATTTAATATCGCATATTTTGACCCTTTTCATGCATATTTTAAGCATTTTTCATGCGTATTTCAAGATTTTTATGTTGCATATAATCCGGTCTCTAGTCATAACTATTAATTCTAGTTATATTTCTAATACGATTCCTTTCATTATTGAAGTTTGCTCATTTGTGTTGTTTGCAATGAAATGAATCATTAGGAATATATCTATCTGTTACTGTGTCTTTCCTATAGATGTCAAATTCTAACCTATTGTTATTTTTAATAATTAAAATGTCTAGAAAAGGCAGTTGTCCTTTGTTCTCAATTCCGTAGGTGATTATTTATTGGAATGATATCGGCTATTTAATTTGGAAACAAAATCATCTATATTTGCTTTCTTTCTATCAAAAATCGCAAAAATATCATCCACATACCTATACCATAACCTTGGGAAATACTCAAATTCTTGACTGCCTTCGGTTTCAAATTTGCTAATGAATAAATTGGCTATGAAAGGTAATAAGCAATTACCCATAGCTATTCCTCCTTTCTGAACATAAAATTGCCAATTCTCAACATAGTAGCTAACGAAAGCAAGATTAAATTAAGCATACTATTAGCAACTGAACCACAAATTAAATATTACATCATATTAATAGTGAAGATGTCAGCAAGATATTCATTAACTACAACTTGTAAAAAATAACCTCTCACAAACTTTTAGTAAACTAGTAAATTATGCTTCAGTGAATCCTCAGCGTTGAAATAAATTCCGTACATTACTTTGAAAAGAAACCCACTAGGTAATG
>CM032449.1:207232999-207285499 GCA_019049505.1 Pachyrhynchus sulphureomaculatus
GCGATGTCAATGAAAATGAAGCCCGAGATCCTTGGACACTTAAAACAGACCTATCTGTAGCTAATACTCGGAAAAATCTTAAAATATTAAAGTAATTGTTTAGCTCACATTTAGTTTTTACGCTCTTAATGAAAAAATAAAATTCTATAATAGGAAAAACGTTATATTTTGTAATATGCTTGACAGTATTTTATTATTGAGAATATCAAACATTATTAAAATGTGGCGCAAATTTCTGCCTTATATCAATTTTTGTTATGGAGGTGTAAAATGATCAGTGACATATAAATAATTTTCTCGAAGACGAATTTTTATTTTAAAACAAGATATCAGTTTTAACATTATGTTGACGCGTTTACATCAGTGTAGTCTTTTTGCAATGTTTAACGTGTTGTGTTAAAGTTTAACGTGTTTGCCACCCGCAAAAAAAAAGTGTCTCTTCGTGGGTAGCTGATTATCCTGGAACATTTACATACGACGGAAATGTTTTATATTGTCGAGTTTGCGAGAAAAATGTTTCGTGCACAAAGAAGTTTTCGAATTGACCAGCATGTCAAGACAAGTCTTCATATCGCAGGATTGCAAAAAAAGGCCCACGACAACTTCTAACAGCAGCAAGTAGCAGTGATTCCACTTCTATAGGCAAACAAAAAAAAATACTTTAGCATGGATTTATGTGAAGTATTGCCTGCAAGTAATATTCCTCTCCACAAACTTACAAATCCTACATTCAAAGATTTTCTGCGAAAATATTGCTTGAATCAAAAAATACCAGACGAATCAACACTCCGTAAAAATTACATACCAACATGTCCTGGAAGAAATACGTAATGAACTTAAGGATAACATTATTTGGATTTCAGCTGATGAAACTACCGACAGTTGTGGTCGCTATATTGCGAATTTAATTGTGGGTGCATTAAGATTAGAGCCTTCTTCTTCCTATTTGGTGGCCTGCAAAGAACTTGACAAGACACATCATTCTACGATCGCCAGATTTGTGAATGAGGGTATTAAAAAAAAATTCCTGAATCTTCTGCAGATGAAAGAGTGTTTAGATTTCTCTCAGATGCTGCTCCCTATATGATCAAGGCAGCCAAAGTCCTCCAAGTATTTTATCCAAATTTAATTCATGTGACGTGCTTTGCTCAGGGAGTCCATCGACGCTCTGAAGAAGTACGATCCACGTTTGGAAATGTAAATAAACTGATTTGATCAGCAAAGAAGGTGTTTCTTAAGGCACCTGCTCGTAATAACGCCTATAAAGAAAAACTGCCAAATGTGCCTTTACCTCCCGAACTAGTGGTAACTGGGTGGGGAACATGGATTGAAGCTGTACTATTTTACAATGAACATTTCGAGGCCATCAAAGGTGTAGTAAATGACTTCGATAGTGCAGAGGCTATGGCAGTTCGTCAATCCAAGGAAGCATTTAACGATTCTGCTATTAAAAAAAACATAGCTTTGATAGCACTCACTTTTCCCACATACCTGCAGGTATTAAAAAGCTTGAAACTCGAGGTTTGGCGTTGACGAATCAATTCAGTTAATGAATAAAATCCGTCAAATAAACTCTACATTGCCAGATGTCTTCCCGCGTAGAGTTAAAGAAAAGTTTGAAAACGTTTTGTGCAATAACCCAGACTTTGAACCTTTATGTCAAATTGATAGTTTCATTAATGGGACGGCTGAACTTTTGCCAGAAACAATAAGTGCTAACATAGCACCCAAATTCAAATACTGCCCAGTTACCTCAGTGGATGTGGAACGGTCTTTTTCCACTTATAAAAAAATTTTAAGTGACGAAGACACAATCTTACTACCCAACATTTGGAACAATACCTTATTGTTTACGTGTACAAGAATACAAATATTAAATAATTTTAAAAAATGTTAAATAATTGTTGATTAAATTTAAACATCGTCGATAACTTGTTAATTTTATGCTGACTTTGAAATAAAAAAATAAGAATTACTACTGTTATTATTATTTAATATTGCATATTTTGACCCTTTTCATGCATATTTTAAGCATTTTTCATGCATATTTGCATGCGTATTTCAAGATTTTTATGTTGCATATAATCCGGTCTCTAGTCATAACCATTAATTCTAGTTATATTTCTAATACGATTCCTTTCATTATTGAAGTTTGCTCATTTGTGTCGTTTGCAATGAAATGAATCATTAGGAATATATCTATCTGTTACTGTGTCTTTCCTATAGATATCAAATTCTAACCTATTGTTATTTTTAATAATTAAAATGTCTAGAAAAGGCAGTTGTCCTTTGTTCTCAATTTCGTAGGTGAATTTATTGGAATGATACCGGCTATTTAATTTGGAAACAAAATCATCTATATTTGCTTTCTTTCTATCAAAAATCGCAAAAATATCATCCACATACCTATACCATAACCTTGGGAAATACTCAAATTCTTGACTGCCTTCGGTTTCAAATTTGCTAATGAATAAATTGGCTATGAAAGGTAATAAGCAATTACCCATAGCTGTTCCTCCTTTCTGGACATAAAATTGCCAATTCTCAACATAGTAGCTAACGAAAGCAAAATTAAAATTAAGCATACTATTAGCAACTGAACCACAAATTAAATATTACATCATATTAATAGTGAAGATGTCAGCAAGATATTCATTAACTACAACTTGTAAAAATAACCTCTCACAAACTTTTAGTAAACTAGTAAATTATACTTGAGTGAATCCTCAGCGTTGAAATAAATTCCGCACATTACTTTGAAAAGAAACCCACTAGGTAATGAAGGATTTTTTAGTAGGAACATAGACCACACGTGGATAAAAGCTAAACCTTATCTGGCATACGGTTTTCTTTGATTTGAACATTCGCGTTAAAGAGATTCGAAAAGCCAGTGCTTCCTAAAGGATGAATTATGTGCTTTTAAAGAATAAAATCAATTCTGTAAAGCTTAGCACTGGAAAGCTAATTGAATTTATGTCTTTAGATTCACTTCTTTGATATTTAAATGACTGTTTTGCCTTTTTCAAGGCGATTATAATTTGGTTAATTTATCTACTAAAGCATTTTTTTTACTTAAAGGTAGCTTCTATCTTTAGTCATGTTATATGTGTTTAAAGTTTGGTATTTAAGAGCTTGTTTTGCATCTTTCTGGTAGTTTGTAAAGAGAAGTTTTAGTATAATTATCTGATAGTTCAAACCGGAGATCATAATTTTGAACAAGTGGACAGTTTCAAGTACCTGGAAACGACCATAACAGCAGATAACAGCATAACAAAAGAACTCAAAAAAACGTATACAGATGTTTATTTGCCCTCAAATCGGTGTTCAACTTACGGGACTTCTCAAGATCGTCAAAAATCAAACGATAGTTAGACCAATTCTCCTATACGGATTAGAAAGCTGGATGATGACGAAACAAAATGAAAGAAAACGAAGGTGCTTTGAGAGAAAGATGCACAAAAAAATATTCGGACAAGTATGAGACAATCAGTCAGGAGGAGGAACAATGCGGAACTCATGGAAGTATTCAAAGAACCGGACGTGGTACTGGACATCAAATTCCGAACGTTAAGATATCTGGGACACATGGAATGACAGCCGGACCACAGATATACCAAGCTAATGTGAAACGAAAAACCGGTCGGGACAAAACCACTAAGAAGACCGCACCTACGATGGAGGGACAACGTAAGGTCGAATATGCGTGCCAGCGGTTTAGAGTGTGATCCGCAAATGACTTATGATTTTGCGGAATGGAAACGGATTGGAAACGTATCCAAGACCAACTTAGGTTTGTAGGGTTACCAGATAGATAGATAGTTAAAATATGTTAGCAAGTTTGACAAATAATATTAAAGTAGTATCGTATACAGTTCGTAAGTATAAACTGGACACTTTTAAGAGCCCTAATCTATATTTTTTTATAAGTAAAAATATTTAGTGATCTAAAATTTAATTTCACAAGGTGCACGTAATAGGTAGATGAAATTTTGGTTATTTCAGCCGTCTTAAGACTAACTTACATTTTGCACTTTGACTGAACAAAAACCTGATGCCACCTATTTTCGAGGGCGTTAAACCAGTATCTAAATTGATATGATGAGAGACAATGAAACGGTAAGTTCTATATATGAGTATTTCTTTGATTTTACTTTATATTAATATGTGATACTTAAAACTGCTTGAACTCTCGAGATGACAGAGATGTAAATAATGAGTCTCTAACGAATATTGGTACTTCTCTTTGGTTCGGAAACCATAACAAGCCAAGGGAATTGTTTTGTTTTCATTGGCTAAAAGGACGGGTTCGCTATTAGTGAAACTCTCACTATTCTTCAGAAGTAACGTCGAATCAGAGTTAATTTATCAGAAAGGGTAAGTCCCATCTTGCTTCTATTTTATGTATTTCGGTGAGCTAAGCATCTAGTTCAACTATAGGTAATGACACCTGTGGCCATAAATGGTAAAAAACTTACAGGCAAGAAAATCTTCGACAAAACAGGACAAATAGACTGATAATAATTAAGATATAAACTTACAAATGAACGAAACAATAAAAAAAATTAAGCTTTGAGCAATAGACGGACGTTATTAATAAAATTATTTTTTAATAGTTGATCTGCTGACTTATTTATCCTTCATGTAGAGCCCGGACTCCGCATTATGCGCCAGATGGATCCTATGTAGTTAAATATGGTCGGTTAGTAAGCCAGTTAGGGTTTCAAGATCTTATCAATCAATTCTGAAGAATTTTGTACAGGGGATAACCTTTAGAGTAACCACGTCTCCACAAATATATCTTAAACCGCGATTAATCATCGAACATACCATCAGAACTGTTAGACTGTATCGACTAGCAACGAATCGGTCAAATTTGCAGTGCTGTCAGGCTTCTAGATTTTAAAAAATTCCTTGGTTCAATGGCTTTCACAATAATATAAAAAGTTTTACCAAATAAAGTGCAAAGATTTAAATAGTAGAGAAGAAAGTAAATATTATTATATTATATTAATCATTAACAACTGAATGTTTTCTCAATTCGAATTTTAATAAATTGTATATAACTATATCTAATCAGCTATTAAAATTAATAAATATAAGTGATATTATCTCCACAGTACCCAGAGCGACTGGTATTACAACACCATTAATATATTGGGACTTTGAAAGCTTTGCACTACGATGCGACAGTTACAATAACTGGAATGCGTGACATGTGTCAATAAAATCTTTGGTGTAGTGATGATAACTGATGTATAATGACATACGTAGTGTAGATATTTGACGTGACGGATTGCCTTCACTTAACTTCCTAGCCAATGACTTGGGAACAAATATGTCTCTTAATTATCATGCGGCATACAATACAGATGGACAGAAGACGGTTCCATAATTAGGACTACTACTATTAAACATTCCTTGCGGTTGTCAGATTCTTCAAAACATCGAAGAAAGTTAGTGAATAGAGTACATTATGTAAATACTTTCTTGAAAAGTTCTCAACGGCTGCAGATCTCTTTACTCCTCCCAGAGTACTAGCCAAAACATCAGGTCTGAATGAGGGCCAGCTTGTTACTCATTATGTCCTCTGTACAAGAACTCTCTTATATGAAGAAGCTAGTTTTTTCGAAGTGAACTACCCAGGACTGGGTTTTGCAACCAGTATATACGACAGCGCTTCAAAACCATTGTGAATGGCTACTTCTGCATACGCGTCACCCTTATCGAGATATAGGGAATTTAATAAAATATTAAAGACTCCTTTTTAAAGTTTGTTGTGCCGGCGACGGTAGCACGGTCGGTATAGAGCCTGCCCAGTGCCCTCCGCTCACATCTGGGTTACTAAGACACTAGGTTTATGAGGCCAATAAAACAGAACTAAAAGCTCCTTTCTCCACTTTTTGTTGGTTTTGAGCTCAATTGAAGGTCTATTGAACCATTTTAGTTAAAATTTAGAACTTTGTATGAATTAATTTCTTGTGGGTAAATCTAAAAAAAAAGACAATTTTTTTGGAGGGTGTTACGTCATGAAAAACGGTGTTCTATATTTTGTGCCAAATTATACAGCACTTTCAACGTTTTTTGAAAAAGTTTCAAGCTCAAATTTTCTTTTTCTCTGACAACGCTCCATTGCTATTTTAATAGGTGTGTTAAACTTTAATGACTCAATTTGTTTTCCCATGTTGTTAAAGTGGCAAATTATTAAAATGGCTTCATTTTCATAAACCATTACTATTCCGTATAGGAATTCAAACTATCGTAGTTGGCTCTTAATGTATTATGACTGCAATATAAACTTATAATTGCTTTAAGTGGGTTTCAAATGCGTTTAATTTGAATTTACGATCACACATAAGTTAGGTTTAGGATGCATAAAAGAAGTCAATTAAGATAGCTCTCTTGTAATAAAATAGTGTTTTCAAGCAAAAAATAACCGTCCAAGTGCACGTTGGACTTGCGCAATTAGTGTTCCGTACGTTGATTGATTTTAACATAAAAATTTTTGTTACGGAGATATAAAATGATCAACGACTTCACAAAACACACCCCAAATGAGTTTTCAACAAGGCTTGTTTCCGATCTTTGTTGAAAACTGATGACCTTGAATTTTTTTTTTTATATAAATTAGGTAAATTATTGAGCGACGATGCTAGGGAAATAGAGTGCTCCGACATAACTCTGTCGGGTTCAGCATCGTTAACTTTTTTAGAAAAAACTGCCGCCTGAGTTTTTGTAGCGTTAAATTCCACTTGGTTACTGTCACCCCAAGATAAAATTTCTTCCAGGTCTTTGTTAAGTTGAATGACCTCCTGCAGTCTGTGAATATTCGCCTGAGCAGCCGATGTCCGAGCGTTCAAAGTGAATGAAGAGACAAGCGTCCTGTCATCTGCAAAGCTGTAATTTGGATTCCCAATCTTTTCCAGCAGATCGTTTATGTAAATGAGAAAGAGAGTAGGAGATAGTATGGAGCCTTGGGGCACACCGGCGTTGATAGTGAAGGTGTCAGAAAGAAATCCGTCGACCGTCACTCATAAAGAACGGTCTCTGAGGAAACATTACAGCCTCGGTTATCATTACAGCCTCGGTTATCACTACAGCCTCGTTATCATCACGTAGCCTGCAACGACCACTGCTGGACATAGATCTCTTTCATTCTAATCCAATTGCTTTGGTCTTGAGCTATTTGAATCCAGTTTCCGGCAGCTCGTTTCAAACCATCAGACCATCTTGTGGGTGAATCTCCCTCTATTTCTATAGGTTTTTTGTCGAAGTTTCCAGTCCATTATTCTTTTGTATCTATTTTCCCGAGTCCTCGCTATATGACCTACCCTGTTCCACTTTAGCGTCATTATCCGATCCACTACGTCGATTATTTTTATTCGACTTCTCGTAATAGTACAGCTTGTTTATTAAGGCAGATTCTTTGTTAGGGTTCATGAGAGCAAAAGTTAATACCCGGTTATCAATACAGCCTCATCATTATCACGTAACCTGCAACGACCACTGCTGGACATAGATCTCTTTCATTCTAATCCAATTGCTTTGGTCTTGAGTTACTTGAATCCAGTTTCCGCCAGCTCGTTTCTAACCCTCAGACCATCTTCCGGGCGAATCTCCTTCTATTTCTATAGGTTTTTTGTCGGTGTTTCCACTCCAGCATTATTTGGTGTCTATTTTCTCCCTATATGGGCTATCCTGTTCCACTTTAGCATCACTGTCCGATCTATTACGTCGGTTATTTTTGTTCGACTTCTTATAATAGCATTAGGAATTTTATCTCTGAGTAATATACCTGGAATGAAACGTTCCATGGCTCTTTGTGCTACCCTTATTTAATTTAATAATTTTTTAGTTAGCATTGGTGTCTCGGTTCCATGTATTAGAACGGATAGCACCCATTGATTTACTGTTCATTAATAGCTTCTCATATGTCATATGGACTCATAAACGTCGACCAAGCACCAACAGCAGCAAGAATATTTCGATTACAGCGAAAAGTGATAAGCACGCGCAAATAATGAAAACATGGAAAACCAAAATACGCCTAGAAACCGAACGCCTCCAAACAGAAGAGCTGTACATCAGACGGGATATATTTCAGGGAGACTCGCTCAGCTCTCTATGGTTTTGCCTTTGTGTCAATCCACTCTCAAATACACTAAACAGAACAGAGCATGACTTCAATATCAGACACCAAAAATGAACTCATCTTGCATGATGAGTTCGTTCTTTGATTGGGACGATCACCCCAATATTTTTGTTTTGTTATATTTATACCGTAGGACCATTCGAAGAAGACATTACTAATGACAACGGAGAGAGACTAATAGAGCTGTGTGAACCAAACGGCCTCAAAATAACAAACGGATTCCACAAACACAAAGACATCCACAAATATACTTGGATGCAAGAAACACGAAACTTAAATTCAATAATAGACTACATTATAATTAAAAACGATATCACTACCAAAATAAAAGACGTAAGAGTAAAGAGAGGGGCAGAATGTGGAACAGACCATAGACTATTAATAGCAAATATAAAAGTACCGTGGTACAAAACAATAAAGCAAAAAGAAACAATAGATAAAGAAAACAGAAATACTAATGAGATAACAGAAAAAGCAGACAAAGAAATAAAATACAAAATACACTTACTGCAAGACGGAACGATAAGAGACCTATATAGACGACGATTCGATCAAAAATTAAATGAATTTAACTACGACAACCTCTGACCACATAAAAGAATGCATCAAACAGGCGTCCCTAGAAGCAGTAGGTAAAGAAGACAACGAGAATGAGAAACATAAAATTAGAATCTGTGAAAAAACTAAAGAATCTATAAAGGAGAAAAAGAAACTATACGAAAAATGGCTGAATACAAAATCAGAAGAAGATCTACAGAAATATAAAGAGAAAACTGCAGAAACGAGGAGGATGATAAACAAAGAAAAGAACGAGAGATGGGAAAAATCATGCGAATATGTAGAACAGTATATAGGAGGAACTAGAAGTACAGAGTCATGGAGAATAATTAAAGCATTAAGGACTAACAATAGAGAGAAGACGTATATAGAGTACATCCCAGAAAGCGAGTGGGAAGAATATTATAAGAAGCTGCTAACAGAAGATAGACAAGAATTCCAAGAAGAGAACCGTGAAGAAGAACAGAATAAGGAAATAAAAGAGACAGAACTGAGCTATGAAGAAGTAAAGAAGACAATAAAAACACTCAAAAATAATAAATCTGCAGGACCTGGGGTGTGGTAAATGAAATGATTAAGTACGGGTCTAATAAATTACATGGAATGCTGAGAAACATGTTCCACAGAGCGATAAATGGAGAAAAAATACCAGAGGAATGGTCAAAAGGTTATATAGTATCTATATTTAAAAAGGGAGACCGCAGAAAATGCACAAACTATAGAGGCCTAAACGTAATATCGAGTATGGGACGTTTGTATGGAAAATTTATTAAAAATATCATGGAGGAAAATATAAAAGGAAAAATTGACACACATAAAAACATTAAACATTAAAAAGATGGAAGCAAAAATGTAGTGGAATGGGAGTCCCAATACGAGAAGATTACTTATATACTCTAAGTTTCGCAGACGACCAAGTAATCATAGCGCAAGATGAGGAAGACCTCAGTTATATGGTAAGAAAACTGAAAGAAGAATACACTAAAGCAGGATTAGCAATAAACTTTGATAAAACGGAATATTTAACAACAAAGGAGGGAAACGTGGAGAATCTAGAAGTAGATAACGAAACAATAATCAAAGGAACCGATAGATTTAAATATCTAGGAACCATCATTTTAAAAAACGCAACATCAGAAGAAGAGATTAAAGTTAGATTAGGACAAACGCGAACATGCATAAGACAATTAAATTCGATCCTGTGGGACAAGCACATTACAAAGAGAAACAAAACACGTATATACAAATCAATAATACAAAGCATAATGACATACGGGTCAGAAACATGGACGATCAACAAAAGAAATAAATCTAAAATTAACGCGGTAGAGATGGAGTATTGGAGAAGATGTTGTAGAATGACACGTATGGAGAGAATAACAAATGAAGAAATAAGAAACAGAATGAACATCAAAGAGAACGCAATAAACACCATTGAAGAAAAACGATTAAAATGGTATGGACACATAAGACGAAGCGAAGATAATAGGTGGATAAAGAAAATAACGGAGTGGAGCCCTATAGGGAGAAGAAAAAGAGGAAGACCCAGACGATCGTGGAGAGGCGATGTGGGCGACGCTATGGAGGACAGGGGTCTAACAGATGGAGACTGGGAAGATAGAAACGGATGGAATCAAAGGCTGAGAGAAGGAAGACAGCATCAGCTGTAGAAAATCCTTGTTATGTATGTATGTGTATATTTATACTTGGTCTTATATCATCTGATTTTTCAGTATACTGGTAGTCATAGAATCTTTAAGTTAGAAAGTTGTTTTTGCAAAATATATCTTAACTTATCAATGCAACCTATTTGACTATCTAGTAGCTCTTTGAAATCGCCGACGTCTGTTTATCTTTTGCCTTAACAAAATTTTATTACAGTAGCTATCAGTAATCCATTCTTCCATAAAACACAAAGAGCGCACTTAAATAAGCTAATTAAAAAAAATCCCTGTAGCTTTAAAGAAAATGCTGTAAACTCGAATTTAATAGTTAGTTAAGTCTTCCTCTTTAAATTTCTTTTCCTTTGACTTCATAGCAAATGTTCCGGCGTTTTTAAGATGATTATACAATCCTTACTGATTTAACTCATAAAATCTGGAGGAAAAGAGTTTTTGATCAGTTTTACCTTTTCCTAAATTTACCTTTTATAGTAATAATAAATCGGAAATATTATTAAGAAAATCATTTTAAACCTAAATGGTATTAAAGCTGTTTATAAAAATTGTGTATTTCGACTGATTTTCTCGTTCTGGAACTGGAAATTCGATTTGTTAGTAAAATTTTCAAACAGACATTAGATAGATTTTCCGGTTTTAAAATAGCGCAGCCGAATTAATTAATTAGCTTAAACCTATAATTGTCAAATTAGATGAATTTTAAGTTTAAACCTTTCAGTCGATATGGCTATAAAAGATTTTAAGACAGTTTTTCATTAAAATTAAGTAAAGCGTAAAAATGGTAAAATATTTAACGTCTAGTAAAGTAGCGTAATTTATCGGACTAACTGGTTTTTTAGTGTTCCGTACGGAACACTTATAAGATCACTTCGGTGTCTGTCCGTCTGTCACACCCGATTTTCTCCGAAACTATTTATCATAGAAAGTTGAAATTTGGTAATAATATAGGAGTTGCTGGCCTCATCAGAGCCATGTAGTTTTGAAAGTTAAATTTTGAGTTTTGGGGGGTGAAATCGGAAGTGAAAAAAAATCTTTTTACTAGGTAATCGAGTGTGGTGTCAAATGAAAGCTTGTTAAAACACGAGTAAAAAATATATATATAATGTAATACTTGCGCGCACTTTTCTTTGTATTATTTTTAAATAATCGCCAAAAATCGCTGTCCACCCGCCTTATCTCGAAAAGTACTTATCAAAAAATTTTTAAAAAATTCTGGAATTTTCTCCGCGGGGTGTAGATTGAACGAAAATTATCACGAGTGCATTACCTGTAATAATTTATCTGGTATATAAAATAACAGAAATTTCAAGGTCATCAATTTTCAGTAAAGATTGGAAATAAACTTTGTTGAAAATTCATTTGGGGTGTGTTTTGTGAAGTCACTGATCATTTTATACTTCCGTTACAACATTTTTTATATTAAAAGCAATCAACGTACGGAACACTAATTGCGCAAGTTCAACTTGCACTTGACCGGTTATTTGTTATGACCATGATAGTGTGAGCTCTAGGTCAATGCTTTCAGTTACTGGATTTAACATGTTTTCATTGATTTTTAGTTAAATAGGTGCAGGTGACTCAAGATTTCTTAACATTTCAGGATACATAATACATCCAGAATATAAATTGTATATAGTTTCAATGACGTTATGGGCATTTTTTCTGGTTTTTGATAGGGGAATAAAAAGGTTTTACACGTACTTATTTATAGCCAAATATATAAGAAGTGAAACGACCAATAGCATTTTTACATATTATACGTATACCATATGTTAATTTTTACATTTTGGAAAGTATTACTCATGAATTATTTTACTATGTCGGCGGGATTTTTTTTTTTTCGTCAAACCCAAGTTATTTTCACTGGAAAAAATTACAGACTATTGTCAAAGAAATATTCAACTGAATAGTAAAGTGAAAGTTTTCTTGCGATGGTATTTTTTCACCTATTCTTACGTCCTACCTGCTAAAAGAAGTACCGTATTTTTATTTAAAATCATATTACGAGATTCTCACATTTCTTCATGTAACATGGTTACTAGTGCCCGGAAAAATAGTATCTCATTTTCATCTATATATATATATATATATATATATATATATATATATATATATATATATATATATATATATATATATATATATATATACATACATACATACATACATATCTGTCTTTGGGCATGAAAACTCTAACCTGTCCCACAGGAAGGGAATATTTCCTTACTGCTGGAAATGTATTAGATTTAGTATATTATTCTGTGTGCAGTTCAGCCGATACCTAAAAAAGGCAAGAAGACCTTGCCAAATAACTACCGACCAGTCGCACTGCTATCGAAAGTCATGGAAAAGGTTATCAATCAGCAACTTTTAAAATATCGTGAAGGATTCAACATTATTAGCGATCACCAATATGGCTTTTGTAAACATAGATCAACAGAAGATCTTCTGACCTATGTAACACACTTTTGGAACAACGCAATTGAACACTTTGGAGAATCTCGAGCTGTTGCTCTTGACATATCCGAGGCATTCAACCGTGTTTGGCACGATGGACTGTCGGCTAAGCTACGCTCTTATGATGGGTCTGAAAAGTTCTGTTTGTGGCTCTCATGTATCCTCAGAGAGCGTTCTTTACGAGTGGTGGTCGACGGATTTCTTTCTAACACCTTCACTATCAACGCCGGTATGCCCCAAGGCTCCATACTGTCTCCTACTCTCTTTCTCATTTACTTTAACGATCTGCTGGAAAAGACCGGGAATCCAATCTACAGCTTTGCAGATGACAGTACGCTTATCTCTACATTCACTTTGAACGCTTGGACATCGGCTACTCAGGCGAATATCCGCAGACAGCAGGAGGTCGTTTAACTCAACAAAGACTTGGAAGAAATTCTATGTTGGGTTGACAGTAACCAAGTGGAATTTAACGCTATAAAAACCCAGGGGGCAGTTTTTTCTAAAAAAGTTAACGTTGCTGAACCCTAAATAGTCATGCCGGGGCACTCCATTCCCCTAGCATAGTCACTCAATTTGTTGGGCGTTAATTTGGGAGCAAATATGTCCTGGCTTGAACATGTTGCAGGCATAGCAAGGAGAGCTTCTCAAAAGTTGAGAATATTATGAGCTTTACGCTTTACTCTCCACAAAAACTTTTAATTCTTTACAAAGCTCAAATTTGACCAACTATGGAATACTGCTCCCATGTTTGGTGCTCCGCTCCCAAACACACAATGAGTTTATTGGATTCTGTTCAGAAAAGATCTGTTCGTCTGATTGGAGACCTGGAACTGACCGGCGGCCTTGATTCGCTGGAATATCGAAGAACGGTTGGCGACTTGAGTCTGTTTTACAAGTATTTTCATGGAAAGTAGCCCGCTTAATTCCTCTCAGAGCGGTGCATGTTAGAAATACACATCGCGCTACTACTTCACATCCGTATGAAGTTTAGCATGTTACTCCGCTTACAACGCTTTTCATGCGGTCTTTTATATAGAGAAGATCATCCCTTTGGAATAATTTGCCCATGGCTGTGTTTCCCACTGAATACGATTTACAGCGATTCAAGAACAACGTGAATCGCTTTTTCCGCACACATGCCGCTCTTGGAGCACTTTAGGGACTTCCCTGTAGCACGTGTGCTAAACCCATAGAGAAAAACCTAATTAAAAAAATAATAAAAAGTACATAACCATATTTTCCTTAAATTTTAAAAACTTAATACCTCCCTCCATATGAAAGCAAAATATAATTAACCAAAGAAATCTTTGCTGTTCCCTCTAAATAAGAAATGTAAGCAATATGTAATGAAGGTTTAATACAGAAAATTAATATGGCTCTCATCGAGAGGCGAGAACAAGATCATACTCTTGCTACTCTACATGCGCACCCTGCTTACGTGTATATACTGCAAGCGGAAAAGTGTACTTAAGTGGCCGCCTTAATTGATATTTCATTTATAGGGTGATAAATCTATATCTATACATATTATAAAACGCAACGTGTCTGTAGATCTGCCTGTCCGTTAGGGCGCTTATTACAAGAGAACCACTTATTCGATTTACGTTTTTTTTTTTTAATTCATACATTTTCTCTGGCCAGGTTTTAGTATATATTTTGTTACGTTAGGTAACATAAGGAATAAGCAGTGACGATAATAATGAATCAAGTCGAAAAAACTTTGCTGCCAAAAAAAAACCTAAATAATAATTCTTTAGTACACGCGAGTGCATCCGCGGGCAGAGCTAGTTTTTTATATTTTCAATATATTTTAAGCTTAATTTATAGCTAAACACAGAAGGTGTCAAAAAGGTTATGTTTTTTTTTGTTATATATATCGTGGTATATGCCTTTTTTAGTAGGCTTAGTTTGTTATTTCGTAAGGGTTTAAAGCAGTGGGTAAGAATGGCTGAATAATATGCACTATGTTGTACGTCTTTTTCAGGGTTTTTGCAGTCTAGGAATCTGGAACTCACATTATTTTTTTAGTATTTCCGTTCGATGAAGACCATAACCCAAATCGCTATTAGAGTTTTTGAAGTATTCGTGAGTTTTAGTTGATTCTCCAAATTTGCGTTTATAAACTAAAGCAAGAAATTTGATGATATGACTTGTAGAGTGATGATATTCAGCTACAACTGATCGTACAGTCTGGTTCTTTTTTGATGCACCTTTCATGTTCCTTGGCATTCAGATAGCTATTAGTATGAGTTGGATCTCTGAAGAATAAATATCCCAACATGCTCCTCTTTTTCTTTTCAACCTGTACTTCTTGAAAAGGAAGGGTACCATGTAAATCAGTTTTCATTGCAATGTAGCCAAGTATTGAATATGTGGTCAATACATCTGCACCTAAATTTTGGTTTTAAGGGCGCTGAGCTAAAGGAACTATCTGGAACTGTCCTCAAATACTTAAAGAAATATTCGGCAGTACATGTGGTAGTAGAGAATCTCTGGTGGCTCCAGAAGTGTTTTATTAACATGTCCTGTGGAAAATCAAATATGTAGACGACAGACATGCTTTAAATCAAATCCATAAAAGAATAATCAAAGATATTATCTATAATATATATAAAATGCAACGTCTCTTTGTCTGTCTGTCTGTCCGTTAGTGCGCTTATCACTGGAGAACCACTTATCCGATTTGCGTGCTTTTTTTTTAAACATACATATGTTCTCTGGCCAGGTTATAGGCTACATTTAATTACGATAGGTAGCATAAGAAATGAGCAGTGTCATAAAATAGTAAATGAAGTCAGAAAAAAGCTTGCCGCTAACGCGTTCCCTTGCAATACACAGGCTAAACCATTAAATATGGAACAATATTATGTAGCAGAGAATATCTATATCTATAATATATATAAAATGGAATATTCTCTGGCCAGGTTATAGAATATAAGAAATAAACAGTGACGATAAGAGTGTATCAAGTTAGAGAAAAGTTTGCCGCTAGCGCGTTCTCTTGCAATACACTGCCTAAACCATTAAATATGGAACAATATCATGTAGCAAAGAATAATAGTATCTATAAAATGCAATGTCTCTCTGTCTGTCTATCCGTTAATGCACTTATCACTCGAGAACTACTTACTCGATTTATGTGTTTTTTCTTAATTTATATCTATGTTCTCTAGCCAGGTTATCTATAATATATATAAAATACAAGTTCTCTCTGTATGTCTGTCTGTCTGTCTGTCCGTTAATGCGCTTATTAGTCGAGAACCACTTATCCGATTTACGTATTTTTTGTTAATTCATACATATGTTCTCTGGCCAGATTATCTATAATCTGTAATATATATATGAAATACAACGTCTCTCTGTCTGTCTGTCTGCCTATCTGTCTGTACGTTAGTGCGCTTATCACTCAAGAACCACTTATCCTATTTACGTGTTTTTTATAATTCATGCATATGTTCTCTGGCCAATTTCTCTATAATATATATAAAATACAACACCTCTCTGTCTGTCTGTTTGTCCGCTAATGTGCTTATCACTCGAGAACTACTTATCTGATTTACGTGCTTTTTTTAAAACATACATATGTTCTCTAGACAGGTTATAGGATATATTTTATTACGTTAGGTAACATAAGGAATAATCAGTGACGATAACAGTGAATCAATACGTTGCCTAAACCATTAAATATGGAACAATATCATGTAGTAAAGAAATATAATATATATAAAATGCAACGTCTCTCTGTCTGTCTGTCTGCTTGTCCGTTAATGAGCTTATCACTCGAGAACCACTTATCCAATATACGTGTTTATTTTAAATCCATACATATGTTCTCTGGCCAGATTTATATAATAATAATATTCTATATAATGTGGAAACATGGAACCACATTGACCAGATGTGAGAAGAAAGAACCAAAATCATAATAAGCTGACGTGGCTTAGGCCCGTCAGCCAAACATGGAAACACATTGACCAAATGAGAGAAAAAAGAACCAAAACAATAGTAATAAAATAAAAACCTGCAACCTGCAAGGTCCATCCTTAATACAAAATGGTAATAGCGTTTGTGTTGTATTGACTTGGCTTAGGTCCGTAAGCCAAACATGGACCACATTGGCCAAATGTGAGAAAGAAGAACATCTATATAATATATATAAAACGTAACGTCTTTCTGTCTCTCTTTCCGTTAGTGCGCTTATGACTCGAGAACCACTTATCCGATTTACGTGTTTTTTTTTTAATTCATACATTTGTTCTCTGGCCAGGTTATAGGATATATTTTATTACCTGAGGTAATATAAGGAATGGGCAGTACGATAATAGTGAATCAAGTCCATGCGAGCGGAGCCGCGGGCACGGCTAGTACAGATATATGCCTGATATTATAGAAACTGAATCCTTAATTTGAACATTTGCATTTAGAGATGCAACGTCAAAACTCACCAAAATATCTTCAAGATGCAACTTTATAGTTTCCAACATATCAATAAAATATTGTGAATTCGGCAATTTGGGGTTTTTTATATTTTTTTTTTCTGTTCCAAACCGAATAATGTTGGCCCAATCCCAGCTTTCTAATCGACACTTCACACCCTGGAGATGTCCTTAGGCGAAATGACAAAGCTCTGACCTTTGTGCATGACTGTTCTTTGGATATGTTCACTACTGTCTTGCGTTGAGTCTCTGGACTTCTTCTTCTTCAATAAAGTTTTAAACTTCCCTTTTCTCTTTTGTTTCCTTTGCTATTTAATTTTCTTTACTTGAATATTCGTCATTTTGTCTAAGGTTTCGAAAGTATGAAATTTAAATAGTTAAGGTCCTTGATATTCAAACTGCAAAAACCACTATTTCTCATAAAACTCCATTTAAATTTACCATTATCTATGAACGTTTGACTTTCGCATAGCTTTAGAGAGTAAAGCAATTTTTTAAACAGTTTAGATTAAATTATAAATTTTCTCTGCAGTTTCAGTGCGTTTAGAGGAAAATCAATTACTAAGTGTATATCCACACAAAGCTCGTACCGTGTTAGATATAAAGGGGTTTAAATAATTTAACACTTCTGTTATGTTCATAAAGGACTAAATTAATCTATATATCTGATAGTAAAATAGCCATGAAATGGTCTATAATCCTGTATACATATAAGAGGATTATTTAATAACCTTGGTTTATAGCTGAAATATATTATTTAATTTTGTACATGTCAAGCCTTCTAATTGATCTAAACCTAAATTATAACTCTGTACCCCAGAGGTAAAGTGTCGTAACTGCATGTGTGTAATTTTAACAGGAATGAGTTTTCAAAATTGTTATTACACTACGTTTTCATATATGATGTAAACCAATAGGATTTAGGCGTTCTATATTCAATGTTTTGACTTTTCCCTGTTTACCACTAGAAAATGTGTGTGAATTTTTTATGATAGGTGCAATGATAAGCCGAAATCACAAATTTTTTATTTACGACTTTTTGCCCCTGAGGTACAGAATTTAGAAACTATAGTTCTAAAATAATGATTTGATTGAGTATAAGGGAGAAAATATATATATTTCTCTTCAATTTGTGACCCAAAAATTACTCTTTGCAGTCCTTAAAAGAAGACGGACAAAAATATTTAGCAACTGATCTTCAGTACATATGCCCTCAGATTAGAAAATGCAAGTACCCAGAATTTTTCTTGTTCTTAAGCGAAATGCGAAAACATCCTGAAATTTAAAGATTTTATCCCCCACAATAATTCTTGAGTAGGAGTTATATTCTTAAATTCGAAGATTTCTAAATTCACATGCATACACCTGGACGCTGCAAAAACTATGTACAGGGTGAGTCAATGATAGAGTAAAGTTCATTATCTCATTTGTTTCGGGAATGACGAAAAAATGTTAAATAAAATAGTTTTAGGGAATATTAAGGTGCACAGTTTAAAATTATTTTTGAGTATACAGGGTACTTCAAAAAAGTGTGGCCGATATAACATATGTTTTTTTAAATAGAACATCCTATTTTCTAATTTATTTTTAAATTCTGCCTAAAATTTTGTAACTTTTTATTAATAATGTTATATACCTAAACCTAGTAGTTTTTCGAATATTTCAATTTTTTTTTTTTTCTAAATACTAGTTATCAGTTTTGTAAAAAATTGCCAGTAGCCCCATTGTTTCTGAAGATGGAATACTCACAATTGGTACCAGCGTTCTATAGAGACGAAAAAAAGGATATATGTGTAGAAATTTGAGTTAGATGCTACAGTATGTTCAATATAAATTTATGCATTTCGGCTCTTTTAAATTGAAAAATCTCAAATTTTTTAATTGGCACACTCTGTATATTATTATTTTTTCTGATAGATTTTACAAAAACTCTCCAACTTTTATTAAGTATGACATATACCTATTTCTAATAGTTTTACGATAAATTTTTACCCTTGTTTTTAATACACTTACGCTATTGTGAAAACACAAACGAATAGTTAATAATAATTTTAACAACGTTTAACTTATCTAATGTTTAATTATTATCACTTAATAAATGTTCAAAAATATATCCGTCTACTTGAAGACACATGTTTAGTCGTTTTACTATATTTTCCTTCACTTTCCTTAGCATAAAGGACGTTGTTGTCCTGCACGCATTCCGTATCCTATTTTCCATATCTACTGGTGTTGTAGGAGAATTCACATAAACACGGTCTTTATTATAGTCCCTCAAAAAGAAATCTAAAGGTGTTAAGTCACATGATCGAGGAGGACACTGAATGAATCCATCCATTTTTGTGGGTAACGATCGTTTAAAAATTCCCGATCTTCCCGGTGGTAATGAGCAGGAGTTCCGCATTGTTGAATCCCCATTCGTTCCCTTTCAGATTTATCAACTTCTTTAAGAAACTGGGGTAATTCGTTTTTGCAAAAAATTTAAATATCTAGGTTCGTTAAGTGGTTCGCGAAAAAAATATGGACTAATAATTCGAAAATTTAATATTCCACACCATACATTAAGCGACCAGTGGTTTTGGTTCTGAACTTACTCAAAATGGATTAACTGTTGAATAATAATGCATGTTATGGCTGTTAACTGCTCCATTACTGCGAAAAGTAGCTTCATCAGAAAACATTATTTTGGATAAAAAATTTGGATCGGCCTCTGTTGCTCCATTCATGGTGGTACAAAATTTTACTCGTCGTTCAAAATCACGGTCTTGAAGTTCTTGGTGTAGTTCCATATGAAAGGGATGATACTTGTATTTTCTCGTGTTGCGATTAGCCGTAGATTGGGATGTGTCATGTCGACATGAAGTAAAATCTCCATTTCTTTTTCCTCATTGGTAACATTCTCGTTTACTACTTTCCGTTTCGTATACTTAACGCTACCTACCACTACCGTTGCATTAAGAACTGAAAAGATTTTCTAGACTGTATACGTCTATTAGGGAACTTCGCTCCGTAAAGCCTTACTGCCAAAAGACAATTTTTTCCCTCCTCGCCCAGTATATATACCATCCATAACCTTTATACGTCACTTACTACAACAAATTAAATTATTTTTACTTGCTTAATAGACATGTCAAAATTTGACAATGCCTACATTTTTGTTTTGTCTTGGCCACATATGATGTTATAGCATACGTGTATTAAAAACAAGGGTAAAAATTGAAAAATTCAAAATAAATTGAAAACTATTAGAAATAGTTATATGTCATACTCAATAAAAGTTGGAGGGTTTTGTAAAATATATCAGAAAAAATAATAATATACAGGATGTTCTATTTAAAAAATTTGAGATTTTTCAATTTAAAATAGTCGAAATGCATAAATTTATTTTGAACACCCTGTAGCATCTAACTCAAATTTTTTTACATATATCTTTTTTTCATATCTATAGAAGGCTCGCACCAATTATGAGTATGTATTCCACCTTCAGAAACAATGGCGCTGCTGGCAATTTTTTACAAAACTAAAAAATAGTTTTTTTTAATTGAAATATTAGAAAAACTACTAGGTTTGAGTATATAATATTATTAGTAAAAAGTTATAAAATTTTATACGTAATTTAAAAATAAATTAAGAAATAAGATGTTCGATTTAAAATAACATATATTATATCAGCCATACTTTTTTGAAGTACCCTGTATACTCAAAAATAATTTTAAACTGTGCACCTTAACATTCCTTAAAACTATTATATTTAACATTTTTTGGTCATTCCCAAAATAAGTGAGATAATGAACTTTACTCTATTATTGACTCACCCTGTATAGTAAATATATTTTAGAGGTTATTAAATAAATAAAACAAAAGAATGGCGATTATATATTTTTAGTGTACTTTATTTATTTATAACATAAAAACTTTTTAAAATATGGTTAACATTATTTTTTATCGGGTTAAATGAACCACTTATGGAAACTAAGGCGCCTCCTTGTCTGCAGGATAACTTTACAAAAAAATAATCCAATGTACAAAAATAAAAAATAATCTTGTAAAATAATGCAGTGGTTGAAAATTGTCGAAGGGTTTTTTTCAAAAATAAAAAAATGACGGTGTTTAAAACTTTAGCAAGCAATTTTCGTCCAAAAAATGTATGTTTAATTATGTATAAAAATTATATATTAAAAAAATTAAAAAAAAACCTCTCGACATTTTATAGTAAAAGAAAGTATTAAGATCAAAAAAAAAAGTTAAAAGATGTTAAAAATTGACTTAGTAATATTGCAGACAGTGTCTGAACACAGGTAACGATCCGAAGCCGGCACCAGGTCACTGTTTATTCTACAACTTTGTAATGGAATGGAATTTTCTTAGAAAAAAATTTTCGCATGATTCTTAGAAGTATGAGAATAAAAATCCTTAAAAAAATTTTTGAAAATTCGATGTGTATGTAAACCCTTAATAACATTGTCAACAAAATACTTTTTACTAGGTAGCTAAAAAGGAAAGTGTCATAGCATCCATATGAAACTAACTTTTGACATTATCAAGGCCTAATGGCTGATATTGTAAACTATTACAGTTAAAAGGCCTAGTTTGTATCCACTTCTTATTTCATATACTTGTTTTACGAACAGCTTGTTCTTGCGTCAAAGAAAGTGGATTCCAGCGATTTAAATACTGCTGAACATGTTTTTAGTGTTCCGTACGGAACACTTATAAGATCACTTCGGTGTCTGTCTGTCCGTCTGTCTGTCTGTCCGTCTGTCACACCCGATTTTCTCCGAAAGGAATTGATGGCCTCATCAGAGCCATGTATTTTTGAAAGTTAAATTTTGACTTAAGGGGTTAGTTTTGGGGGGTGAAATCGGAAGTAAAAAAAAATTTTTTACTAGGTAATCGAGTGTGGTCTCAAATGAAAGCTTGTGAAAACACGAGTAAAAAATATATATATAATGTAATACTTGCGCGCACTTTTCTTTGTATTATTTTTAAAAAATCGCCAAAAATCGCCTTATCTCGAAAAGTACTTATCAAAAAATTTTGAAAAAATTCTGGAATATTCTCCACGGGGTGTAGATTGAAAGAAAATTATCACGAGTGCATTACCTGTAATAATTTATCTGGTATATAAAATAACAGAAATTTCAAGGTCATCAATTTTCAGTAAAGATTGGAAATAAACTTTGTTGAAAATTCATTTGGGGTGTGTTTTGTGAAGTCACTGATCATTTTATACTTCCGTTACAACATTTTTTATTTTAAAAGCAATCAACGTACGGAACACTAATTGCGCAAGTGCAAGTGCAAGTTGAAGCACTTGACCGGTTTTTTTATTTCTACTTGATCAGCATCTATTTAATTTCGAGTAACTGATCCTTCCTAGCATGGAAGTATGAAACGTTATATCTTACAAATTTTGTTTATGTAAAAAAATTGGCATCTTATCAACTGGTCAATAGAGAGATTCTGCAACGATGCATGCACATGCCACTATCCTTATTGTTATCTCAAGCATGCGTAGTATTAACGCGAAGGAATTGCAAGGTTAGGTTAGCATTCATCTTCCATAAACTTAGGGGATTTTTTTCACTCATTTCATGGTTAGGTACACCGATTATTAGTATTAAATGGATCAACACAAATTTCTAAATTAAAGCTGTGTCTAGCAGGTTTTTTATCACTTTTTTCAATATTTCGAAGGTAATAAGAATGTACGATAAATAAAATTTCATTTGGAATTAGCACTACACACACTGTAATGCCATTGTGATAAAGATTACAAAATCCCAACATAATCAGTCAGTGTTATTTGCAAATAAAAGATTATCATTTTAATTTTACTGTATTTTCTTAGTTGGTGGTATAACTAAGTAGACAAGAAAACAGTAACTCTCACAAGAGCGATAAAAATAACGAACTTCAAATAACCTCTCTTATATCTACCTAAATAAGGGAAATCGTTATCCTTAATAAAGACCTCTTTTTTTGTTTCAATTCTGCGCAAGCTCCAAATGGTGGGCACTTGCTTCAAATAACGATAACAGCTGAGTCCTTATATTTAATTTCTTCCCTTTGCTAGTGCGCAAGCCCCAAATGGTGAGCGCATTCTTCAAATAATAATAAAGACAATGGCCTACCAAAATAAGCGTTGCAAAATCTCTCTAATGAAACAATAAGGTTGTAATTAAAATAAAACAATAGTTTATTCCATCGGAAGTTATAAAACATTCCAAGTGGAGACCCATACCAAATGACAAATTATAGACCAATATCCCTTTTAAGTAACTTTTCAAAATTATGGGGAAAAATGTTTAAAAGCACGTCTGGTTGATTTTCTCGATTCGCAGAATGTCCTTTGTAATGAACAATTTGGTTTTAGACGAAACAGAAGTTCGGAGGATGCGATATTCTTTTGGTTTCATGAGATTATATCAAAAATGCAACAAAATAAAAAATGTCTTACAGTCTATATGGACTTTGCAAAGGCCTTTGACACAGTTTCCCATTCCCTGATGCTAAGAAAATTGGAAAGCGTTGGGGTAAGAGGCCATGTACTCGAACTCTTTAAATTCTATTTAGCAAATCGAACATAAAAAGTACGATGTAACGAGACCTTAAGTACTGCAATGAGTGTGAGTTCTTTAGTTCCTTAAGGGACAGCCTTGGGACCTATTCTATTTTTGATTTATATAAATGAATTAAGAACCATAATAAAGAATGGGTCAATTATTTGCTCCGCCGATGATACTGCAGTGATATTTACGGACGATACTTGGGAGGACGCATACTTGAAGGCAGAACAGGGTCTTAATGTTATATTTAACTGGATATGTGATAATAAAATTAGTCTAAATATATTAAAAACAAAATTTTTAACATTTTCTTTGACGGCTGCCGAGCAACCAAAAAAAAAATGACATTAAAACTCACGACTCATCATGTAAATTACTGAATAATAATTGCACCTGTCCACATATTCAGAAAACTAATAAAATTAAATATTTAGGCCTATACATTGATCAACATCTTCGTTGGAATGAACATGCTATAGAAACCTCAAAAAAACTCAGAAAATTCTATTGTAAATTTTACCAACTACGGAATGTCTTATCTGGAAAAACAATAAAAATAGTATACAACTTACTAGTCGAGTCAATTTTAAGGTATTGTGTAGTAGTTTGGTGAGGTTTAATGATAATGCAGTGCAGGTTTTAACAGTATGCCAAAATAAAATTCTCAAAATCATTTTAAACAAAAACAATCAATATCCTACAGTTAACCTTTATTCTCAACTTGATGTCTTAAATTTTAGAGGACCATTTGTAAGTACAAGCCTTTTTTTCTATAAAAAAATTAAACACACCTTTGGAGAACTAGACCATCACTACAATACCAGCTCTAAAATAAATTATAATTTACAGTCACACTTTTTCAACAAATCACACTTGCAAAAAACATACTATTTTACTTCCCAAGTTTTTAGGAATGCTACCTTTAAACCTTAGAGCAAAAATTGAAAAAAATGATTACAATCGACGGTTAAATTTCGAAACAAAAAATTTTATCATTCATAACTATGACAGTTTTAAAAAGTTAATGAAACCGTAGAAAAGGAAAAAAAATTAAATGCATGTGCATATTGCGTAGACAAATTAACATTATTAACTAAAACTCAACCTATTTTCTATTCTTGTTGTATTTTCTTTTCTATTCTTATATATATATATATATATATATATATATATATATATATATATATATATATATATATATATATACATATTATATTCTAATTTTCGATTTCTTTTGCTTCACGAGGCTGCAGCCCTGGTCCATAGGTTTGGTGGTTGCTCCGTCTTTTGGTTTCCCTTCATGTGCTCCTTCTTATATAATAGAATACTTCTTATAATCGAATGTATTCTTTTCATCTGTAAGATATGTATTAAAACGAATATTTAATTCCTGGAACATAGGTTTACTACCATACAGGTCAAGGAATGAAAGACTTCGAATACAGGCCAATAAATGGTCCAGTGTAGTTTTTTATTCCGTAGTAGACAATAAGGATGTGATGTGTAAACACCTGAATTATATTAACTTTATGTATTGTAATGTAATGTAAAAAACTTATTGAAATAAAAAAAATTCTTATCTCAATGTTTCTTTACAAAAAGCTATCTATTTACAAGAGAATGTTCTGTTGTCTGTACTTGGAGGCAAAATATATACAATAAATTAGAAGAAAAAGCTTGGTCAATATCTATGAGCAAAAAAAAATGTGAAAGCTTTATTTTTTTAAAAGGTCACTTTCTTTGGGAATGTCGAAGAGCTTCAGTCAGCGGGATAAAGGGGATTAAAAATTTCCTATCGATCCTAAAACCAATAATATTATGGCGTAACATATAAGAAATTAAAAGTGAGGGAGGCGTAAGCATTGTACTTGGATTGATTCAGCCGATACTTGGTGGAGATCCATAACTAGAAGTTTTGCAAGAAATAAAACACTTCTTAAATTTCCACTAAATATTTTATTTTTAACATCATAACATGTTTCGCTGTACGACAGCTTCTTGAGATGGTTTGTTATAAAATGAGGGTAAAATTACTATAATAAATGGTTGGTTCACAATTTATGGCAGGTAATAAAATAATTTAATTAAAACAGATTTAGTAATGGTGAATTATTTAAGTCTAATTGTTCATTTAATAAGGAATCTGAATTTTTCAATATGTTTATTTCTAAAGATTCTAGGTAATTAAGACTCAGGCTCTTTGTGCAAGTATGTAATATTTCAAAGTTTGGGTTGAATTGGTGGTTATTTTCAATTAAATGGTTTGCGTAATTTGAGTTATTTTTTCTATTGATGATATGATGAAGCATGTTCTTTTATTCTTTTTGAAAAACTTCTTCATGTTTGACCTATATATGTTTTTGAGCAATTTCCACAATTTATTTTGTATACCCGGATCTATTGTCTCTATCTGTTTTAGTTTTGTTATTTTTTATAAATTTGTCAAGTGTGTTGGATGTTTTAAATGCTGTGTTAATATTTAATTTTCTCAAGAATCTATTTAATTTAGTGCTGCATCTACGATAGTACGTTATTGACTTTACGTTTTTATAAGGTTCTTTATTACTCGGAAAAACTGTACTAATGGCTTTTTTGTAAAGTTTTTTCTTGAGAATATTATCTATTATGGATGGTGAATAGTCTTTATTTATTGCTAATTGTTTTATAATATTAAGTTCTTTTTGAAAATCGTCTTGGTTCAGAGGAATATTTATTAGTCTGTGAATCAAATTATGGAAAACTGCAAGTTTGTGACTCGGTGGATAATACCTCATGTCATCCACCAAGTCACAAACTTGCAGTTTTCCATAATATGATTCACAGACTAATAAATATTCCTCTGAACTAAGACGATTTTCAAAAAAAGAACTTAATATTATAAAAACAATTTATAGTAAATAACGACTATTCACCATCCATAATAGATGATATTCTCAAGAAAAAAGTTTAGAAAAAAGCCATTAGTACAGTTTTTCCGAGTAATAAAGAACTTTATAAAAACGTAAAGTCAGTAACGTACCATGGTAGATGCAGCACTAAATTAAATGGATTCTTGAGAAAATTAAATATTAACACAGCATTTAAAACATCCAACACACTTCGCAAATTTATAAAAAATAACAAAACTAAACAGATAGAGACAGTAGATCCGGAGTATACAAATTAAATTGTGGAAATTGCTCAAAAACATATATAGGTCAAACAGGAAGAAGTTTTTCAAAAAGAATAAAAGAACATGCTTCATCATACATCAATAGAAAAAGTAACTCAAATTACGCAAATCATTTAATTGAAAATAACCACCAATTCAACCCAAACTTTGAAATATTACATACTTGCGCAAGGAGCCTGAAGCTTAATTACCTAGAGTCTTTAAAAATAAAGAAATTGAAAAATTCAAATTCCTTAATAAATGAACAATTAGACTTAAATAATTCACCATTACTAAATCTGTTTTAATTAAATTATTTTATTACTTGCCATAAATTGTGAACCAACCATTTATTATAGTAATTTTACCCTCATTTTGTAACGAACCATCTCAAGAAGCTTCGTACAGCGAAACATGACGGTGTTAAAAATAAAAAATTTAGTGGAAATTTAAGTAGTGTTTTACTGTAACCATTGTAGTTTCCAATATTATACGAAGTTTTCAGGGTTTCTGAAGGCGATAAATCTGAATATAGTATTATTTTTTTTAATCTCAGCATAAAAAGTATTTAAGGAGATAATTATAGAGTGACTTGAAAATAACATATTGACTTGCAAGGGAATTAGTGATTCCAAAGGTTCGACATTTCAATTGAATAGATATTTTAGCATTTGAACTTTTTAAGCCAACTTTATACTTACACCCATTTAGGAAAATACTCTTTTCTCTAAACTGCTCCGTTTGAACTCCCTGTATACTTAAGGATGATTTGTAGGTACAATCGGATACAAAAATACGTGAAATTCTGACCAAACCAATGTCTCTCAATATCTTTTAAAATACGGCATTATAATAAAACGTCTTTTTTTCACATGCTTGTTTTTCGTATCAACTTTTTATTAAAATCGAAATTCGTTCGACTTTAAATAATTTTTCAATGAAATTTTTAATATGTTTAACAATAATAAAAAACATTTTGGTTGGGACTGTACCTTCAATTTAACTTTAAAAAGAAAAAATACGTAAAATTTTTACATCAGAAATCACTTTTACTAAATTTTCTCAATATACAAAATTAGAAGACAGACAAATACCCCAGAAAACTATAAATTTGATTTTATGTAAATAAATTAAATAAAATAAGTCTAGTTTTTAACGTGACAACAGCGTAACATTCTAATAGTTGGTATTTGTGATTTTTTTTTTTAAATCCAGAACGAAAGCATGCGTGTGCAGGTTGCGCACTAACATGACTGTTTACATTTATAATATGGATGCCGTTCGAGGTTAGTGTTGTATGTACAACTGAAAACGTGTTTATTTATAATTTACCACAATGTCGCAAACCGGAAAATGCAGTAAGTTTGTCAATCCGGCAAAAATTAGCAAGAGCTGGAATTACAATGGAAATTTCGAAAAGCAAACATGATCCTTCGAATGGCAAAAGCCTTGAGAAATTTCTTACTGAAAAATTAATGCCAAAGAATTGCAATCATTGCAAAAAGCAACTATTAAAAAAGTTGTTAATTGGCTTCAATAAACCTTCTTATTTAATAATACATTTAAAGTATATTTAAAATAATTATAAGTAAAAAGATGATTTTATTATTGCTTACTGTTACCGTAATGTGTATTCTTTTAAGTACATTTTAGTAATTGTTAATTAGTATGAAAAAAAATTTTATACTTTTATATCAATAATTTATAACATTGTTATTAATAAATTATATGTCACTATTTAATTTTGATCGTTCCTACCTTTAAACGCATTTTCTTAACATTTAAATTTACGCGGTAACATAGCATATAGCAAATTTTTAATTTTATTTCCCGTAACTGTTTGGGAGGTTGCCACGTTTTCGATGTGAATTACACTCTGCATTCAATTATACCGTAAATATCACTCATTTTTGTTGTTTTTCTCTAAAAATAATATTGAAACCACTAAATATTAATTGCTTATGTGCTTCTCAGATATTTAATCTACTAGTTTACAATTTTATAAATTTTTCCAATCGTATTTTCTATACTTTTTTTAGTTGAATTCGGCTCGATAGCATGTTTTCCATTTAACTACGTGTAAATTTGTTGCAACTAAAAAATGCAATAACTTTTGAACGGGTTTGTAAAAAATTTTCCAGGTTTTTGAGGAGATTCAGGAGACTTATCAGAATAACATATAATTTTTTCAAAGAATTCCCATCGCTTTTAATATACCTACAAAGACCATTAATGGAATTTTTAGCAAAAATACCAAAATTCCTCTAATTTTTTTTTACATTAATTGCGTTGTGCTCAGTTAATGACTACAATCCTGTTGCTGACTTCATTTCTTTTACATATTTCTTTTATTTAGTTTTAATACTGTGACTTACTTACAGGTATGATTATCCACATTATCTTTGCATTTTGTCAAGATAGTCTACACAGCGTCATTGTAGAAGCAGAAAAACACTGGACCTTAAAAATAGTGTCACATTTTCTTAGACGATTTTACACTTACTGTTTTTTACATGTTACGATTCTACATTGGAGAGGTAAGCCCTTATATAGACATAATAATAATAATTATTACTTTTTTCCATTTTATGAACCGATATTTATGTTGGACCCATTCCCTTAAGAAAACGGTAATAGGAGTTAACAGTAGTAATATCAATAATACAAGAGTGGACTCCAGTAATAACTCAGCCGTTTTAACTCCCCTAGCGAAGATTGTATGCTTAAACAATCTCTCTTCGAGACTTTTGCATTTATCAACGTAGTTTTCTATTTCCGTCGATCTTTGTACTTTGTTCGTCTGTTAGCCCGATATCTTTAGAACGAAATAAGATCTCGATTTCAAGTTACTAAATATATAATTCAGAAGTAGTTAAATTCCTTCTTCGATTCATTTTTCTAATTCTTCGGGGTCAAAAATAAAACAGTCTACCACAAAAACGTATTACTTTGAAAAAAGGGAACAATTTTTAAGCTTACTTTTAAAGAAAATCTATCGCATTATTACAGAAAATTGTTTATCTTCTAAAAAATTCTTTAAAACTGTAAATCTAAACGAATTGTTTTGATTTCTGCCATGAACAACGAAACAAAATATGCATAGCCTACCATTCAAATACTCGATAAACTTTAAAACTGACATAAGAAAAAGATAAATTAATTTTCAAATTGTTGCGTTAATTTTGTCCAGGAGTGTATATATATATATATATATATATATATATATATATATATATATATATATATATATATATATATATATATATATATATCTGTTTAACTTATTAACTGGAACTATGAGAAAACATGTTTAAATTAATATTTGAAACTTAATCAACGAGGATTAGTATTAAAAACAACTACGGAACATTTTATTTAAAAGTTACATCATTGTTATAAAAATGTAAACAAAATTAATGTCAAAAAAGTCTCCATTAACTTAACTTAACAATTACTAATAATAGTTTAACGCAGTTTAACGGAAACAACTTCGTTTAAACTAATATTTAGTGAAACCGCCGTTGGCCTTGGTAATCTCCTGTAACCTTTTTGTCATGCTTGCAACCAGCTTTCTAGTAACTTCTGCTGGCATGTTCTCCCATTCGTTCAATATTTTGTTTTTTAATTCTTCTCCATTTGCAACATTATGTTTGCGAACGAGCCGTTTAAGTTCCTCCCATAAATGCTCGATGGGGTTAACAGCGCTACTGTCGCACATTATGGATCATCCATTCTGGCACGATACGACTTTTTAACAATTTTTCCTATATTTCTGTACGATTTTCCAACTTTCCCCAAATCAGTTATGATCTTTCGAACTTAAAATCGAATTTCACAATTTCCCTCGTTCATTTTTAATACTACTTTAAAAACCCACTCCAAAAATTACTAGCAACAAGTGACAGATTATAACGTATGGCCGAAAATTATTCATTTGTTTTCAGTTTAGGGAGCAATAGATAGCTTGATAAAATGCAACTGATTATAGTGTGTTTTTTTCAGTGCAGTTCTTGAGTGTATAAAGACTTTTTTTACCTTAATTTTGTTTACATTTGTACAACAATGATGTAACTTCTAAATAAAATGTTCCGTAGTTGTTTTTAATTCTAATCCTCGTTGGTTAAGTTTCAAACACCATATTAATTTAAACATGTTTTCTCGTAGTTCCAATTAATTAGTTAAACATAAGAAAAAAAATAATACAGAATATATATATATATATATATAATATATATATATATATATATATATATATATATATATATATATATATATATATATATATATATATATATATATATATATATATATATATATATATATATATATATATATATATATATATATATATATATACATATATATATATATATATATATATATATATATATATATATATATATATATATATATATATATATATACATTTTGATAGGACTTTATTAAACCAAATATGTGCCATTTCGTTTGATGATCTTTCGTTTTTCTAGAAAGACCATAATGCCAGTGAAATTTATGTGGTTTCTAGGCAAAAAATTATGACAAGTAGTTCTCGCAGGCCTCTTTCCAATCTAATTTAACATCATACAGGAAATTTTGCAGAGACCGAAACAAATGATAGTCTGACGATGCTTGGTCCGGGCTATATGGTGGATGCCTTAGAACTTTGCTGCCAAGCTCTGTCAATTTTTGCCGGGTCATCAAGGATGTGTGTGGTCTGGCGTTGTCATGGTGGAAGTCGACACCCTTTCTATTGACTAGTTCCAACTGATTTTGCGGCACCCAAATATCGAGCTTTTTTTGGTAGCTGGCATTCTCCAAATGGTCTTAAACTATCAGATGAGGGATGTTTAGTTCCTTGGCGATATTATGGCTACTTACACGCCTGTCTTGCTCAGCATTTGCCAAAATTGTATCAACTTTTTCTGTTATAGGTTAACCAGTGCGAGAAGCATCTTTGACATCGAAATTTTCGGGCGCAGGTAATTTCCACACCACTAATCCGTTTATGACCTAGATATATTTAAGGGATTGTAATTGCAGAAGTAAATTCTACACCGAGTACTTTCAGGTAGAGGATGAGGGTTGATAAATGGGTGGTGGTACGCACCGGCCTGTTCAATTAAATCATTATTAAACCCTTCTACATATTCAGTTTAGTACATATTATTAATTTGTGATTATTACTTGGTTGTGCGTATATTTTTTAAAGTGTTGCTAATATGGAAGCAAAGTCAATAAAAAGTAATCGAGAAAAGGACATGTTATGTGTGAATTACTACACTTACTTTCGACAAAAGGTGCTAAAATGTGGAGAAACATTTTGGAGATGTTCAAAAAAAGATTGCAAATCAAAAGTCTTCACCGTTGGGCCCAAGAATTTAGTTACCAGAAGTGAAGGACTCCATGCACACGAAGCCGACACCAAGAAGCTGAATCGGCAAATAATTAGTAATTCCTGCAAAAGAAAAGCCGGAGAGCATATGAGTGAAAGGCCATCTAAAATTATCCGACAAGAACTACAAAAACACGCTGTCTGAAACAGTAACAGAAAAAGATGTCGAATATATTAGAAAAAACATTTATAACCATAGACGAAAATTTTTGCCAGGACGTAATCCAAGAAGTGCTGAGGAGGTGCATAGTGTTTTAGAGACATTTGAAATTAAAACTAGCAAGGGTGAGAATTTTCTATATATCAGTGAACTCGAAAGTGGCATTATTGTTTTTTCTTACACTACAAATGTCAATAGTCAATATATATATGGACGGCACCTTTTAATACTGCACTAAATATTTTACACAGTTATTTGCAGTGCATGGTTTTGCAAACGGTCATTACATTCCATTATTATTTTGCTTATTGCGTGATAAGAGAGCTGAAACATACAAAAACCTCTTCACATTATTAAAATGTAAGATTTATTCAACAGATACACTGTATTTCAATCCAGAGAAAATTACTATTGACGAAAAATCTATTCATAAGGCAGTATCTGAAGTTTGGCCAAATGCTAAAATGTTAGGATGTAGATTTCATTTACACCAATCTTGGTTTTGCAAGATACAGAATCTAGGTCTAGCTAAAGAATATTGCGACAAAAATTCTGAAATTGGTCGTTGGTTAAAGTATTGTTTCGGCCTGTCCTATTTAGCACCCGAAGAATTAGGTGACAGTTTTACATACGATTTATATTCTATAAAACCTGAGAATGAACGTTTAAATAAATTTTGTGTTTACCTACTAGAAACGTATATAGAGGAAGGAGCCGATTTTCCAGTTGAAATATGGGCAGAATCGAGTCCATCTTTAACTCGAATGGCTAACTGTTGTGAGTCCTTCCATTCCCATCTAAATAATTCTTTTATTCTACACATCCGTCACTGTATACTTTTATCGACAGGCTGAAAGAATTTCAGATTAACGTATATATAAAAATACAAAGTGTCGACGAGTCTAAAATAAGTAATAATCATAATAATCAAAAATTAAAACATTTAAAAAATCTTTATGAACAAAGACAATTAGGAAATATTAATCGTTTCCATTTTTTAAAATGTGTCTCCTATTTTTCTCAATACGTTTTGTAAATATATATAAATAGATATGTATAGGTTTGTAGCATTATCTAGTATATGTAAGGAAATTTGTCCAATTTTATTTTATGTATTTAGCAAAAACTTCATGTTTTATCAACATTATTCTACTATGAAACAAAAACATATATTTTTGCAAATATCTAAAATTTTCAATAAAAAACTTATTTAAAAGAAATCCGTCCAATTTTATTTAGATGAATAAAGCATAATTATATTTGCTTGGTGTGGAAATTATCTGTAAGATGTAAGCACCCTTATAAGTTAGTGTGGAATTTACCTGTTGTATTAAGGGCGCAGGTAGTCTTGGTGTGAAATTTACTAACGCCGAAATTTTCAGAACGAAGAGAGTAAACCATCTTTGACCTGCTACCTTTAATAACGCATCTTGATCACAAACAGAACAAATTTTTTCATAGGCATTTGTGCTTTTGTCAAAATAAAATTATAAAATTTAGTTCTAAATACTTTTATCTGTATCTTATTTTAGGTGGCTGGGGACTACTGGACCTATATACAAATATCCAATTTAACAAGAATAACGTAGCTCAAAGAGAAGGATGTTATTGGGTACTCCTGATATCGGCTTCATGCCTAACTACATTAGCATTTATAAGAGGATTACGAAATGCAACTGCTCCACCATTCGCTATTTGTCTAGATAAAGGAAACTTTGTATTTAGATTTCCTACAATGTTTAAACATAAGGTATTAAGTTAGATTATGCCTGTAGTTTTACCTTTATAGTCCAATATATACTTGGCTATAGTTAGGGGACAGCAAGGATGGGCATTGTACCCTGGCCCCTAAAAATTTAGTAAATAACGCCATCTTAGAATTGGGGCTTTTTTAATTGGAGAAGTTTTAAAAGACATTCTAAGAAAGGGCTAATTTCTATCAAAATCTCCACTCTGCTATCATCGATTTTTAAATTGGGTAGCTTTTATAAAGTTTAATTGTATAAAGGATTATTTTTTGTAGAAGGATCTCCATCTTGATCATCGGGTTTAAGTCTGCTGCTTTGGAAAGGGTTTAAGATGCGGAGTTCCACTTCAAGTCTTTTCATTTTCATTAAGAGGTTTCACGTTCGGTTCTCGATCGGCGCCTCTCCTCCTTTTTTTTTATGGGTCTAGCACACGTGCTACAAGGAAGTCTCTAAAGCGCTCCAGGAACGGCATGTGTGCAGAGAAAGCGATTCACGTTGTTTTTGAATCGCTGTAAATTGTACTCGGTGGGAAACACAGCCCTGGGCAAATTATTCCCATGGGATGATGTTCTCCATATAAAAGACTACTTGAAAAGCGTTGTACGCGGAGTAACAAGTGAAACCTCATATGGATGTGAAATATTACCGCGACGTGTATTTCTAACATGCACCGCTCGCGAAGGAATTAAGCGGGTTACATCCTTCGAACACTTTTCATGAAAATACTTGCAGAGCAGACTCAAGTCGATGTTCCAGCGAATCAAGGCCGTCGGTCAGTTTCGGGTCTCTGATCAGACGAACCGCTCTTCTCTGAACAGAATCCAACAAATGCATTGTGTGTTTGGGAGCGGAATCCCAAACATGGAAGGAGTATTCTATAGTTGGTCGAATTTGAGCTTTGTAAAGAATTAACAGTTGTTGTAGAGTGTAACGCTTTTTGGGTCGAAATAATATTCCCAACTTTTGAGAAGATCTCCTTGCTATGTCTGCAACATGTTCATGCCAGGACATATGTGCTCCCAAATTAACGCCCAACAAATTGAGTGAAGATGCTAGGGGAATGGAGTGCCCCGACATAACTATGGCGGGTTCAGCAACGTTAACTTTTTTAGAAAAAACTTCCTCTTGGGTTTTTGTAGCGTTAAATTCCACTTGGTTACTGTCACCCCAAGATAGAATTTCTTCCAGATCTTTGTTAACTTGAACGACCTCCTGCTGTCTGCGAATATTTGCCTGAGTAGCCTATGCCCAAGCGTTCAAAGTGAATGAAGAAATAAGCGTACTGTCATCTGCAAAGCTGTAGATTGGATTCCCGGTCTTTTCCAGCAGATCGTTAATGTAAATGAGAAAGAGAGTAGGAGATAGTATGGATCCTTGGGGCACACCGCCGTTGATAGTGAAGGTGTTAGAAAGAAATCCGTCGACCGCCACTCGTAAAGAACGCTCTCTGAGGAAACATGAGAGCCACAAACAGAACTTTTCAGACATACGTTAAGAGCGTAGCTTATCCAACAGTCCATCGTGCCAAACACGGCCGAATGCCTTGGATATGTTAAGAGCTACCGCTCGAGATTCTCCAAAGTGTTCAATTGCGTTGTTCCAAACATGTGTTACATAAGTCAGAAGATCTCCTGTCGATCTATGTTGAATCCTTCAAGATATTTTAGAAGATGCTGATTGATAACCTTTTCCATAACTCGCGACACTATTGAAGTACGTGCCACAGGTTGATAGTTATTTGGCAAGGGATACGCTATCAGAAGACAACATCGGGCATCCTGGACTGCAATATGGGAATAGTAGGTGGTGTTTTTCCTTGGAAATCAACAGTAGGATGTGAAGCAAAGAGTTCAGACAAGTTCGCTTTCTCAACAGGTGTCGTTGCAATAGAATTATCTGACCGTGTGAGTGGTGGTATGGTGGACTGACCAAAAGGACCTGGAATTGTGGGGACAAGCGAGAAGTTTGTTTCTAATTCGTTGATTGTGTGCCTCCTTGGTTTCGTCGATAATTCCTTTGCATCTGTTCCGGGTATGAACAAAGGTGTTACGATTTATGGTGTTAGGATTTTCACGCCATTGTCGGTAGACAAGATGTTTGGAAGCAACAGCTTCTGTGCATTTTTTGTCAACCCAAGGCTTGCCGTTAGAAGGACATTTCTTCGAAAAAAGGATGTAAGCTATCAGCCAAAATAACATCGGAGACCTTTCTGGCGCAGTCAGATGTGTTGACGCATCGAAAACAAATGTCTATCCAAGGGAAAATTAGAAAATATTCCATAAGATCTTCCCATTTAGCAGATTTGTAGTGTCAAATTTTGTGCGGCTTAGGCGCCTCTCTGTCACTATTGGTAGGATACTCGATGTCGAAAGTAGTTTATGGTCGGAAGAACCTAGTTTTTTAAGCCTTTATAAGCAGCCTCGCTTTTAGTGTTATCTTTTTCTCTTAATGAAACCTTCTTTGTATCTACATGTGTCCTCCCAAAACTTTAACCTTGCTACACGGCTGAATATAGCCAATAATATCCATAATTTTTCGGTATTAATATACTTATTGTGTAACTAGTTTAATATTTATTTTTTTCTTCAGACTGAAAACAACGTTACTCTTCAAATGTTGGATTGCATGTTTTCTGTAGGCGTACTTGGAAATCTAGTAGTATTCTTTTGGAGAGGTATGTGGGTAGTAGTTGACATATCTTTATTACCCAATGATTTTATCTGGTCATCATGGGCAAGTTTAGTAAGTACTTATTTTTGTCTTTTTACAATACCTTACAAAAGAAATCAATTAAAAGCTAATAACCAAAAAATATATATTGTTTGAATTACATTCAATATATTGGGTGTTTGAATTAATTTTGAGGGATTTTTCGGTAAAAAATATCGCTTTATGTTAAAAAATGGTTAAAAATTGATTACTACTACTTGAGCGACATTGTTTTAGCAAAAGGAGATGAAAGGAATGGGTGTCGATATGTTGGATGGTTTTAGTTGTATTATGAAAATTTACTTTTCTTTCACTTGAGAAAGTCAAATTAAAGAGTTGATTGATTGGTCCGTTACTTTGTGGCAATACATTTCAACAATAAAACTATTTAATTACTTTGTTAACTGTTACTAAATATAATTGTAAATATTTTACAATTGCGTTATCGAGATTTCGTAGTACAACTACATTGTCAAACGCTTAACTAAGACTAAAACAGATTTTTGGTATTTTATGTTTTTATGATAAACAGATGTGGGTCTATTATGTGTTAAAACAGTTGAAACAAAACAGAATTTGCTACGTCTAATTGACTATTCAGTAAATTTATATTATGGTCCTTTGAATGTCTGTAAATTTCTATGGATTCTAAGAAATTGAGTTTTGACCCTTTAGGTGCCATATGGAGTATTTGTAAACAATTGATATTGGGAAAAGTATGGTCTGTTTCTAAGAAATGTTTAGCAAAGTGTGATTTTTTACTTTTTAACCTATAAGAGGCATTGTGTTCTGCGAATCTTGTTTTGAAATTCCGTCCTGCTTGGGCTACGTAACAGCTATTGCACTCTTGACAATTAAGTTTATAAACTCCTGATTTATTGTATTTATTAGTTTTATCTTTGGCATTAAAAAATATATTGGATAATTTTTGAGCGGGTTTTAAAGCTACTCTTGTTTTTTCGTGAGATATTTTATCCGAGGTGGGACCAAAATATGTCAGAGGTATGAATGTTTTCTTTTCTCGGTATTCTTTTACGGGGTACATTAAACTGAAAGTGATTTGTTTTCGTTTACGGCTTATTAAGGTATTAATTATTTTAGGTTGGAAGACGTTATTGAATGCTATATTTTTGATTGTGTCCAGTTCTTTTTTTTTAATTATTTTTACTAAAAGGGATATTGAAGGCTCTATAGATCATAGATCTATAGGCTGCCAGTTTATGGGAGTTAGGGTGTATTGAGTCAGCTGGGATGGTGACATCTGAAAAGGTTGGTTTGCGGAAGATATCGAATTCTATTCTTTTTTCAAAATTGTAACATCTAAGAAATTTATTTTATTATCTGTTTCCTTTTCAAGTGTGAATTTTATGTTGGGGTGTAAATTATTTAGGTGATTTAAAGTGGAATTTAGTTCAATATCATTTCCAAGGAAACATACTAAGATGTCGTCCACATATCTAAACCAAAAGAAAATATTTTCCGCGTGTTGAGTTTTTAGAAAACTGTTTTCCAATTCTGACATAAAAATTTCGGCTAGCAAAGGACTAAGTGGAGACCCCATGGCAAGACCATCACTTTGTTTGAAAAATTGATTATTGAACTGAAAATAATTTTCGGTTATACAAAATTCGAACAGTTTCAATATATCTTGTATTGTTATATTGACGTTGTTTTTTTGTAACATAGTTTTTATAATTTCTAAACAATCTTTATTTGGGATATTGGAGAATATATTTGTTACAACGAATGAAACTAGAAGGGCGTTATTTGGGATGGAGATATTTTTAAGTTTATTTGATTGATTGAATTGTGTAATTTCCTTTTCCCAATATCAATTGTTTACAAATACTCCATATGTCACCTAAAGGGTCAAAACTCAATTTCTTAGAATTTACAGACATTCAAAGGACCATAATATAAATTTACTGAATAGTCAATTAGACGTAGCAAATTCTGTTTTGTTTCAACTGTTTTAACATATAATATACCCACATCTGTTCATCATAAAAACATAAAATACCAAAAATCTGTTTTAGTCTTAGTTAAGCGTTTGACAATGTAGTTGTACTACGAAATCGCGATAACACAATTGTAAAATCTTTACAAATATATTTAGTGACAGTTAACAAAGTAATTAAGTAGTTTTATTAAGTCAAATGAGCTACTTATTTTAGAACTACATGTCTGCAAGGACGGTAATGGGTAAATCACTTTGATGATTTTTTCTTTCATAATTTTCCATTTTACCAGAAATCAAATGAAGGAAGACATATCAGCTTTTAGTTATAAATACTCTTGAAAACATTTACTGTTCAACTTTTTTGTGACTAATATCTTCCCATAAAGTACTGATTATTTAAAATAACGACTCATATTGCTTGGATTAAGTAATAGTCAAATTGATTTATTTTAGAACTACTAGTTAGCAAGGGAAGTACTATGTACCATATTTTATCAATTTTTTTTTGCTTTTAGATACTTGGCATTTTGTTTGTCGGATTAGTGTACAGATTACAATCTTGCATGAAAAAGCTTTGTGCAAGCTTTACTGGGATTCCAAAAGTCCTGTTGGCTGATTTCTATATAATTCTTTCAATCATTGGCACAATATTATTCTGGAGAGGTGCGTGGTTTCTAATGTTCATTTATTTTCTACCAAGTAAGTATATGCCAGCTATTTTTTTAATATTTAACGTAGATTTCTTAGTCCTACTTATAATTTTAGCCTAGTCGTAGTCAAATACTTGAGTTTTCTAAACTACAACAGCTTATGGTAAACTTATCAGGGTTTCAAAACCAGTTTTCCATTAATTTAGACAAGGGAATTATTTTTGTCCTGACAAAAACAGTAGATTACTATATAGAGTACTATCGTTAGCGTTGAAGTGTTATTGTTTTCCAAAGTGTTTCTCTAAATTTAGGTAACGACATTAAATGGTTAGAGCTTCTCTGTGGACTATGTTTGATGTTTTATTATTTTCTCTCTTGATAACCTGACATTTAATTCGTCATAAGAAGGACATTCCTGTCTCGAATCGATTCTCATAAGTTTGGAAGTTTGTTCCCGGGAGTTGATTATTACGAAAGCAAACGATACTTTCACCGAAAACTGTAACAGCTTGAAAGGAATCGGCAGACCGTTGGAATCATAGGAATACGCGGAATATGCGCTAGTCTTTAATAGCAGCCATATATGTACATTGGCTTAGAAGTAAAAAACTACTCAATATAAATTAAATAATTGCATGGGACACCTCAAACTGAAATTAACTACATAATAATTATTAAAGAAAATGTAATAATTGCACACAATTTTTTTTTGGATATTTCAGAACACGCTTACTAAATAGCAAAGAACTCAATATTAAATGAAGTAAGTGAAAGTAAAACAGTAGGTATAACTACATGAAGGAATATTCCTAAAATAGTATAGTTTGGCTAAATATATCTAACACTATTAGGTACTTATTGAACAAAAATACACTAATAACCTAATACAAGTACCTACTGACACCAACAAGGTACCTAAAATGTGCCTACAAAAAGAATGAAAGACTCTTCAAATTACGAATAACAAAAACTATAACAATAAACCATTTAATCTTTAAAAACATAACATCAAGGAATAAGAAACGAAGCAATAATTATTTATGTATAAACGAACTAAACTTTCCAAATGAAAAGTCAACGCAAAATCGAAAAAACTGAATAATAGATAACAATAGTCCAGGCTACATGCTAGTAAAAGATTTTTTAAAATCGTATTAGTAGTTTCAGAGATTACCTTTAACAAAGAAATAAGCTCACAAACTTTACTTCTTTAATATATAAGTATAGACTGACACCAACAAAGTACCTACAATGTGCCTACAAAAAGAATGAAAGAATATTAAAACTACGAATAACAAAATAACAAACTTTCTCATCTTTAAAAACGTAACATCAAGGAATCAGAAACGGTCATATCACCAAACTTCGAGAAAATCAAATTACAGACTGCAGGACAAACATAACACCCCACCGCGTCCGCTCTCTTTTGTCATAGTCTCCTAAAATCTACCCTATGTTCACCCCAAAAGTTCAGGCTACATACTAATAAAATAAGTTTTTTAAATTGATTGGTAGTTTTAGAGATTACCCCAAACAAACATAAAAAATTTACTTCCTTATTATATTATCATAGATTATAGATAAATAAAGTTACTTTTTAACTGCATTTCCCTATTTTGAATTTAATTTAACAAAGTGAAACTTTCGAGAATAGAAAATATTTAAGATAGACTTTCTGTAATTTTAGTACGGATATCCGTGTATTGCACAATTTGCTTTTCCAAAAGCCCAAACTTTACAGTTATCATGATAATAGCATATTTATGGTTGCCAGTTACTTCATAAATAGGTTTCACGCTATAATAGTTGATGGAAAGTTGGATAGAACATACCTCAAACTTCTAGTCAACGACCTTAATTATTCTTATATTATATTAATAATTTGCCTTAAAATGATTCCCAGAGGCATTAAATCTGATTTGTGAAAACTGATGTTTAGTTTAAGATAAACAAACATTTTTAAACATATCCAAAACTCAAAACATAGATTTTTCCAGACATGAAATTTCAAATGATGTGAGCCATAAAAGTGTGAAGATTTTAGGTGTAAAAGAGAATCCTGAATTTTACCGTAACAGGATAAAATTATTGTTAATATTTTTTATACTTTGCAATTGGGCATCATAACCTAACTTAAGCAGATAGTTTACCTCTGTCACTCTTAATTAACTTACACTTTTTTACTTAGGACTATAGTATTGTCCTAACAGAGTGTTTGAATGTAGTTAGTTGCGGACAAGCATATGTTAGACTTAAAGTTATTATATTAGTTATATGTATTTAATATGAAGAATATTAGGAATGTTTAGCAGTATCTAGACCAGTATATGAAACAGTGACATTGATGCTTATTCCAGATTTAACAGGAATAAGTTAATACCGAAATATTTCTATCTTGAGAGGTCAGAATGGCTCAAGATATCTGACAAATCATTTCTATAATAAAATACTAGGCAGTTTAAAATTTCAACGTCAGTGTACATTGACACTAATATTTTCATCGCTTGGGTGTGTTTACTAAAATTGAGTTTTATATTTTAAGTTTATGTAATATTTAAGTATATATATATATATATATATATATATATATATATATATATATATATATATATATATATATATATATATATATATATATATATATAAACAAAGACAGGAGTAGTCGCGACTGACTAGTTAAGAAAAATATACTCTCAATTTAGTGGGGCTGCAGTGTATATTTAAATATTTATGGCCTTGGGTAGTGAAACAACCTTTTTTGTTAGTCGAGCTTTCGAAATTAAATTTATTTCTTTTTCAGGACATCTGGAAAGACAAAATTTTCTTATTTCTTTATACTGTTAAGTGAAAAATTTCTTTTTTGAATACATTCATATGATTGAGAAAACAAAAAAAAAAGGTATGAAAAAAAAGAAAAAAGATTGACTCACCAAAGTGGTCTTTTTATAACAAAACGAGCAGTCATTAGCATAAAGGGACATTCCCCAATATAATGTTGTTAACTCCATAATATTATAATTAAAAGGAAAAATACGAAACGGCCAAAAATGTCTGGCTTTGGTTCTCTCTGCTTATCCCGTAAACCAGTAAAATAACAAAAAATTTTCAATTTTTGCTGGTAAAGATGGAGTGTGATAGGCCGATATAACTTTTATGTGGTAGAGAACGATCGAAGATAATGATTTGTTTCGTTCTGAGATATGCTTGCAGTTGAAAAATTATTTAAATGGCAAGTAGTGTGATGAATAAAAATAAAAATAATCGTTAAGAATTTCTATCTTTATTTATCACACTACTTCCCTTTTAAATAATTTTTCAACTGAAAGCATATCTGAGATCGAAACGAATCAATATCTTCGTGTTATGTGGTAGAAAAAGATCTACCACATAAAAGTTATGTCGGTCTATCACACTTCATCTTTACCACCAAAAATTGAAAATTTTTTCTTATTTTACTGGTTTACGGGATAAGCAGAGAAGACCAAAGCCAGCCATTTTTGGCCGTTTTATATTTTTCCTTTTAATTATAATATTATGTAGTTAACAACAGTATATTGGGGAATGTCCCTCTGTGCTAATGACTGCTTGTTTTGTTATAAAAAAACCACTTTGGTGAGTCAATCATTTTTCTTTCTTTTCATGCCTTTTTTTTGTTTTCTCAATCATATGAATGTATTCAAAAAAGAAATTTTTCACTTAACAGTATAAAGAAAGAAGAAAATTTTGTCCTTCCAGATGTCCTGAAGAAGAAATAAATATAATTTTGAAAACTCGACTAACAAAAAAGGTTGTTTCACTACCCAGGCCATAAATATTTACATATAGACTGCAGCCCCACTAAACTGAGAGTATATATACAGCTCTTAGTAAATAACTTTACCCTATTTTCCCTTTACAAGCTATCTATTTTGTTTTTTAGATAATTTTGAACTAAGTTGTATCTTAACTCACCTGTTTGGCTTTATGACCCTCGTTATTTTGGGATGTTCCAACTCGATGTTAGTACGTGGTGTTTATAAAGATGGAAAAGAAGAGAACGGCGAGTGTGTCGTATTTCCTTGTCAATTTTTACAAGTAGTTTTGGATCAAGAGAATCCAACTGAATGCGACAGTTGCAAATCTAAACAAGATCTCAGTGAAATTAAATTTATAAGTAATTTAAAAGACGGCTATTTAGAGTAATTAATTTTTAATATAGGACAAAATAGTACTAGAGATCGTTTTATTTTTTTTTTCCCTGATGACCTTATCCAGCTTTTATATATATATATATATATATATATATATATATATATATATATATATATATATATATATATATATATATATATATACGTGGGTAAATCAAATATAAACGGTAATTTTGCTATTCTTCTTAGAATGCAGTTCTTAGCTAGATGATGTTGTGTGGAGTAGATGTTTGGTTTGTGAGGAGTGGGGGAACTGGATGGGTGCGCGCGCCAACCCGTCTTTGTCGTCAGTACAGCCATGACCAAGCAAGAGGTACCTTCGTCTGTTGCGCAATGTATTATCATCAAGTTTTTAACCAATGAAGGCGCTAAACCGTCAGAAATTTTAACCCGTTTGAAGGCACAGTTTGGGGACAGTACACTGTCTCAGAATCGTGTGTATACGTGGGCGAGAGAATTTAAGGGCGGACGAGAACGGGTTGAAAACGAAAGTCATGATCGACGCCCTAGGTCAAGCCTTACAGATGACAACATCCGTGACATTAGATACCTTATCGAAGGTGATCGCCGATTAACCGTTGAAGAAATTCCCTCAGAAGTGGGTATCAGCTATGGAAGTGTTCAATCCATAATTACTGATCGACTCGGTTTCAGAAAAATTACTGCTCGATGGGTTACAAGGTTGTTGACTGGAAACCAAAAACAGGTCAGGTCGGAGATCGCTGAAAGGCTTCTGAATCGATTTCAGCAAGAAGGGGAGGGCTTTTTAAAGCGCATAGTGACATGTGATGAGACGTGGGTACATCACTACACTCCCGAGTCCAAAATGGCAAGTAAGGAGTGGCGAAGAAAGAATGAAGGTTCCCCAGTGAAGGCCAAAACTCGTCTCTCTGCTGGAAAAGTCCTTGCAACGATTTTTTTTTACTCTAGGGGAATTTTACTGATCGATTTCCTGCACGATCAACGTACGGTGAATGCAGCTTACTACTGCCAGTTGTTACGGTTGGCAAAAGCCGCCTATCGAAAGAAAAGACGGGACATGCCCATCAGAGATGTCATCCTCCTCCAGGACAACGCCAGGCCTCACACTGCGGCTTTGACAAGGGATACACTGGAAGAAATGGGCTGGGAAACCCTCGAGCACCCTCCTTATAGCACTGACTTATCCCCCTGTGACTATTTTTTGTTTGCGCCTATAAAAGAATCACTGGGATGACAGCGATTTGGAAGCAATGAAGAAGTCGAGGAACACGTGCGCAATTGGCTTACAACCCGCCCTCAAACCTTTTATGACCAGAGAATACGGAAACTTTCAAATCGGTGGCAAAAGTATGTAGATCACGCAGGAGACTATATTGAAAAATGTTAAATCAATGATTCGTGTGTAAGGTTATTCAATAAACGTATAAAAAAATTACCGTTTATATTTGATTTACCCACGTATATATATATATATATATATATATATATATATATATATATATATATATATATATATATATATATATATATATATATATATAGCTAACACCATAAGTCGTAACACCTTTGTTTGTGCCCGGAACAGATGTAAAGGAATTATCGACGAAACCAAGGAGGCACACAATCAACGAATTAGAAACAAACTTCTCGCTTGTACCAACAATTCCAGGTAATTTTGGGCAGTCGCTAAGGCAGTTGGTCAAAATTTCACCAAATCCACCATACCACCACTCACACAGCCATAATTCTATTGCAACGACACCTGTTGAGAAAGCGAACTTGTTGGCTAAACTCTTTGCTTCACATTCTACTGTCGATTTCCAAGGAAAAACACCACCTACTATTCCCATATTGCAGTCAAGGATGCCCGATATTGTCTTCTGACAGCGTATCATAAAGGACAATTAAACGCTTCTGGCGCTGACGGAATACCTGCCATAGTGTTTTCTGTAGACTTTTGAACCTATCTTAGAGAAAGGGAATATTGCCTTCGTGCTGGAAATGTGCCACAGTTCAGATGATACCTAAAAAAGGCAAGAAGACCTTGCCAAATAACTACCGACCAGTCTCACTGCTTTCAATAATATCGAAAGTTATGGAAAAGGTTATCAATCAGCATCTTCTAAAATATCTTGAAGGATTCAACATTATTAGCGATCACCAATATGGCTTTCGTAAGCATAGATCAACAGGAGATCTTCTGACTTATGTAACACATATTTAGAACAACGCAATTGAACACTTTGGAGAATCTCGAGCGGTTGCTCTTGACATATCCAAGGCATTCGACCGTGTTTGGCACGAAGGACTGTTGGCTAAGCTGCGCTCTTATGGTATGTTTGAAAAGTTCTGTTTGTGACTCTCATGTTTCCTCAGAGAGCGTTCTTGACGAGTGGAGTCGACGGATTTCTTTCTAACACCTCCATTACCAGCGCCGGTGTGCCCCAAGGCTCCATACTGTTTCCTACTCTCTTTCTCATTTATATTAACGATCTGCTAGAAAAGACCGGGAATCCAATGTACAGCTTTGCAGATAACAGTACGGTTATCTCTTCATTCATTTTGAACGCTCGGACATCGGCTACTCTAGCGAATATCCGCAGACACCAGGAGGTCGCTCAACTTAACAAAGACCTGGAAGAAATTCTTTATTGGGGTGACAGTAACCAAGAGGAATTTAATGCTACAAAAAGCCAGGCGGCAGTTTTTTCTAAAAAAGTTAACATTGCTGAACAGGACATAATCATGTCGGGGCACTCCATTCCCCTAGCATCGTCACTCAATTTGTTGAGCGTTAATTTGGGAGCAAATATGTACTGGCATAAACATGTCGCAGGCATAGCAAGGCGAGCTTCTCAAAAGTTGGGAATATTGTTTCCACAACAACTGTTAATTCTTTATAAAGCTCAAATTCGACCAACTATGGAATACTGCTCCCGCTCCCAAAACACACACTGCATTTGCTGGATTCTGTTCAAAAAAGAGCTGTTCGTCTGATTGGAGACCCGGAACTGACTAGAACGAAGAACAGTTGGCGACTTGAGTCTGCTCTACTAGTATTTTCATGGAGAGTGTTCGAAGGATGTAGCCCGCTTAATTCCTCCCAGAGCAGTGCATATTAGAAATACATGTCGCACTAATACTTCACATCCGTATGAGGTTCAGCTTGTTTACTCCGCGTACAACGCTTTTCAAGCAGTCTTTTATAAGGAGAACATCATCCCTTTGGAATAATTTGCCCAGGGCTGTGTTTCCCACCGAGTACAATTTACAGCGATTCAAGAACAACGTGAATGCTTTTTTTCCGCACACATGCCGCTTCTACATGTGCTAAACCCAAAAATATGTATATATATATATATATATATATATATATATATATATATTTGATCAAACATACTGGTAGATGGAGGAACACTTGCACTGAAATAAAAAAATATTGTATGTGTATATTCTATTGCTGTTATTGGGGAAATTTTATTGAAGAGAATAATGTCGAAAAACTGAAATATATAAAAAAGAAAAATTTAAACACTGGTTTCGTTATACTTTTTCTTCCAAATATTTAAAAATCTACATTTTCAGTCGCATCATTAACAAATTACGTTTTTGATAATTTTAATGACGAAATTAAACGAAAATTGCTGATGCTTTGAAAACATATATTAACATATATATATATATATATATATATATATATATATATATATATATATATATATATATAAATATATATTGTTCCTAATTTGATAAGCTTGTCGTAAATCATTAAATTTATTGTCGAAAACTGACTCGGTACGAACTACAGTTTATAGTTGTAAAAGATAAAATAGTAGTAGTAACGTCGTTAATTATACGGAATTTATATTTTTAAAACGTATGTTTTTAAAACTAAGCCAATTTTTCCAGAGATTCAGTCATCTTAAGAATATAATACAAGGAATAGGGAATCGTTGCTACTCGCTGATCACTGTTTTATCATTTATCCAATAAAGTAGTAAATTAAACCATACTGGTTTAATAACACTTTGTATGCAAACATTAAAAACTTGCAAATTCAAACATTTTAATTCATAAAAGGTGTTACAGTATTTAAGAGTTTTACGAACTGATATTTTTTGCATTGTTCTTCACTTAGATCTGTCACCATATTTTTTTTGTATTATGTTGATGCTTTACTCAATTATCCTTTTTCCTTTTGTGTAAACATTTTAATTGAAAAAATAAGATATTTGAGTTCGAATATATACTCATATAAATATAAAGGCTATAACAAAATAAGCTGCTTTTAAATGTGTATAAAAACAAATTTCTGTAGACTTCTACCACTTAGGGAAAACATGTTTTTAATTTCAAATAAAATGTTATCATCGATCTTGTCTGGTTACGATGGATTGGACACCATCTTGGCAATATTTTTAAAATGATTGTTTTATATATTAATAAATGCTTTGTAATTTTTTTATAAAAATCCCTCTCAACTTTTTTTTTTGGTATATTTGCATATTAGAATTTTAATTTTTAAACTTTAATATGTAACTGCTTCTAAGTCGTCTATTGCGGAACAAAATGGTTCGCATTTGAAGATGAGGATTTTATCATCTTAGTTTTTTGTCCTCTCGACCTAACAAACGATTTTCAATTCAAATTGTTTCATTTAATAGGGGCTTGTTTATATGATATTTAAAAGGATTTTAAATTATTTAAATGGCATTGTTTATGTTAGTTACCTAGTTTTATCATTTCTAGTTCCCTTCATTAAATCAAATCTTCAAATTGTGTTATTGCTTCATTAATTTCAAATATTTATGGTCAAATGTACAAAGGGTTTATGTGGTGGAGTAAGAAGTTAAAGAAGATGCTTTACCTATATCGTGTTATCCTATTTGGTGGTCTAAGAACCTAAAAATACGTTATTTTTTCAAAGTTTTCAATTGTAGTAGGGACGTAGGTACAGAGAAGCGCCAGGTTTCAGAAGAACTACCTTTGTTTAATATTTTTTGTGACTTATATCTTACCATGAAGTAGCTGTTATTTAACATATCAACTGCTTGGATAAAGTAACACAGGCCAATGATGAAAAAACTTTTTTAATAATTTCAGCTGATTCCTATGTCCGAAAATAATAATAAAAAAGTCGTATCACCCACCAAATTTTCACATTTTAATATTCAAAATATGAAAAGTTTATTTTTTATCATTCGGATGTTATTAGGTTGGCAATAAAATCAGAATTTTATAAGGCTCGAGGTAAAATCAAATGTTAATAGGTTGGCAGATCCGATAAATGTCACAGCTGTTTGTTTTCTTCCAGTTAATATAACCTCGCATTGCAATATTTAACCTATGTGCTTTAATTCACACACAAAGTATGGCTAATCGTGGTTGTAAAAACTCTCCCAACACTTTTTGTTATATATGTGGTGAGTTTGTAGTTAAGAAACATCAAAGAAACGTTACTGAATTTGTAAAAAATCGGTAATCAAGAAAAATGATGGGCTCCTCACAAAGTATATTATGTTTATGTCGAGGATCTTAGGAAATGGTATAAGAAAGAAAATAAAGCTTTCAGATTTGCAGTTTGCATCGAGAGAGCAAGAAAATCATTCATATGATTGTTATTTTTGCAGCGTTGATGTTTCTGGATATAACACCAAAAATAAGAAAGTAATTGTCTATCCTAACTTTACTTTAGCTAATCGGTCGGTAGAACATGGACCGGGACTTCCTATCCCTGAACCACCTCAGTCTATTGATGACGTTTTACAGTTCAATCCCGAACTTGATGAAAGTCGACCGGATGATGATGAGTTTCGATGTTCTCTAGAAAATTTAAAACCTCAGTTGTTTACACAAGCTGAGTTAAATGATTTAGTGAGAGATTTGGGTTTGACTAAGGGAAAAGCAGAATTGCTTGGTTCTAGACTGAAAGAAAAACATTTATTGGAATCTGGAACATCTATTTACCATTATAGAATATGATATTGGTAGTCTAATGAACGAATTTGGCATTGAGTACAAGAAGGAAGATTGTAGGCTTTTTATAGACTCATCAAAAACTAGATTAAAAGGTGTTCTGTTACACAATAGAAAAATTTATGCTTCACTGCCTGTTACTCATTCAGTCCATATGAAGGAAACTTACGAACATCTTCACATGATTTTACAGAAAATTAAAAGTTTTCTCTATGATCCTTGGTCAACAAAAGGGATTTACAAAGTTTCCATGTTTTATATGTAAGTGGGACAGCAGAGCAGGGGATCAACATTGGTCCAAAAAACAATGGCCCGTAAGAAAAACACCTGGCGAGAAGAACGTTTTGCATAAAACTTTAGTAGACCCGAAAAAGATTCTTCTACCACCACTACACATCAAGTTAGATTAAATGAAACAATTTGTAAAAGTCTTGCTTAAGGATGGTGAATGTTTTAAATATTTGTGTAAAAGATTACCTCATTTATCAGAAGCCAAAATGAAAGACGGGGTTTTCGTTGGGCCTGAGATTCGTAAAATGATATTCGATTCCAACTGTGAAGCAAGGGTGATTACAAAGGAAAAGGAGGCTTGGATATCATTTAAAAAAGTTGTGAAGTGACTAAGTTTTTGGGCAATGTGAAAGACCCTTATCGTAGCTAATATGATAGACAAGTTCAAAAATCTGGGTTGTCTGATGAGCCTTAAAGTCCAATTCTTGCACAACCATCTTGACTTTTTTCTTAAAAATTTAGGCAATGTGAGTGAAGAGCAGAGAGAACGGTTCCGTCATGACATAAAGGAGATGGAGAAACGGTACCGGGGACGGTGGAATATCAACATGGTGGGTGATTACTGTTGGCCACTTCATAGAGAACAACAAAATGCATAGAAGAAACTTCACAGAGAAAAGGGAAAGGAAATACAAAAAAATAAGCAAGTAAAATATTTGCATTGAAGTGAAACATTGAAGTAAAAATTGTAGCCTAATCAAATAAAAGTACTTGACTTGATAGGAAGGTTTCCATAATTTTGTTTGTGCATAATTTTGTCACATTAAAAATTAAGCACATTTCTAATAAAAAATAACTGTTTTAGTTATCAAAATGTTTGTTAGCATGTACACGATTGATAAATAAATATTGTAATTATAAACCGTTTAAATGTTAAGACTAGAGATGGGAATTTAAATTTTTCCATACTTTCGCCACTGTATATATATATATAATATATATATATATATATATATATATATATATATATATATATATATATATATCTATCTATATATATATATATATATATATATATATATATATATATATATATATATATATATATATATATATATATATATCTATATATATATATGTATATATATATATATATATATATATATATATATATATATATATATATATATATACGAGGCTGGTTTGAAAAGTCCGTGCAAAGTCCGAGAGATGGCACCACCGGCGCGTATCGAGGTCATGTTTAGTTAGTAGCATCTCTTGAATGAACGCACACCAAGTTTCAGCAATATTGGTCTATTTCTTTGTGTTTGGCATTCGTGTGAATCAAGGAAGTCGAGTGATTTTCAAGAAATGGACGAAAAAGAATTTCGTGTGGTGATTAACGCCTCAGGAGACTAAAGAGAAGCTTGATAAACATTATGGTGACTCTGCACCTTCAATTAGAACAGTTTATAAGTGGTTTCAAAATTTTCGGACTGGCCATATGGGCACAAGTGACGCTGAACGTTCTGGACGGCCTATGGAGGTTACGACTCCAGAAATCATTGATCAAATCCATGATATGGTGATGGATGACAGAAGAGTTAAGGTGCGTGAGATTGCTAGTGCTGTGGGCATCTCGACTGAACGGGTACATAATATTTTGCATAAATATTTGGACATGAGAAAGCTATCCGCAAGATGAGTGCCGCGATTGCTCACGCTTGACCAAAAACGGAATCGTGTGAAGTGTTACAAGGATGGTTTGCAGCTGTTCCAGAAGAATCCGGAGGACTTTAAGCGTCGTTTCGTCACTGTGGATGAAACATGGATACATTACTATACTCCTGAGACCAAACAACAATCTAAACAAGGGGTTACCAAGGGGGAATCTGCACTAAAAAAAGGCGAAGACCGTTCCTTCGGCCGGAAAGTTTATGGCGACTGTCTTTTGGGATTCGCAAGGGATAATCCTCATCGACTATCTGGAAAAGGGTAAAACTATTACAGGTGAATATTATTCATCGTTATTGGACCGTTTGAAAACCGAGCTGCAAGAAAAACGCCCGCGATTGGCCCACAAGAAAGTCCTTTTCCCACACGACAACGCACCAGCACACACCTCAGCAGTTGTGGTCGCAAAATTAATGAAAATAGGATTCCAACTCGTTTCACATCCCCCCTATTCTCCAGACTTGGCTCCCTCGGACTACTATTTGTTCTCCAATTTGAAGAAATGGCTGGCGGGACAAAGATTTTATTCAAACGAGGAGGTGATTGCAGACACTAATGGATATTTTGCAGACTTGGACAAATCCTATTATTCGGAAGGGATCAACAAACTAGAACATCGTTGGACGAAGTGTATAAGCCTAAAAGGAGACTATGTCGAAAAATAAAAAAGGTTTACCCCAAACACATAAGTAGTTTTTATTTTTGCACGGACTTTTCAAACCAGCCTCGTATATATATATATATATATATATATATATATATA
>CM032449.1:207287999-207392501 GCA_019049505.1 Pachyrhynchus sulphureomaculatus
TTACATATAATTCCGCGAGAGTCGTGACCTGTCACTTAAGGCAGCACATTCGTTCGGTTAGTTACGTTACTTTCTTTTAAGTAACAGATTGCGAACAAAAGCATGAACCGGTTCGTTCGAATCCTAGTAGATTCAACGAACAGATTCAATTGCTAACGATTCGCTTCTGCTCTAATAGAATTGGTCATTTACTAGTGTTAAAAATTGATAATTAATTCTCTGTGAGCTAGAAACTAAAACCCTTGTATTTTGCTTACTAGTCATCCTCCAAAAGTTTGACAAATTGTAGACTTACTTTCAACTTACTTACTTACTTAATCCTTATGCCTTTCTACCCCTTGAGGAGTGTAAGGCCCGTGGAGTTGAGTTATTCTACATTTGTCTTTTCCATATTTCCTTCTATATCCTTCCATCCTGTTTAAATTGTCGATTGCCTCTGTTTCTTCTGTATTAGTTTCTTCTGTTTGTATGAGTTCTGTATCTTGTTCCGATATTATGTATCTATGTTGATTTTTGTATGCTTTCAGATCATTCTCTTTTCCATTTATATCCCTATTATTCCGTGTTCTCAATCTAAAAACTCGATATTTATTTCCCATTTCTTTCTTCCTATCTATTTCTTTGATTATTTTCGTATTTGTATTCCTCTTATTAGTCCTTTCTTCCGTATCCTTTATCTTTGTCAGGGTCGTCGTCAATCTACCTATCTCTCTCCTTTTTCTCAGTTGTTTGACTTGATGACTTACTTTCTAATGTTATTTTAATTGTTATAATTTATCGAACCTAATAAACATTTATTTTGTAAACTTTATATGTATTAAGCCTATACAACTTTACAACAAAATTTTAAATAGCTGCTTTTCAGTAATATTTCTAACTACATGTCGTACCAGAATACCTTAAATATTAATAATGAAATTAAACTGTTATCATTAGAAGCGAAATAAAGGCGCTGGTAAAGAATAATGGCACATAAAATATCCTAAAATAACACATTTGACGAAGGGTAAGCTGAAGAAGACGAGCATTTATCCTCACAAGTAAGCTATAAATTTTGAAGATAGCGCTAATAAACGTGAAATTAAATGGATTTTTAAGCACAATTCTTCCTTCGTAAATTCCTTTTGAAAATTTTTAATAGCAATGGTAATAACTGAAGTTCATATTTTCTTTATATTGCATGTCGAATTTTTCTAATGACATTTATATGTTTATTTTCAATTTTTGGTAAGATGCATGTAAGTGTTTAGAGACGTAATAACTTCACTTAGTATATATATATATATATATATATATATATATATATATATATATATATATATATATATATATATATATATATATATATGTATATGTATATGTATATATATATATATATATATATATATATATATATATATATATATATATATATATATATATATATGTAGGGATAGCCCTTAGGATTACAGAGTGAACAAAAATGTCTTAAAGTTCTTAGAAGGGGCCCTATCATACTTTGTGATATTTATAAAAAATAGAGTTATTGAATTAGAAGGGTTACTTACTGAATAATCACAGTTGGTCCTCTGTCAAAGGAGAAAACGATCTATGCCGTCTCAGTCCACATGTCAATAAATACGATCATAAAGTCCATTTTAATGAAACTTTCATTTTGGACATTGAAAGAAACATGTTCAGACGGAATTTTCTGGAAATGTGCTATATAAAAGCTTCCAGAATAGTCTAAACCTTAAAAAAGATGTTGAAGGCTTAAGTTCCATCTACACATATTTATTGTCCCAGAAACTTACTAAAAAAATAAAAACTCATGATTCCTACACCAGAGTTTCATTAAATTTTAATAATGCATAAGTTATCCATCTTTCTAATTTTCCTTTATTTTTCATCTGTTTGAACGATCTTAATTTGACCTTTTGTTAATAATTTTTCAACACGCAAGTTTTAGCTTCCGGCAGCATTGACAACTTTACAAATTAAAATTACTAGATTATTTTAAAATGGCCGAGCACGTGTCAGCTGGGACAAAAAGTATTGTTGTAACTTTTAAATTTTAAAATTTTTTAAAAAATCTCTTAATTCCTAACTATGAGTTTTATCTAATTTAAAAATAATTTTAATTGATAAACTTATGTTAATTATTGTGAATTTATGTATGGTAGTTATTGTTATTGTTTTAAAAATCATGTGTCAACATTTCATTTCCCTCGACCGCATAGATCGTTTTCTCCTTTGACAGAGGGCCAACTGTGATTATTCAGTAAGTAACCCTTCTAATTCAATAACTCTATTTTTATAATTATCACAAAGTATCATAGGGCCCTTTCTAGTTTTTCTTGCTGAAATATGATATATTCTTTGGCTTTGCCTGATAAGGATTCTTTCTGTATCTCCTAGGTCCTGAAGAAGATGTACGAATTGGCAACGAAGTTCGATTTTAGAATAAAACTAGAGTTACTAAGAACTTTAAGGCCTTTTTTCACTTTGTAATCCTAAGGGCTATACCTAAGTGAAAAAAAACCTTCTTTGTTACCAGTAAGCCCTTTTACTGACCTTCCTCTTCTATATACATATATATATATATATATATATATATATATATATATATATATATATATATATATATATATATATATACATATATATGTATATATATATATATATATATATATATATATATATATATATATAACAAACTTAACTATAACACTTAGGTTGAGAGTGCAAATAAAAGTTGGTGTTATTTCATCGACTGAATTTTATTTTAAGTTCTCAAGCTTTCGTCTGTGTTTACAAACTTCTTCAGGAGATCTGTAAGAGAGAAATCACCGATCGTGAGGATTAGATTATGTAGATAATATCAGTTTATGAACTTCGTTACTGTTATAAAAGTCTTTGTTTACTTACAAAATGTTTCAGTGATTGCTCTCCATGACATCGGTAAAAACACATGTTACCAGTAGCGCTTTTACTGTCCTTCAGTATATATATATACATATATATATATATATATATATATATATATATATATATATATATATATGCGACCTCAAGAGATATCGCAAACGTGGGGTCTGAAGAAATGCCGGATATTACATAGAACTAAAGAACGCTTTGTCCCAAATGAAAAACGGTAGAGCCCCGGGAGGAGATGGAATAACTATCGAAATGCTGAAGATGGGCGGGGACTCTGTTACAAGCAGTGCGAATGTTGCTTGATAAATAAAAGCAGGAATAATGCTGAAATCACATTGATTCACAAAAACGAAGACAAATTAGATATAACTATGTATATGCCTATAAACCTACTACCACATCCGTATAAACTGTTAACCAAAATCATAACAATTAGAATATTAAACGAATTTAAAAAAACTCCCAACCTCCCGAATATGCCGGTTTTCGAAAAGGATATTGCACAATAAAACATCTTCAGACTATTTATACCCGAAATGTCGTGAGTATAACGTACCTCTACATATAACATTCGTCGACTACATTAAAAAATTTGATTCGGTAGAACTGTGGGTAATTTTCAACACCATAGAGAATGCAGGAATTGATTCAAGATACAAAAAAATTCTTGAATATATATGTATATATATATATATATATATATATATATATATATATATATATATATATATATACATACATAATATATATATATATATATATATATATATATATATATACATACATAATATATATATATATATATATATATATATATATATATATATATATATATATATATATATATAAAATATTTATACATATGAAAATGACACCTGCTCAATTAAACTCGACGATAAGTGGTGGTGGTCGTTTTTCTATCTGCGTCTTATGTCTTAACTTCTTTCTGTATCCCTCAGTATCTTGTTTATACATTTCCCAAGTACTCTCATTTCAGTTAATTCCCACATCCTCTTTGTTATACTTGTATCGGGTCTTGTTTCAGACGTCATTACCGGTCATATGACGCTCTTGTAAATTCTTGTTTTGGTCTCAACGAAGAGGAACTTATTTCTAAATATGGTATCATTGGGGCATCCCGCTGTCCTATTAGCCTTGTCGACTTAAGGTTTTACTTCTTCCTCGATTTTTCCGATACTGGATATTCGGATACCCAGATAATCGACCTCCATCATCTGTTCTATTGGCTTATCTTCCACCACCAGCTTGAACCTACTCGGCCCTTTTGCTATTACTATTGTCTTAGTTTTTTCAGTTGAGATTAACATATTATATTGTTTTGCTCCTATGGAATTCGTATAGCAGCCTTCGCAGATCGTTCTCGGTCTCAGTTATTGTTATTGCTTCATCTGCATCACATATAATTTTAATTCCTCTGTTACCCATTCTATATAGCTTCTTTCTTTTGACATTCTTTATAATTTCATCCATGACAATATTCAATAGGAGAGGACTTAAAGACTCTTCCTGCCTGATTCCAGATTCAGATTCATAGTTGATTGGTTCTGTCATTCCTTCTGCTAAACTTGCGACAGTTTTTTTTGTCTTTATATATATTCTCGATAGTTTTAATTAGGTCTAATGGGATATCGTTGTTATATAATGGATGAATAACATTTTCTTTTTGCACATTGTCGAAGGCTTTTTTAAGTCTATCAGGCACAAGTATGCTGGAATGTTGTGTGTGTGATTTTTCTTTTACCTGCGCCACAATGAATAAGGCATCTGTGCATGAGCGCCCTCTTCTGAATTCTTGCTGTTCTTCTTCCAGTTGTATTCTCGCGATTATTTTTGTTGTAATAATCTTTGTTGTTAATTTCAGTGTACAGTTTACTAGGTTTATGCCTCTATAGTTATTTGGATCTTCTTTTTCTCCATTCTTGTGCATTAGTATAACTGTCGCAGTTCTCCATTCATTTGGGATTCTATTCGATCCTATAATCCTCTGTATAAGTGTTTAGAGTTGCTTAACCAGAGAATAAAATGCTCGTGTGAAAGAGATTTGGCTCCAATAAAGAAGTAATTGCTGAAACTGAGGCCTATTTGGAAGGCAAAGGCAGATCCTACAAGAAAGGTACATAAATGTTAGAAAAGCGTTGGACTGATTGTATCGCTCTTGAAGGAGACTATATTGATGAATAAAGTCGAATTTTGCAAAAAAGAATGTGTTTTAAGTAGCAAGATGTGCCACAGTTCAGCCGATACCTAAAAAAGGCAAGAAGACCTTGCCAAATAACTACCGACCAATCGCACTACTCTCAATAATATCGAAAGTCATGGAAAAGGCTATCAATCAGCATCTTCTAAAATATCTTGAAGGATTCAACATTATTAGTGATCACCAATATGGCTTTCGTAAAAATAGATCAACAGGAGATCTTCTGACTTATGTAACACATGTTTGGAACAACGCAATTGAACACTTTGGAGAATCTCGAGCGGTTGCTCTTGACATATCCAAGGCATTTGACCGTGTTTGGCACGATGGCCTGTTGGCTAAGCTACGTTCTTATGGTATGTCTGAAAAGTTCTGTTTGTGGCTCTCATGTTTCCTCAGAGAGCGTTCTTTACGAGTGGCAGTTGACGGATTTCTTTCTAACACCTTCACTATCAACGCCGGTGTGCCCCAAGGTTCCATACTGTCTCCTACTCTCTTCCTCATTTATATCAACGATCTGCTGGAAAAGACCGAGAATCCAATCTACAGCTTTGCAGATGATAGTACACTTATCTCTTCATTCACTTTGAACGCTCGGACATCGACTACTCAGACGAATATCCGCAGACAGCAGGAAGTTATTCAACTCAACAAAGACCTGGAAGAAATTCTATCTTGGGGTGACAGCAACCAAGTGGAATTTAACGCTACAAAAACCCAGGCGGCAGTTTTTTTTAAAAAAGTTAACGTTGCAGAACCCGACATAGTTATGTCGGGGCACTCCATCCCTCTAACATCGTCACTCAATCTGTTAGGCGTTAATTTGGGAGCAAATATGTCCTGGCATGAACATGTTGCAGGCATAGCAAGAAGAGCTTCTCAAAAGTTGGGAATATTGTTTCGAACCAGAAAGCTTTACACTCCACAACAACTGTTAATTCTTTACAAAGCTCAAATTCGACCAACTATGGAATACTGCTCCCATGTTTGGAGCTCCGCTCCCAAACATACACTGCATTTGTTGGATTCTATCCAGAGAAGAGCTGTTCGTCTGATTGGACACCCGGAATTGACCGACGGCCTTGATTCGCTGGAACATCGAAGAACGGTTGGCGACTTGAGCCTATTCTACAAGTACTTTCATGGAAAGTGTTCGAAAGATGTGGCCCGTTTGATTCCTCCCAGAGCGGTGCATATTAGAAGTACACGTCGCGCTGATGCTTCACATCCGTATGAGGTTCAGCTTATTACTCCTCGTACAACGCTTTTCAAGCAGTCTTTTATATGGAGAACATCATACCTTTGGAATGGTTTACCCAGAACTGTGTTTCCCATCGAGTACAATCTACAGCGATTCAAGAACAACGTGAATCGTTTTCTCCGCACATGTGTCGCTCCTGTAGCGCTTTAGGGACTGTAGCACGTGTGCTAGACCCATAAAAAAAAAAAAAAAAAAAAAAAAAAAAAAAACATTTCAGCCTACGTATTAGTCTGTGGTACAAGTGTAGAGTATATATCATAAATACAACATATTACCAACATGGATTAGCAACAGGTGAACATCATGAATTTTATGTTGTCCAATTGCGACACTGCCATTTCATTTAAACAAAAAGGCAGTAATTTTTTTGGACATCAGACTTAATAAAAACTGAAATATTTTATAGGACTAGGCGATTTATTATTGAAATAATTTATAATTAAGCCTGTTACTTAAGAACTGTTTTTTTTTACACAAAGTAATAAGTTACAGCTAATTTTTAATGTTGAGCTGAGTGTGTTCATGTGAAATTCGTGAACAAGGAAAAGGCCCTGACAAGGACAATAATGTCTAAAAACCTTGGACTTACGAGTTTTAATTTAATAAAGACATATTAAACAACTAGTAAAATTGTCTTAATAGTAAAGAAGCTAGGCCAGAAATATCAGGATCCTGTTGTTACCAAATAGTAAAAATAAAGTAAAAAAAAAAATTACCTGGTCAGAATTGATTCCTAACTTCAGTAATTTCCCTGCAGCACGCTTGTAATGTCCATAGGAATAAAACACATTTATACTTATTTTAGATTTGTAAAAAACGGAGTAGATATTCACTTTGCAGTTTAAAACTTAGTGAAGGGGATTATCTATTAACATAAATTAGGTGAATAAATAATAGTTGTCATAACTTATAGCTAAATTTAAACAGGTTAATCAGTGCTAAAGACACTAGCCCGAAAATGCATGAATTTTCCATTTATTAATCTTGATTTTTAGTCATTCTACGCTACAGACCTCTATTTATTTAAGATATAAATTACGCAGTAAACAAGTATTAAATTTGGATCATTTATTACTGCCCTTATGTTGCATATTTCCCGTTATTATCCATCAAGGGCAGCCATGAATCCGTTTAAACATTAATATAAGGCATGGACGAAACGAAACTAAGGCCGTTACTATAAATGAGGGAATGGGCTGACCCTTGATTGGGCGAGATTTAGCGTCGAGTAGAAACATTACGCCAGCAAGCCGTCTCTTTCTAACCAAGACTATCAATCGATAATACTGGCTATAACTAAAACCATATCAAAAGTTGTCGTTCAGACTTGAGGCGCTCAATAATTCCAGGAAATCTCTTAAAGTTATTCGTCTGCATGCGCACCCTATCCAGTACTTTTCCAAAAATAGAAATGTCATATATTGCATCATCTTGTTGTCGAAAACGAGAACCTTTCTTAGTAATGTATAACTTATTTTATGGCATTTGTTGCATTAGTTACAAGGTGTACAAGTATGAAATGCGGATTTCAGACAACAGATGGTGCACCAATGTAGTTTGTGCTCTAAAGATTTGACACTACGCCATTTTGTTGTGTCATCAATAAGTGTCAGATGCGCACGATTGGAAAAGTGTGTGCATAGTGGTGTGTTGTGTTCAATATGTCGAAATTTATACCGAACAAAGAGCATTCGCGTACAGCATTAATTTTTTGTTTTCATTTGAAGAAAACTGCTGTTGAATCATATCGATTACTTCGAGAAGCTTATGGTTAACATGCTCCATCGCAAGATACGTGTGAACAATGGTTTCAGCGTTTCAAAAGTGGTGACTTCAATGTTGCAGACAAGGAACGTGGATAACCGCTAAAAAAATTTGAAGATGTGGAATTGCAAGCATTGTTGGACGAAGATGATTCGCAAACACAAAAATAACTCGCCCAGTAATTGGGCGTTAGTCAACAAGCTGTTTCCAATCGGCTACGAGAGATGGGAAAGATTGAGAAGATCGGTAGATGGGTACATGAGTCGACGACAGGCGAATTGAAAAACGCAAAAACACAAGCGATACAAAACGAAATCGTTTTTGCATCGCATGGTTACAGGGGATGAAAAGCGGATTTATTTTGAGAATCCCAAGCGCAAGAAATCATGGATAGACCCAGGCGCACCATCCACATCGACCGCAAGACCGAATCGCTTTGGCAGAAAGACGATGCTTTATGTTTGGTGGTACCAGAGGGGCGTGGTCTATTATGAGTTGTTAAAACCTGGAGAAACCATTAATACTAAACGTTACCAACAACAATTGACCGATTTGAACCGTTCGCTGCTTGGAAAAAGGCCAGAACACCAAAAGAGGCAACACAAAGTCATTTTTCTTCATGACACTGCTCCATCACATACGGCAAAACCAGTTCGCGACACGTTGGAAGCACTCAGCTGGGAAGTTCTACCCCATGCGGCTTGCTCACCAGGCTTGGCTCCTTCCGATTACCACTTGTTTGCATCGATGGGTCACGCACTTGCTGAGCAGCGCTTTGGTTCGTACGAAGATGTGAAAAAATGGCTCGTTGAATGGTTCGCAGCAAAAGGGGAAGATTTTCATTGGCACACTTTTTATCATTCTTCCGAATTTAACATGTTTTTTTAGAAAACAAATCCGCATTTCTTCAGCGACCCCAGAGACCTCCGAGGAACCAGTTTGGAACGTGAAACTCTAATGTAGTTGAATATCGTCATTTCTGCCCCTCCAACCCCCATTTTCATCCCTTAAAAGAATCCATATGAACAAAATGATCCCGAAACTAGATTCGGCGACCACAATATCCCCCGATGAACCAGTTTTGAACGAGTAAACTTGAAATCACGTGAACTTCGAAATTTCACCTTCTGGTTTGGCGCTGCTTTTCGCAATTTTAAAATTTTTTTTAGGTTATAATTGCAAATCGGCTTCCTTACGTTTATCCGGAATTCGCTTATGTGGAATTAAAAAAAAATTGTCTGATTTTGTTATTAATTGAGGGCTCTAAACAATTTTGAACGAAAAATCAGATTCCTACCCCACTGTGCGTCGGTTCGAGACAATCTTTCTTTGCTTCATCCAAAGGGGCCTTATATGATGCATTCTGCGGCTGCTAAATATATTAAAAGGCCGATATCGTTTGTGAAAAAGTGGACAAATCGGTTTAACGAGACGAAAAATGTCGTCGCCTTGCAAAAACGTGGCTCTGTAGGCAAAGTCACTCCAAAAGTCGAAAAACGAATCGTGTTTTTGTTTTCATTGGACCAGAAATTGACGCTGCGTCATGGAACGGTCAAATTAAGAAAATTTGGTTTGAGTGTATCCCATAAGATCATTCAATAACATTTTCGTGCTCATGCGCAAATTCCGAAGCATGTTGAAGAAACCTTTGCTGGGCGAAAATAACGTCACGAAGCAGCTCGCTTGAGTCCACGATACGATACTAGAGTGGCCCTCATAATCCCCAGACGTCAACCCTATTGAAAACGTCTGGTCCCTTGTAAAGAGAAAGTTCAGAGAAAAGACTTTGACTTGAAAATTTGCAGAGTATACTTACTTAGATAATTGCGCCCTTGTTAGCCCACCAAAAAATACAAAAACTGTTCTCGAAACATATTTTTTGAAAAATACGAGCGGTCACATTTTTACTTGACAAACTGTACCTCCGAGATCAGTATGACAACTCCAAATAATTCACATAACATAAATCGTCAAAACCGATCGATGAATGTACAGAAATAATGACGAAAATATTCTGTTGTTTTCATAGCTTTCTTTGTGAAATAAATGGGTTATTAAAATAACTGACGGGAAACAAAATGAAACCAGGATCCAGCAGGCGGTTTTCGTAAGCGACCGATTGTTACTTTTTGATCTTTTGTTTTGAACAAAGCATATCCGAAAGCTAATCCCAAAATATAAGGCGAACCTCTGCAAAATGGCTGAATATAATGGTGTGTAAAGTAGTCGGTTTGTAAAAGGCGAGGCCTAAAATGAATAAATTAAAATAATCTTAGTATTATTATAGAATATTAGGGATAAGCCGAATAATTTGGCATGTTTTAGATCCCAAGTTAAAGTTACATTTATGTATAGATTACCTTGCATATAAACGATGCAAAAACATACTAATTTCTCGTAATTAACCACTAATTGAAAAATCTACGATTTAACAAATCAACTGGGATCTCACTCTCAGTTATTTTCGGTAGGCGCTCAGGCATTTAGGGATTCATTTAGCTGATAATTTTCTCCTACCCCAATTTGAATTGAGAATTCGTCGATCCTGGCATAAGGGAATTGTGCTCAAGATGCCATTCTTTTTCTTTCAAGATAAGTATTTAAAATAAATAATGTCTTGTGAGTTTAGAATCTAGCATATATTCATAAACTTTTCTTAAGTAATGAACTAGTTTCAGTTTTAGAACAATAAGTATATAAATATAAGAGTAGAAGTGTAAGATGACGTATCTATAGTCTAAGATGACACATAGTATGTCATTTTACGCAATATTAATTTCGTAGGTAATCTCTTTCGTTCTTGCAGGTATGCCTGCGCATAGTATATGACACCAATTGGAACATAGTTGACACTCTTCGTCCTTATTGGCGTAAGGTTCCTCGAGCTACTCGTCATCGTTCAAAATAACACGCTTCGTCTGCTTTTGAATTTTTAAGGACTTACGATTTTGCTTTTCTTTTTCCTGCTGCACTTGACCTTTAATTTCATTCATAAATGGACTTGCCGTGAGAACTTGCGATCCACCGACTTTTCTGCTTATTCTTGACTTTCCTGTAGAGGCAGCTTTCGGTAGTGGTAAAATTTCTTTAAGTAGATAATGTTGTGATAAAATATGCGCGACAACTTTTGCTGTCAAAATTTTAGAGTATGATGGTGGACTTTCAACTTTTTGAGAAGTAGCACCTGCTTCAAAATCTATTTGCTCCTGAGAGTTAGCAGCTGCAACGTCTGTCTGTTCGCCAGCGTCAATAAATTCTATATCGAGCTCTACGTGATCTAGCTGGGGCCGAGGTGAACTACTGGCAACCGGCCCATCGTCGTTATTCAATTCGTTTTCGGTAATTTCGCTGGGTAAAAACATGTCCTCTGGAAAAATAGGTAGATTGAAAAGATAAATTTTGCTTTTCTCAAAACCACTCGTAATATTCCTGACTGAAGCTGCATTTTCGTGAGCCCCTCCAAAAATTTGAGCAACTTGGTATAGACCTACAGTTCCGCCAGGATGGTTCTTCATCCAGGTACCATTTCGCGGTCGTAATATGCCTGTAGTAAACCAAAAAATGATCGGCTGCATTCGGTGAGTGTAATGCAGACGAAGACAGAGCATTATCACGCCGTTGTCCTTGGCAAATTCGAGTGTTCCAGATTTTTGTGGCTGGAATGACCGTCAAGGATTTGTTACGGTGGCAGTCACAAAAGAAACAAATATAGGCCACCGACCATGTATCAAGAGGGATAGCACAGGTCCAAAGTGCCTGGTGGAACATCGTCAAAGCATTCGGTCTGTGATTTTTTCTTGGTATAGTTAATGCAGGTGGAACAAAGTTGGCAATGGCATAAACACAGGCAACAACTATGAAATATTCACCACGTTCGACACTAGTCACAGCACCGACTTGCTTTTTTCCTTTGGATGCAAATACTTTTGGAGGCTTTTGAAGAGTGTTAAGTCCAGACTCGTCCATATTGTAAATTCTATGTGCCTGAATCCCATGATCAGTCACTGTCTTTTCTAATAGAGAAAAAAACTTCATTACTTGAGGATAATTGAATGCTCTTGCTCTTGCAGCCGACGTTGGCTTTGGAGTTCTTAGCGAGATGTTAGGATTGCATGCTCTAAACCCTTTCAGCCTATCCCAGCCAGCTATTTGTTCATTCTTATCAAATCTGTGATCTAGCCCCAATCTTTCCGCAAATTCATAAGCTATTTTTTTTTATTTCGGTCGTATTAAATCCAAAAAGTCGCCTTTCAAACTCAAGCACATGATCCACTAGTTGTTTTTTTCCATATCTGCATTGAAGGTTGGTTTAAAGCGACCAAGGTTTTCTGGAACACTATAATAATGGCGACGAAGCGTTGCTTGTGGGACAATAAAATGTTTAGATGCTAAAGGCCAACCCATCCTATTTTCCTTTACAACTTCAATAGCCTTAGTGTGTCCAACTCTTTCGTGTCGAGGTACGTTTGTAATTTCCAGGCATTATGTAAAGAAAACAAAAAAATCTTATTTTATATCCGATTTTATATGGGTAAGATGTTATAGCATGCCATCTTACATACATGTCTACAATGTCATCTTACCCAATAGTAAATGAAAAAGTAATTTATTTGTTGTGACAACATTTTTTAGGTTAGAATATTCTTTTTTCAATATTTTTGCCATATAATAAGCCTAGATTTCATCATAAATAAATTTAAATAGTAAATTTTTTCCGTAAATTGTTGGTATGTTAGCCGTTCAAAAAAAGAGAGAAAAAATTCGGTAAATTGTTGTAAAAAGAGTCAAGAATCAATATATAATCTACCTTATTATAAGTAGAGTAGTTGTAAGATTAATATTTTAAATAAACCATTTTTAATTTACAGTGGCTAAAATCTGACCATAACTTGGAAACGATATCCTAATATCAATAAGGTACATATATAAAAATTCGAGATCAGCAGGTCAAAGAACAGTGTACCTGGAAGTTAATTTGACTAAAATATATAAAATTGGCAAAACATGGGCAAAAATGGCCATTATATAAAAAAAGAAAACGTTGTCAGGATTCACGATGAATAATTTCAATAAATTCCATGAATAAACTTACAATACGGTACATTATATATTGATTTTTGACACTTTTTACTGCAATTTTAGCGGGTTTTTTTTTTCCATTTTTTCCTCAAAAATTTGCATATTGAGCTGTAAAAAAAAAAGGTTCTTAAAAAAGTCGTGTTCAGCCGTGAATAATTGTTTCTGGAGGTCCAAGGAACGATTTAAATCAAGTATAATAAATGTCACTTTCAAAAAAAATGTATTTCTGTTTTGAACCGACACACCAACAATTTACGGAAATGCTGATGTCTTATATTGCGTTATGATGTAGCTATTTCCTGTGCTATTTAGGATACGTTTTCTATGTTATTCTCTTAATCTTTCATGGCAATTGTATGTTATTATTATCATTTCTTCTTGAACTTTCTTAGTTATATATTTATTTGGTAATTGATGCTTAGGGTTTATAATTCGTGGATAACAAGAACACATCTTTAATTGTTGCGTAACCGGGGGAGGCCAGGAGAAAAGAGGCCAACATTAAACCACCTCCTTTATGGAAATAGAAAATACTACCTTTCGAAACGGAATCTACTTGTGAACAATTATCATTAATTAGTTAATGTTTCGCCAATATATTGCGTTGATCAGAATATTTCTATGGTCAAAAAAGGCATTCTTAGTTAGTTAAAAGAATACGAAAATATAAATATTTTCTTCATCCCTTGTACAAATTTTTAGGGAACATCAAAATAGTAAAAAAAAATAAATATTACATTTTTATAACACACAACTGAATAGGACCCTGTGCTATCACAACTGTTTTGGATTTATTAAAGGGATGGGCGAAAGTTTATTAGGTTATTTGAGGGGTTTATTCTCAAAGTTTAGAGATTTAGAAGATGAGATTTATGAAGTGTTGTTTCATTTTATTATTTTAATTCAAAATAAAAAAGTTTCTGTTGCATATGTTGGACTATATCTTACTGGGTAGTTTAGTATCTCTTTTGAGTGTTCTGTATACTTATAAGATGACTTCGGTGTCTGTCTGTCTGTCTGTCTGCCACACCCGATTTTCTCCGAAACTATTTGTCATAGAAAGTTGAAATTTGGTAATCAAATAGGAATTAATGGCCTCATCAGAGCCACATAGTTTTGAAAGTCAAATTTTGACTTAAGGGTTTAATTTTGGGGGGTAAAATCGGAAGTTAAAAAGCAATCAACGTACGGAACACTAATTGTGCAAGTTCAACTTGCACTTGATCAGTTATTATTTATTTGAAATTCCATAATTTTTCTTTATATTTAGAATAGTACTAGTTTTTCTTCGCTTCTTTTATGGAGTTATAGAGTAGTTTTATTTTTATAATCGTACCTATAACCATTTATTGTATTTTCAAACGCTGACTATATTATCGGATATATACGTTTTCACAATTGCTTCATGATATCTCGAAAACAACCTGTGTTTTTGTTTTCTTTGGAAATATTCTTTTTAATTCGCTAAAATTATGCATTTCGAAGTTTGTGAGAGAGCATTCCAATTTAAGACAGTGACATTAGTGCAGTAAAAAAAGGTCAAAATAATGATGAAATAGGCATAGTTTAGATACCGCAATATTATGGTTTTATCCTCTCTGGGGTATCACCAGGAATATTGTCCTGGTTGTCGGTATATTCGATTTATTTTAGGTCTGTGCTTGATTTTCAGGTTGCTCTGTAGAGGGTTTCTGGCTCAGACAGTTTTATGCTGTGGTTAGTTAGCCCTAAAAATGCTGATTTTTTTGCGTTAAGAGCTAAAATATAAATATGGTTATTATTAAATTATCAGACAACATTTGGAAATATATTTTTCCATTGATACTAATACTTAAAAACCGGTCAAGTGCAAATTGAACTTGCACAATTAGTGATTGTTTTTAAAATAAAAAATTTTGTTAGGGTGGTATAAAATGATCAGTGACTTCACAAAACACACCCCAAATGAGTTTTCAACAAAGTTTGTTTCCAATCTTTACTGAAAACTGATGACCTTGAAATTTTGGTTTTTTTATATACCAAATAAATTATTAAAGGTAATGATAATTTTCGTTCAATCTATACCCCATGGAGAATATTCCAGGATTTTTTCAAAATTTTTTGATGAGTACTTTTCGAGATAAGGTAGGGGACAGCGATTTTTCACGATTTTTTAAAAGTAATACGAAGAAAAGTGTGCGCAAGTATTACATTATATATATATATATATATATATATATATATATATATATATATATACATATATATATATATATATATATATTTTACTCGTGTTTTCACAAGCTTTCATTTGACACCACACTCGATGACCTGGTAAAAAATTTTTTTTTTCACTTCCGATTTCACCCCTCAAAACGAATCCCTTAAGTTAAAATTTATGTTACGGTGATATAAAATGATCAGTGACTTCACAAAACACACCCCAAATAAGTTTTCAACAAAGTTTATTTCCAATCTTTACTGAAAATTGATGACCTTGAAATTTCTGTTTTTTTTTATATACCAGATAAATTATTACAGGTAATGCACTCGTGATAATTTTCGTTCAATCTACACCCTGTGGAGAATATTCCAGAATTTTTTCAAAATTTTTTGATAAGTACTTTCCGAGATAAGGCGGGTGGACAGCGATTTTTTCGCGATTTTTTAAAAATAATACAAAGAAAAGTGCGCGCAAGTATTACATTATATATATATATATATATATATATATATATATATATATATATATATATATATATATATTACTCGTGTTTTCACAAGCTTTCATTTGACACCACACTCGATTACCTAGTAAAAAAATTTTTTTTTCACTTCCGATTTCACCCCCCAAAACTAACCCCTTAAGTCAAAATTTAACTTTCAAAACACATGGCTCTGATGAGGCCACCAATGCCTATATTACTACCAAATTTCAACTTTCTATGACAAATAGTTTCGGAGAAAATCGGGTGTGACAGACGGATGGACAGACAGACAGACAGACACCGAAGTGATCTTATAAGTGTTCCGTACGGAACACTAAAAACGGAATTTCAGAACAACGTGAATCGCTTTTTTTTTTGCACATTCGTCGCTCCTGTAGCGTTTTAGGAACTTTCCTGCAGCACGCGTGCTATGCCCTTAAAAAAACCTTTCTTGCTACTATAGCCTGCAAAAAGTAGTTTGATATGTACAGTGTGTCCCAAAAACTTTTATACAAATGGAAAAAAACTTTATCTTAGTTATACAAAAAAAATTTATTCTTGATAAAAAGTTCTGTATCAAATGGAAATCCATAATCAAGAATCAAAAGTTCAAAATATTTGATTGTATACAGGGAAAATAAAAAATAATGATTTATAATGAAGAATAAGGTGTGTTTAAATTTAAATACAGTTTATTACGGAAGTAATTGTTGCAAAGCAGAAAAAAAGGGTTATCAGATTTGGGACAAAAATATGATACAATCAAAATCAGTGCACTAGTTTTTAATTAATTTCGTTTTCCTTTATTCAATAAATAATCCGATAATTACTGACGTGTTTACTGGAGTTTTTTTTTTTTCGAATTTTTAACTAGAAAGGCCACAAATCTAAACGTGAGCATAATTTTTTAGTTCCTATTAACATTTTCAATTAATATTTTGCTCTGTATTTAAATTTATACATACTTTACTATTCATTATAAATCATTATTTTTTATTTTCCCTGTATACCATCAGATATTTTAAACTTTGATGCCTAATTATGGATTTCCATGTGATGCAAAACTTTCTATCAAGAATTAAACTTTTTGTAATATTGTAACGTCTTGAACTTATTTACTTTTAATAAATACGTTATGTAATGAAAGACTAATATTGTCAAATTTCCACTTTATTTAGTTTCACTGAAACTGTATGACGCGTTTCGCTATACTATAGCTTCTTCTGATACAAAATGATATTTGAATATTAGTGTTGTTACATTTATACAGATACCCTAAAGTAGATAGGTAATAAAATTAATACTATATGCTAATGAATATTGCTGGGAAATCCATTCTGAATATTAATTGTATAAATGAGTAATTTTACGCCTTTGTTTTGTATGTGTATAATTTTAAATTTATCGTCAAAAAGATGATTTGATTCTGTTAAATGATTACTGTACGCTGAGTCAGTTTTGTTTTTTTAGTAGCTTCTTTTATGTTCTAAAATCCGAGTTTCGAATGAGCGACCTGTCTGACCTATGTAACTTTTATGACAAGAACCACAATTCAACTATTAAACTCCAGATTTTTTTGATCTATTTTTTGTTTTCCCTTTGCGTTTACAATGAATTTTCCTAACGAGTTGTTTGTTCTAAAAGCTATGTTGATATTATATTTGTTTAAGTGGTTTTTAATTTTCTCTGAGGTGTTACCAAAATAGGTTAAAACATTATATTTTTTCCCTGTGTTTTCTTTCTTGGGGTATATTAAAGAAATAACTTTATTTTTTAATTTTTTGTTTAGAATTGAGTCTATAGTGTCAGGAGAATATCCGTTGTTAACAGCAATTTGTTTTATTAGACTTAATTCTTTATTAAAATTATCTACAGATAAGGGGACACTTACAAGTCTATGCAACATACTGTGGTAAGCAGCTGATTTTATGTTTATTGTAGTATCTGTTTGTGAGGGTTTGTGAAAAATAGAGAATTTGTGTTTGTTGTAATGTCTGGTTATCGTTAAGTCAAGAAAATTAATTTTATTGTCGACTTTTAGTTCCATAGTGAATTTAATATTTTTATGTAGAGTTTATATAGTTAAAAACATTATCAAGTTGACGCTCTGTACCATTAAAACAAGCAAAGATGTCGTCTACATATCGGTACCAATACATTTATTAAGAAAGGGAATTTCAAAATATTACTAAAGGATCCGACAGAAAAATTCAAGAAAGATATTAGAACAGCGTTAGGTAAAGCTTCTAGCATCATATCAGACAACCAAATCTCAAAATTAATAGTCATGAATCATCAGCCCCCTCTACTTTATTCATTAGTCAAATTACATAAAGAAAATCATCCTATTAGACCTGTAGCCTCCTACATATCGGCTCCAGCTTACAAACTCTCAAAATTTCTCATAGATATCATTAAAACGAACATTAACTTCACCCCAACTTACACAATAAAAAATTCGTTAGAATTAACGGAAACAATTTCCAACGTCTTTCTACCAGATAATCCAAAACTAGTATCATTTGACGTCCAAAACCTTTTCCCTAGCATACCCCCGGATGAAACAGTAAAAATCATAAAAACATTCCTAAACAAAAATAAAGTTAATATGGTTATACAAGACATACTAAATTTATTAAACACGAGCCTCAATCAAAATTATTTTTACTTTAATAATACGTTTTATAATAGTTTTGAGGGTCTCATAATGGGTAGTCCACTTAGCCCACTTTTAGCAGAAATATTTATGGATAACCTAGAAAAACAAATACATCGACAATAATTTAGCAAATCATTTTTGTATTGGTACCGATATGTAGACGACATCTTTGCTTGTTTTAATGATACAGAGCGTCAACTTGACAATGTTTTTAACTATATAAAATCAATACATAAAAATATTAAATTCACTATGGAACTAGAAGTCGACAATAAAATTAATTTTCTTGACTTAACGATAACCAGATATTACAACAAAGACAAATTCTCTATTTTTCACAAACCCTCACATACAGACACTACAATAAACATAAAATCAGCTCACCCCCTACAACACAAATTGGCAGCTTACCACAGAATGTTGCATAGACTTGTAAGTGTCCCCTTATCTGTAGATGATTTTAATAAAGAATTAAATCTAATAAAACAAATTGCTGTTTACAACGGATATTCTCCTGACACCATAGACTCAATTCTAAACAAAAAATTAAAAAATAAAGCTATTTCTTTAGTATACCCCAAGAAAGAAAACACAGGAAAAAAATATAATGTTTTAACCTATTTTGGTAACACGTCAGTGAAAATTAAAAACCACTTAAACAAATATAATATCCACATAGTTTTAGAACAAACAACTCGTTAGGAAAATTCATTATAAACGCAAAGGGAAAACAAAATAGATCAAAAAAATCTGGAGTCTATCAGTTGAATTGTGGTTCTTGTCATAAAAGTTACATAGGTCAGACAGGTCGCTCATTCGAAACTCGAATTTTAGAACATAAAAGAAGCTACTTAAAAAACAAAACTGACTCAGCGTACAGTAATCATTTAACAGAATCAAATCATCTTTTTGACGATAAATTTAAAATTTTACACATACAAAACAAAGGCGTAAAATTAAACCTATTAGAAAATTTGGAAATAAATAGAATCAAAAATTCAGACATCATCTTAAACGAATAAAAAGATACCTGTCTGGCCCATGGTAACTCTCCTTTACTCAATTTATACAATTAATATTCAGAATGGATTTCCCAGCAATTTTCATTAGCATATAGTATTAATTTTATTACCTATCTACCTTAGGGCATTTATATAAATGTAACAACACTAATACTCAAATATCATTTTGTATCAGAAGAAGCTATAGTATAGCGAAACGCGTCATACAATTTCAGTGAAACTAAATAAAGTGGAAATTTGACAATATTAGTCTTTCATTACATTCGTTATGAATTTCCATCAAGTAACAGCCACAACAATTAAAAAAAAAATAAATAAATATGTTATTTATTAAATAGAAGCCGTTATTTGCCCCTTATGTATATCTTAATTTTGAGAATGGATTGAGTGGATATTAATACTGATAGAGGACAGAATTAAGATATCAGCTAGCTCATTTTTTTTACTGGTGGAGAATATAGATAAGAGATACTTTTTGTACGTCTTTTGAAAATAGTCTCTATAGTTGTTCAAAATTTGGTTGTACTTTTTTTTGGGCACCATTCATTTTAGAATAAAAGGAATCTAATTTCAGCTCAAAAAATGAAATTATTTAGTTGTTAAAATAAGATTAATTTACTTACAACCATTGCGTCCTGAAAGAAAGAGCAGGAGTTTACTGAGACACTACACATTTAAATAAAAAAGGTTATATTAACAAAATAAAAATTCCAAACTTTATTACACTAACGGAAAACTATAACAAATAGATGCTTATACTGCACTCTGTCGGCGACTTACTAAGCCTATTCAAGCAGAGCGGCACAGCACGGCTGGCACTTATTGCAGAAACGCACCTTTCACGAGCTTACTGCTCGAAGGCATTGGTATAACCATGTTGCCATCTATGTTAGTTACCTGTATAAAGGACTAAAAATGTGTTCTCGTATTTGCTGAACCTAGCCCAGCTGATGAGCCGTGATACGGCGAAACGCGTCTTGGGATAGTTCAGCAAATACGAAGAACACTTTTGGTAACTTCTAAAAATACGATTCTTTTCGTTTCGTCGTTAGTTGTTATACCAATGTTGCCATTTTTTACACTCCGAAAAATTACTCCTACTAAATAAAAACCCCTTAAGCTAGAAGAGTGTACACTATGGCATAGAGTCTTTAATTAGGATTATTTAGTTTTTAATAAAAAGGCTTGATAAAACTCTATTTTAAAAGTTTTTGAGATTAACTCCGCGAATTACACGTGTAGAGTAGTCGATGGACACGCACTTGTAGACAGGAAGTGAGATTTTTATACTGGTGTGCTTATGACTTACGATTGGTTTCTCCTCGTCGGTTTTCCATAAGTTACCTGGCCTTTACTGGTGAAACTCTCATAAAAATATTGTCCCAGCCATCCCCATCCTAGTTTCATTTGGGCTGCTAAACACTTTTTGACCGGAAATGGCTGAAGATGAACAGGATATTTCAAGAAAGGAAAAAGGCTTAAGCCTGAGAGCTAGAAACCATTACTGCACTACTACATCACTACAAAACCACTCTCGTGTGCCGGCCTACTGGCGAAAAAAAGCCCTTAATAATTGCACCTGGCCGCTTAAATGTCTTCATCCCTTTTAATTCAAAGTGACGCACAGTGTGTCGACTAGTACAAGTTAGCTGGACAAAATTATTTTTTCACTTATTTCAATTGTTTATGTATATTCTAGGCATATTAAGTTATTTTAAGAAAAAATTCATCGCGTTGGTTTTTTTTATGGGCGTGGTTAATTTTTTCCCTAAATTAGTCAGCTACGCAGACATATTTAACGATAACTCGGGAACAACTTGTCAGATTTTTATAAATAAAACATTAAAAAATGCGTAACAAAATTTTATTAAAGTTGATTGAATATTATTTTATTCTATCTTTTATCGTTTTGGAGTTATTTAGAAATTAATGGAGAGAAAAAATTTTTTTTCGTGTAAAATTCATTATTTTTTTCGGTAAAAAAGCGCAATAACAAAAGAAAAACAAAATATTATACATTTTTCTGACAGCTGCGTATCTGGAAAATAAAATAAGGTATTAATCATGAAAATCGGTTAATAAATGTGGGTTTTATTCACAATTTACCGCAGGTACTCAATTGCATATCGCGGTAGGATTGCATCAGCTTAGCAGGTAGATAACGGAACTAAAGGGCAATGGTATTTTGTATGGTTATTAGAATTAAAAATTATAATACAGTGTCTTTCATTTAGCTGCATTTCGCTTACCTGTATTTTTTGTCCAGCTGCACAAAACATTGTATAACAAAAACAAAATATTCTGCGTATGTGCACGAATTTTTCTACAAACTTGAATGTGCAACTAAATGAAAGACACTGTATTATTATTTTTAATAATAACCAAGAAAAATCATTTATTGCATTTGTCAATTAAAAATAAAACAATTAATCCATATTACTTAGTTTTATTGACACAAAAAGGATAAACTCAAATAATACCTGCCTTTCAGGTAGGTAACTTGTGCATTATACATACATAAGTAGTTGGTTATTTTAAAATGTTTTTGATTTTTTTAAGGTACATATGTCTTGCTGTTCGGTTCAAAAAAAAATTGTTTTTTGAAAATTCCAGTCAAAAATTGTTTTTGTTTAATTTTAAAATAAATGTTATAAATACTCTGTAATAAATTTAGCATAATGACACTGACTGTAATTATATGTAAAATAAAAATACTCATTTATTGACAAAGAAAAATTTACAAGTCAAGGTTTACATGCTTAGTACAAGCACTACATACTACTCAGTATATATGAGCGATGATTGTCAATCATCGCTCCTGATGAAGCTAACATGGTTAGCGAAACGCGCGTAGAGTGCAAAAATAAAGTGCCAAAGATTCCACATTCCCAACTTAGTAAGCACTACATAACTAAAAATAGTAGCTGAACCTAATAATCATCATCAGAGTCTTCTGATGAGTCGTTTACTGTATAATCGTCATCATTTTGTGGCATTGTGCGACAATATGATGACGATTCCAATCTTGACTCTTCTATGCTAGGGCTTACAATTAACTTTAATACATCTGTACATATTTTTTTTCGGCTTTTTTTTGGGAATCTTTCGAAGGCTATTGATCAAAGGATCAGATGTTATAATTAACATGCACAGTAAGTCTCTATTCGTGGCAACACGCGAGCACTTGGACCCATCATATAACTTAAGGGGAACTAAAGAAAATGCGAAAAGAAACTCGTCCGTATATTCAGTGTTCTCAAATCTCTGTTTGTATGTGCTGTGCCCAGAACTTCCATCACATCCCCATTTACTAACAAGTGTAAACGATGAACTTGTTGGGAGCACACTGCTGATAACTTCATTCTGTGCTAATACTAGACGTTCCACTGTTTTATTTAATAAGGCTTGCAAATTTATTTCAGCACGAGTTTCTGTTATAGCAATGTGCTCCTCTGCAGGGTAATAGGGCTGTTTGGTCTTTTTTAAACTAAAATATGACGGAAACACATTATGCTCCGCCTTCATGGACCACTTCCTAGTTTGTTTGTGAGAATGCGCTGTTGACTTAGAATCTATATAGTAAGCTAAGGCTTCGTCACTACTTAATTGCCTAGGATTAACGGAACTGGTATTTTTAGACTTAATAATATTATCTGGGCTCTCACTAATGTCTCTAATCACATTGGCAATTTTCCTTTGCCCTGCTGAAAGCACAGCAATTTCGGCAGCAGTCACCAATTCACTGACACTTCGGGATTCTACGAGATCCACGACGCGACGTTTCTTCGTCTTAAACGACGATTCCTCAAAATCTTTGCGAGGTCTTCCTGCAGGAGTCACATTCTCACTTGATGTTGAAGGTTGTGGCGCAAAAGAACTAGCAGTAAACTGTATGTCTGCTTCATCCAACCAATTCTTATTTTTAATTAAAAAACGCTCCTTCGACTTTCGTGAAGCCAACCATTTGGCACCAAACTTATTAGACAAGTTGGATATCTTCAACTTTATTTCTTTTTGGCTGCTTTCAGTAATGTCACCAAAGTGAAATTTTGAAGAAAGAAAGTCATATACACGCGAGTTTTATTCATTCTTCGTGTGTTTCAACCACTCCTCAAAAAAGGCTACCCTTGAAATAGAGTAAACGTGTTCTGGAAAAAAAGAAAAAAAAACATGTTGTATTGAAGTGTGCTAAACAATATGTGTATTTTTACGAAGAATAAAGTTATTTCTGTGTAATATCTAAAAACTAGCCCGGATAGAGGTGAATGTATATTCTGAACTTTCAAAGTTTTTTTTTAAAAAAAAAAACACGCTAAAATATATAGGCTATTTAAAAAAAAATACTAAAAATTCAAATTAATAGATTCTGATTAAAAAAATACATTAAAAAATAGTACTTACCCTCAGTATTAATATTCATCACAAAAACTTTCACAATATTACAATATGTCACTATAAGATGTGCACGAAAGTGTCGCTAAATTGCAACTGATTGATTGAAAGAGCTGCATTAAACTCATTACCTGACTTCTGACGCTTATGACTCGCCACTTGCAAATTTGATAAACAACCTTTTCTCGGAATTCGGGGTTTGGTGGTGTTGTTTACGTTTTGCAAATAAGATTTCCTGGAAATCATAACATGAATTTTGTCCACCTAGCATGTTCTACGCGACACACTGTGTGGCCGCTTAAATGTCTTCATCCCTTCTGATTCAAAGTGACGTCTTTAAAATGGCGGACGAAAAATTAATGCAAACTAAATAAGTCAAGTCGGCAACACGCGTTACACACTCTGCCGGTTTAAATTAAACTGCTCAAAAATTTAAAACACTGTTTTAAGCTACACTGCTCGAGAATTGAAATCACTGCGATAAAGAAAGATAAAAATGTAATAAAATATAAATTATAGGAGAGAAAAACAGTGTCGTAACATGATCTTAAAATCTAGGGAGAAAATGAATGTTACAATATGTAAGATAAACTTTTTCTCCATTTATACAAAACTTTTTAGGACACCATATTTGAGTCATCCCTTGTACAATTTTTCAGAAAGGATCACATACATTTTTATAACACATAACTGAATAAGACGGTGTACTATACAAATGCTTTGGATTTATTAACGGAATGAGTGAAAGTTTACGAACTTATTTGAGGGGTCTAATCTCAAAGTTTAGAGATTTGAAAGATGAGATTTATGAAGTGTTGTTTCATTATATTACTTTAACTCAACACCAAAAAGTTTCTAATATAGGATGTTTTAATATATTTTACTGGGTAGTATAGTGCCTGTTGTTTTTTTTTTTTGAATTCCGATCATTTTTCTTTGAATTATTTTCGGATTTTAGAATTTAGTTCCTTTCAAAATGAAAAGAGTGCTTCGCTATGTAGTTTTGGAGTAGTTTTATTTTTATAATAGTATTTATGGCCATTTATTATATTTTTTAAATGCTAAATTCAATGGAATCCACTTACGACGACGGCCAAAAGACAACTACGGGTGCCCCATTTGTATGGAATAATGATTCCACAGAATTTATCAGTCAATATATCAAAAAAATTTTAAATAAAAGTTACTTACTTATTAGTGTTCCGTACGGAACACTTATAAGATCACTTCGGTGTCTGTCTGTCTGTCTGTCTGTCTGTCTGTCTGTCACACCCGATTTTCTCCGAAACTATTTGACATAGAAAGATGAAATTTGGTAATAATATATGAATTGATGGCCTCATCAGAGCCATGTAGTTTTGAGAATTAAATTTTGACTTAAGGAGTTAGTTTTGGGGGGTGAAGTCGGAAGTAAAAAAAAAAAAATTTTTTACTAGGTCATTGAGTGTGGTGTCAAATGAAAGCTTGTGAGAACACGAGTAAAAAATATATATATAATATTATACTTGCGCGCACTTTTCTTTGTATTATTTTTAAAAATTCGCGAAAAATCGCTGTCCCGGGCCTTATCTCGAAAAGTACTTATCAAAAAATTTCGAAAAAATTCTGGAATATTCTCCACGGGGTGTAGATTGAACGAAAATTATCACGAGTGCATTACCTTTAATAATTTATATGGTATATAAAAAAAACAAAATTTCAAGGTCATCAGATTTCAGTAAAGATTGGAAACAAACTTTGTTGAAAATTCATTTGGGGTGTGTTTTGTGAAGTCACTGATCATTTTATACCAGCGTAACATAAATTTTGACTTAAGGGGTTCGTTTTTTGAGGGGTGAAATCGGAAGTGAAAAAAATTTTTTTTTACTAGGTCATCGAGTGTGAAAACACGAGTAAAAAATATATATGTAATGTAATACTTGCGCACACTTTTCTTCGTATTACTTTTAAAAAATCGCTGTCCCCTACCTTATCTCGAAAAGTACTGATCAAAAAATTTTGAAAAAAAATTCCGGAATATTCTCCACGGGGTATAGATTGAACGAAAATTATCACGAGTGCATTACCTTTAATAATTTATTTGGTATATAAAAAAAAAAAAAAAATTCGAGGTCACCAGTTTTTAGTAAAGATTGGAAACAAACTTTGTTGAAAACTCATTTGGGGTGTGCTTTGTGAAGTCACTGATCATTTTATACCACCCTTAAAAACAATCAACGTACGGAACACTAATTGTGCAAGTTCAACTTGCACTTGACCGGTTTTTTTTACTTAATCTTTATGCCCCGCGGAATTGAATTATTCTATATTTGTCTTTTCCATATTTCTTTCCACCTCTTTTTATCCTGTGTGGTTCATCTTGCGTGTTCCCATCCTATTCCTCTTCTGGCCAATGCCTCTCTAACATTCCCCAACCATGCCCTTCTAGGTCGACCTCTTGTTCTTTTCTTGCTCACTTTGGCTTCAAACACTTGTCTAACTGTTCTTTGTTCAGGCATCCTTTCGACGTGATCATGCCATCTTAGTTGTGCTTCCTCAACCTTTTCCACCATTGCTTTCAGGTTCAAATTCTTTCTGAGTTGTATATTCCTAACCCTGTCAATCCTTGTTTTGTCCTCTATTTTCCTTATGAATCTCATTTCTGTAGCCGTTATCTTTCTTTTATGTCTTTCTGTTACTGTCCATGTTTCTCCTCCATATAAAAGTATTGGTGTTGCAACCTTCCCGAATACTTGGGCTTTAATATTTTTTGGTATCTCTTTCTTTCCTAGGAATATATTCTTTATACTATTAAATAATCTTCTTCCTGTTATTATTCTCTCCTTGATCTCCTCTTCCATCCTTCCATCCTCCGTTATAGTTGATCCTAAATATTTAAGCTTCTCCACTTGGTCCAGCCTTTCTTCTCCTCTCTTTATTTCATGTTGTCGTTTTTGTTTTCCTATTATCATAGTTTTTGTCTTTTCTTTATTAATTTTCATGTTTATTTTTTCCAATGCTTCTTTATATATCCGTATGTCCTTATTAAGCGTTTCCTCGTATTTTGCTATAATAACCATATCATCTGCATAGCATAATTCTGATACTTTTATCTTTTTCATCTTCCAATAGCCTATCTGGTATGGTCTTACCCCTTTCTGCTGTGCTTCTTCTATTGCTTCATCCAGAACTATTGATAAAATTATGGTGTTCAGGATGCATCCCTGTCTAAGGCCCATAGTTGTTTCAAATATATCAGATCTGTCTTGTCTTGTTCTTATATAATTTGTTGATTCTTTGTATAAACTCTGTGCGCCTTTAATTATTATTTCTGGTATTTCTTTTTCTCAATGTTTCCTATATATCTTCTCTTTTAATCTTGCCGAAAGCTTTTTTGTAGGTCTATAAAACCCAAGTGAATTTCCCTGTCTTCTCCTGTTGCTTTTTCGCATAACTATCTCACTATAAATATTGCATCATTTACCCCTCTACCCGGCCGAAAGCCAAACTGCGTTTGTTCCAATGTATGCTCAAGTTTCCTTCTTAGTCTTTTTTCTAGTATCCTAGTATATATTTTTGACACAGTGCTTGTTAGGGTTATCCCTCGGTAGTTATTACAATTTTTAAAGTTACCTTTCTTATATATTGGGGTTATGACGCCTGTTGTCCAGTCCGTAGGTGCATTGTTCTTCATTACGTTATTCATTATATTTGTAAGTTCTTCTATTGCTACCTCAGGGAGCGTTTTCATCATATCTGTTGTGATCTTATCATGTCCGGCCGCCTTTCCTAATTTTAATTTACCGATTGCCTCTTTTATTTCTTCTCTATTAATCTCTTCTGTTTGTGTGAGTTCTATATCTTGTTCGGGTATAATGTCTCTATGTTGATTTTTATCTGCTCTGTCACTCCCATCCAACAGTTCTTTATAATATTCCCTCCATCTTTCCATAATTTTGTCTCCTTCTTTATGACATTTTCTTCTTTCTCTTTTATATTTGCTATTATTTCTACCTTTTTCCTTCTCATATTCTTAATCATACCGAAAAATAGCTTCTGATTATCTTTATAGGCTGTTTCCATTCGCTCTCCAAATTGCTTCCACGATTTTCTCTTTTCTTTCTGTATTATTCTTTTAACCTGTGTTCTTTGTTGTCTATATTCCTCACAACGTAGATATTTTTTTCATTTCTTCTTTTTGTCTTTAATCTCTTCCTTAATCCCATTCGTCCACCAGTTTGTCTTTTTAATATTTCTATTTAATATTTTTGATGAGCCATAGGTACCTTCTCCTGCTATTACAACAGTATCTTTAAATTCTTTCCACCTCCTCCTCCACTCCCATTCCTTTCTTATTTGTCTTCATTTTTTCTTCATGTAAAAGTTATACAGCGCCTATGCTGAGGTTGACAATAAAATGTTTTGAACTGGCAGTTCGAAGAAATTACGCCATCTTTTCTTTTTTTTTAATGGAAAGCACTATATATTATTTTATTTTTGAGTCCTACCAAAAAATTCTATATATTATTTGTCTAACATACCATATGTTCAAATGGAACTGTTTTGGAATTATTGATATTCGAAATTAAGGAGATCAAATTAATTTTTTTTTTAAGCTGGCTTGTGTGAAACATTTACTGTCAGGTAACGACTTAACGCATCAAAAACTGATTTATGGATAAAAACGTTTATTGCTGCATTTTGTGAAACTGCGATTTGAGCGTAATATCGTAATGGTACATTTAACAGGAACTGAAGGAATCACTTTGTTAATGGTTGGTTACGGAGACCGTAGGAGAACACTACAGGAGGTGTGTGATCTTTTTAGTGCAGAATATCCGAATAGAGAACCTATTACCTGGCCTGCAAGGAGTCCCGACCTTACGCCACTCGGGACCATTTGAAAACCAAAGTTTACCGAAGTCGACCTGAAACTGTAGAAGATTTACAACAAAAAATTCAATATGAAGTAGCACAGATCACCCTGGATTCTCTGCAAAACTCTGTTCAGGCTGTTTTTGACAGATTGAGTCATTGCTTCGTTGTTAACGGTAGCCATTTTGAGAAATTGTTACCTTAAAAATAAACCTATAGTATTTATTAATAGTTTTTTTGTCTTTTTTATTTTAAATTTCAAATGACAATAACCAGTTCAATTTAGACATATGTAAGACTCAAAAATAAAAAATATACAGGGCTTTCCATTTAAAGAAAATCAAGAGGGTGTAATTTCTTCGAACTGACAGTTCAAAACATTTTATTGTCAACGTCAGCATGTGCTCCCTATAACACCCTATATCTTTTATTTAAATATTTTTTTGATACACTGATTAATAAATGCTGTGGGATCATTATTCCATACACCCTGTATATTCCGTCATACGAACCAGACAATGTTATATTTGTAGATATTTATTGGAACATGTGTTGTGTACACATGCGTTAGGTATACACGCAAGTCTAATCAAAACAAAAAATTTTAAATATACGTTTATAGTAAAAGTTAACAAATCTAAAGTTACATATAGAAAAGTTATTAAACTTCTTGTAGTGCACATTTATCTGCTTAAAAGTCCGTAGTTTCGATTTTTTTCCAGTTTACTTTCAACTTATAGTAGAAGTAACGTATTAAATTATAAAGACTAGGCTTTTTAGTTTTTATATAGTCATTCTCGTATTTAAAATATACGAAGACATTTAGCATGCAGCTTTCAGGACCTTGAAGATGCGCGGAGTCGATTGTATCTCGGTTGTGCGGTTTCATAGATTCTGTTGAAAAGGTGTGTAATCTATTTTGTGTCAACCTGCTTCAGAACCTCAACATACATCTTGTCATGCCCTTGTGTTTTGCCGTTAATATATATATATATATATATATATATATATATATATATATATATATATATATATATATATATATATATATATATATACTCGTATATATATATATATATATATATATATATATATATATATATATATATATATATATATATATATTATTAATCGGTTTTATAACTTCGTCCGTCTTCCGATGCCTAATTTCCACTCCTCCCGGTTTCTCCATCCCTCCTCCTCCAGATCTCTCTCTAGTACTTCCTTGTTGATTCCTGCTCTCCAGCTTTGGCGTGGTCTTCCTCACTTTCTTCTTCCATAAGGGTTCCAATTTAAGATCTTTTTAGGTAGTCGGTCTTGTGACATTCTCTGTACAAATCCGAACCATACCAACTGTTGGGTTCTGATTTCGTCCACTATATCGTGCTTTATTTCTAAAGCTCGTCTTATCATGTCATTTGGTATGCGGTCTTTGCTGGATTTTCTGGCTGCTCGTCTCAAGAAATCCATTTCTGTAGCTTTTATTATTTTTTCTGTTCTTTCCTTCAGTTGCCACACCTGGGAGCTGTAAATTATACTTTTCATTACTGAGTTGTAAATTCTCTTCTTATTTGCAATGGTTATGTTTTTGTCCCACAGTATACTATTAAGCATTGCAATCGCTTTTCCTCCTTGGATATTCCTCTCGAATATTGCTTCTACCAGTGTTCCGTCCCTAGATATTCTCGTTCCCAAATACTTATAACTGGCACAGTGTTTGATGGTGTGTCCTGTGGTCAGTTTCAAGTCCTGCTATTGTCCTCCGACGCACATATACTCGGTCTTTTTAATATTGACTTCTAGGCCCCATTTTTTTATATTTCTCCATAAGTTTTCATGTCATGTATTCCATATCATCGATGTCCTGATCAGCTACTACCTGGTTGTCCGCAAATGATAGCGTGTACAATGTAGTATCGTCATCCAGTGGTAATCCCATACTGCTGCATTTCCTTTTCCAGTTCTTCAGTGCACTCTCCAAATAGATTTTAAATAGCGTTGGGGATATACAGCAGCCCTGTTTGAGACCCTTTGTGACCTGGAACCCTGTTGTTATACCATATTTGGTTTTCACTCTACTTCTTGTGTCTGGGTATAAGGATTTTACGGCTTTAATTATTTCGGTGCTTACATTACTCTGTTGTAGTGTTTCCCACAATCTCATTAGGGGCACGCTGTCGTAGGCCTTTTTTAAATCAACAAACAAGACATGGACTTCCTGATCAAATGCAGTTTTCTTTTCTAGGATTTGTGTCAGTGAGAAGAGATGATCTATTGTGGATCTTCCTGCTCTAAAGCCTGCCTGTTCTTCAGCTTCTACGTCCACGTATTCCGTTTCTATTCTATTTTTTAGTATTTTTCCGTATATTCTGCTAATAGATCCTGTAACCGTTATTCCCCGATAGTTATCGCAATTGTTTTTGTCTCCTTTCTTATGAATTGTTGATATGTATGACATTTTCCATTCCTCAGGTACTTCTAATGTGTTAATGCATCTTTGAAATAAGTTCATCAAAGCGCTAAATAGCTTTTTAGTTCCGTATTTTACTATCTCTTCTGAGATGTTTCCTGGTCCTGGGGCTCTACCATTTTCTAGCGTTTTACATTCTCGTTTAACTTCTGATGTTGTTTTCCTTATTGGGGATCCTCGTAAAACTATGTTTGGGTTTCCATGTTGGGTACTTTTAAACTCTGGTCTATCTTCCGTTACCATATTTGTAAAGTATTGGTTCCATTTTTTTGGTGTTATTGGTGAGAAGATTTTTCTTTTCCGTTTTGTTCTCATATTTTTAAGAAGCCACCAGCTTTCTGTGCTTTTCCTTCCTCCTATGTAAGTGTTGAGTCTTGAGCATGTCTTTTCCCATTGGTTGTTCTTTTTGTGACTAATCATTTTGCGTCCTCTAGCTTGGGATTCTTTGTATTTTAATTTGTCGTTTGTGCTCTTTGCACTTAAGTATTTGTGATAGCTTTTCCGTTTTTCTTCAATTTCGTATTCAATTTCTTCATCCCACCAATATGTTTTTGCTGTTTTTCCCTGTTCTCTTGGTACCCTAATGCTTCCAGTGCGGCTGCTTGTAGGCATTCCTTTATATACTTATATTCTTCTTCTATATTAACAAATCCCGTCTGTTGTATCTTTTGGTCCAGTCTACTCTTGTATAGATTTCTTATACTTTCATTTTGTAAGCTATTTGTATTATATCTTATTGTTGTTTCATTTGTTGTGTGCTGTGTACTTGTATCTTCCAGTTTGCTTTCCCATGTTGTTCGTGAGGTTATCTTTCCTTTCACAAGGTAGTGGTCGCTTCCACATGAAGCCCCTCTTTGGACTCTTACATCTAGGAAGTTTAATCTAGATTTCTGTCGTATTATCATATAGTCGATAATACTTTTTAAATTAATATTTAATTTTCATTATTAAATTATCAAACATAATATTTGGAAATATATTTCTATAATAATTAATACTAATATTTGAAAACATACTTTTTTCGGAACCTTGAATTGTAAGTAGTATTAACGTCTTCTTTTACTTTCGAATTAGTGAAATTGTACTGATATTAGGTTTGAAAGTGTACCAAAATGCCGCTGAAATAAAACTGCCTTTTTTATATTTCTTTGCATACAAAGTTTCTTATAAATTCCACAAATTTTAATATTTTTTATTCGTTTCTCCTACACATATCCCTTTCTGAGCAGCGTATCATAAAACGAAATTTAAAAAAGAACTAACCCTAACATGTTATAAAAAATATATCCAGGCATTCGAAGTCACAGCTGGTGTCGTAAATAGCGTTTTGCTTTGAATCGGTTATGTCACATACAGACCTTTGTAAGCTCGGGGACAACATGCTCGTCTCTTGTATGAGGTAAGGTAACTGCGTTCCAAATTCCTTGTTCTAATGGAAGTGTATTGTATGTGGTTTTAACACTGAAACGATTAAGTAAACAAAATGATCGTACGTAGTTTTTGACTTATTACCGTCAAAATTCTTAACAAAAGCGTCATTGTCAATTTTTGCATTTTTTCCAACGTCCGTAGCCAACTCCGACAAAGTTACAAAACTAATACCTAATATAGAAATTGATGGCCTTATCAGAGCCGTATATTTTTGAAAGTTAAATTTTGACTTAAGGTAGTTCTCTCGAAAAAATAATTTCTTAAGAATTTGATGAAATGCAAATATGATGTTAATATAAATATTTTTCATTTAATTGAAAAAAAAAGATAGATTCCCAAGCCAGTTATTCATAATTAATGTGCAATAGACCAACGAAGTATAAAAAAAGGCATAGATTCGTATATGTCTTAAGAACTTTTCTTACGAATTTTTTAAAAAACTAATATTTAGTTAAAAAAAAGTAGAAAAATTTTGAAAAATAAAAATAATTTCTTTTATCAGTTTGTTAAAAAGATATAAATATTTAAAGATGATATTTGTTTAAAGGAATAACCGCGTAGTGAGGGACAAATATCACAATTTGATAACGCTGTATGTCGTCATATTTTACGCGCCGACATTCAAACAGCGTTTAAATTGTTAACTTTTAAATAGAAATTCATTTGTAGGTTAAATAATTTATTGAATAAACACAATATATTTATCAACTTTATCTATAATCATCAAATAAAAATATCAAATGTATTAATTAAAAATTTGAATTTGTGTCTTGATATTTATTAATTTTTTCTTTAGTATTTAAAAGATTAATATTTAACAAAAAAATGTTTGTATGTTAAATAATTTTTCAATATTTTAAGTTAATATTACATTTACTTATCAACACTGTTACATATCAATTGATAACAATATTAAATATATTGGGTCTGGGAAAAAGTTCGTGACGTTTTTCCCGATAGATGGCGTCAATTGCAAATAACCCAAGAAACACAGATCGCAGCGACACAACTAAACGCTCGTTGGAAAGGTGACACTTTGAGCGTTACTTTGAGTGTATAAAGATCGAAATTGGTGCAGTGGTTGGAAAGTTGTTTGCGTTTGAAAATGGAGAAAAGTAATGAAAAAATTGCGCTATATTCTGCAATATTATTACGACAAAGGGGAAAAAGAACGCTGCGCAGGCTTGTGAAAAAATTTCTGTAGTGTACGGTGAAGATACTTTATCAAAATCTGCTGCGCAGAAATGGTTCGCTTGCTTTCGTTCTGGTAATTTTGATGTGAAAGATGAGTCACGGTCTGGTCGTCCAATCACTGAAAAAGCTGATGAAATTCTTGAAGAAGTCCAGCAAGATAAGCATATCAGCAGTATCGATATTGGTATGGAGCTAGGCATTGACCACAAAACGGTTTTGAACCATTTACACAAAGCTGGCTACAAAAAGAAGCGATGTATGGGTTCCTCCTGAGTTGAGCGCGAAAAACATGATAGACCGAATTAACATCTGCGATGCTTTGCTGAAACGCAATGAAATCGAGCCATTTCTGAAACGTGTCATAACCGGTGAAGAAAAATGGATCACGTACGACAATCGGAAGCATAAAAGATCGTGGACAAGGGATGGTGAGCCGTCACAAACGTTTGCGAAGCCAGGATTAACGCCGAAAAAGGTGATGCTGTGTGTGTGGTGGGACTGGAAGGGAATCGTCCACCATGAGCTACTTCCAGTTGGTCAGACAATTGATTACCAACTCTAGTGTGGACAACTAGAGAGATTATGCCAGGCAATTGAAAGAAAACGGCCCGAATTGATTAATACGAAAAGTCTTTCATCATGACAACCCACACACTCCTTTGATGACCCGTCAAAAATGGCGAGAGCTTGGTTGGGAAGTTTTGATGCATCCACCGTATAGTCCAGACATAGCACCCTCTGACTATCACTTGCTTCGATCTCTGCAGAACTCTCTCATCGAATTAAGCTGCTTTCAAAAGAAGCCTGTGAAAACCACTTGATTCAGTTTTTCAACCAGAAACCACAGAAATTCTTTACCGATGGCATCATGGCTCTACGCGAAAAATGACGAAATATTGTCGATAATAATGGAGCATATTTGGATTAAATCAATTCATTTTCACACTATAAAAAAAAGCAGTTGAATTTTACTAAAAAAACGCAACGAACTTTTTCCCAGACCTGATATATTAAAAAACGGTTTTATAAATCTTCTCCGTAAAACTAAATAAATAATGAATCATACTAGTGATAAATAAATAAAGTTTTATAAACTATCTGTAAACTAACTAATTACTTATTTTACTACTCGCGTATCTTTGGTTACACGTGGTTTGCCATTGCCTTTTCGACTAGATAATAGTTGCACTATTCCTCTAAAACCCAATTTATCATAAGAACTTTTTAGATCTTTCAAAGTCATACATTTAGATGTAATTCTTTTAGTCATAAGATATGAAATAACACTTTTTAAAGGCATTAACTGCACTATTAGTTTTTCCATGGGTGTCGTTATACGATACGTAATTTGTAATTAAATCTTCTCTCTTCAAAAACTTATTTGTCAAATTTTCAAGAATTTTAACGTCATGTATAGTCTCATGAAATTTTTCGTTTGGTGCTATTTGCAATAAATCATGCGCTAACTTTCCGAGCTTAAATATGTCTGAGCCTTTTCGGTCAGAAAAGCGTTTTTTAAAAAGATTTACTGTGTCCGAAAAACAAGCAATAATTTAAAATCCTCGAGCATTGCAAAATTAATTATACCTTGAATTAAATGGAACGAATCAAAACGTGCACTATTAATGCGTCCTTTAGAGTGATTGTTTTGATAGGTTTACCATACAAATACAGGTCGCCATTAATATGTTCTAAGCCCGTAAGTTTTAAAGCGTGGTAATTAATCAATTGCTTAGGCCTAACATAAACATCGATATTTCGCCGCTATTTCCAAAATATCAGCTGTACTTGAAAATTCCTATGTTTCTAAATCGAAATACACTAAGCCACAACCCTCGAATGCAATTGAAACATTATTCAATATATTACTTAACGTTTGAGGATTAATAATGTCACCAGTATGATAAACGTCTATCTCCCGTCCACAATTTGATTGGTACTGTACCCCTTCATGTTTTTCTTTATTTTTTCTCGTGGAGTCTTTATTTTTAAGCAATAAATTTTTTCCTTGCAGGCATATTAGCTCTTGATGCGTTTTGTTTTCTTATTTCATCTCTTCTTGCCATATAAGATCTTGTATGTTTCTCAGGAGATTTATTATTGAGCTTTCCTTTGCGAATTAGCCTTTATGTCGCAACTGATTATAATCAAATGGTATTTTTTATTTAAATGATTATTATTTTTTTAAATAGAAGTAATACGGTTTAAACAGTAAACATAGACAAAGTGTAATAAATAACCTATATAAACGTCATTCTATAGAGGATTCGGTATACGCATTGGCTGCATTGCTTCATTTATTTTCATTAAAAGTGTGTGTCTGCATATGAAAGTTTCCATGTATCGAATACAGTCTCCGACAAAAATAAAATATTCTTACATTGAGTATTTTAAACTTTTTGCTTTTGTTATCGGACTATAATTTTGGCTCCGATTGTCACGAATGAACTACCTTAAGGTGTTAATTTTGGAGGGTGAAATCGGAAGTGAAGAAAAAAAATTTAACAGGTCATCGAGTGGGGTGTCAAATGAAAGCTTGTAAAAACTCGAGTTCAAAAATATGTATAATGTAATACTTGCGCACACTGGGAATATTTTTAAAAAATTGCGAAAAATCGCTGTCTCCCAGTACTCGAAAAGTACTGATACAAAAATTTTGAAAAAACTTCAGAATATTCTTCACGTGGTGTAGATTGAAGGAAAATTATCACGAGTGCATTACCTTTAATAATTTATCTGGTTTATAAGAAAACCCAAAATTTCAAGGTCATCAGTTTTCAGTAAAGATCGGAAAAAACTTTTTGGAAAACTCATTTGGGGTGTGTTTTGTGAAGTCATTGATCATTCTATACCTCCGTAACAGAAATGTTTATTTTAAAAGCCATTAACGTACGGAGCACTAATTGTGCAAGGCGAACTTGCACTTAGCCTCATTTGGCACAATAACATTTTAAATTTATATATACTAGCATTTCAAGAATTAGAAATTTTATATAATTAAAAAATAATAGACGAAGTGTTTAACTGATAAAATATGTTTGTGTTTTTTTTTTTTTTTATTGGTCTAGCACACGTGCTGCAGGGAAGTCCCTAAAGCGCTCCAGGAGCGGCACGAGTGCGGAAAAAGAGATTCACGTTGTTCTTGAATCGCTGTAAATTGTACTCGGTGGGAAGTATAAGTAAATATATAATAAAATACTGCCCCCAGTCAACCTCCACAGGTCCATCCACAACTGCGACGACGCGCCCCGCCGCCGACGCAGCCCCCCAGGTCCACACCCCACACCGTCAAGCAAGGGCTAGTGCCCGCAACTCCATACAATTTCCCAATTACCATATCCAAAACGTCAAGAATACGTTGCTCTAAAACTTTTTTACTTAATATTTTACCTAACTCTAAAATAAGCAAGTTATAGGGGTAGTATATTGTAATTAATATCCCTGTAAAGTCACCATGATACTTCTAGAGCTAAAACAGTAATTTCTGCTCGCACTCAACTAGATGTAAAAGTTTATTTAAAAATGCAAGTCGGACTTGCGCAATTAGTGTTCCGTACGTTGATTGCTTTTAAAATAAAAATGTTTGCTACGGAGGTAAAAATACACCCAAATGAGTTTCAACAAAGTTTGTTTCTGATCTTTATTGAAAACTAACGACCTAAATAATTTTTTTTGTATACCAGATAAATTATTAAAGGTAATGCACTCGCGAAAATTTTCATGCAATCTACACGCTGTACAGAATATTCCAGAAATTTTTCAAAATTTCTTGATCGGTACTTTTTGAGATAAGGGGGGGACAGCGATTTTTGGCAATTTTGTAAAAATAATGCAAAGAAAAATGTGTGCAAATATTATATCTATAATATATATAAAATGCAACGTCTCTCTGTCTGTCTGTCTGTCCGTTAGTGCGCTTATCACTGGAGATATTTTATTACGATAAGTAGCATAAGCAATGAGCAGTGACGATAATAGTGAAAGAAGTCGGAAAAAAAAGTCGCCGTTAGCGCGTTCCCTTGCAATACACAGCCTAAACCATTAAATATGGCACAATATTATGTAGCAGAGAATATTTATAATCTATAATATATATAAAATGCAATGTCTCTCTGTCTGTCTGTCTATCCATTAGTGTGTTTATCACGCGAGAACCACTTATACAATTTATGCGTCTTTTTTTAAATTCATACATATATTCTTTGGCCAGATTATATAATAATAATAATAATCTATATCTATAATATATATAAAATGCAGCATCTCTCTGTCTGTTTGTCTGTCTGTCTGTCCGTCCGTTAGTGCGCTTATCACTGGAGAATCACTTATCCGATTTACGCGCTTTTTTTTAAAAATATACATATGTCCTCTGGCCAGGTTATCTATCTATAATATATATAAAATGCAACGTCTCTCTATCTGTCTGTCTGTCCGTTAGTGCGTTACGTACTTTTTTTTTAAAACATACATATGTTCTCTGGCCAGGTTATAGGATATATTTTATTGCGTTAGGTAACATAAAGAATAACCAGTGACGATAATAGTGAATCAAGTCAGAAAATAAGCTACCGTTAGCGCGTTCTCTTGCAATATACTGCCTAAACTACTAAATATGGAACAATATCATGTTACAAAGAATAAAATATACATAAAATGCAATGTGTCTCTGTCTGTTAGTGCGCTTATCACTTGAGAATTACTTATCCGACTTACGTGTTTTTATAAATTTATACATATGATATGTTCTATATAATTCGATATAAGCCTAGATAATGGGAGATAAGGTGAGATAATGGGAGATAAGTATAAATAATGGGAGATAAGCAGAGATAAGTCTAGGTAATGGGAGTTATGATAAGATAATGGGAGATAAGGAGAAATAATGGGAGATAAGGAGAAATATTGCGAGATAAGTCGCGATAAGCCTAGATAATGGGGAGATAAGGTGAGATAATGGGAGATAGGGAGAAATAATGGGAGATAAGGAGAAATAATGGGAGATAAGGAGAAATAATGGGAGATAAGGAGAAATAATGGGAGATGAGCAGAGATAAGCCTAGATAATGGAAATTATGTAGAGATAATGAGAGATAAGAAGAAATAATGGGAGATAAGGGGAAATAATGGCAGATATTTTATTACGTTAGGTAACATAAGGAATAAGCAGTGACGATAGTAGTGAATCAAGTCCACGCGAGCGGAGCCGCGGGCACGGCTAGTTTATATATATTTTTGCACTCGTGTTTTCACAAGCTTTCACTCGATAACCTAGTAATTTTTTTTTTTAATTTCACCCCCTGAAGCTAACAGTTTAAGTCAAAATTTAACTTTTAAAAATACACGGTTCTAATGGGGCAATCAATTATTATTATTATTAGTGCCAAATTTCAACTTTCTACATCAAATAATTTCGAAGAAAATAGGATGCGACAGACAGACAAACGGTCAGAGATACGGACAGACACCGAAGTGATCTTAAATTTTTTTTTTTTTCACAAATAGATCTTATGTATCTGATTTTTTTTCACTATATATAATCAGTTTCCTGCTAGATTCCAGAAAAGTGGACCAAGCTATGAAGAAGCTAACGGGATGATCGGCAAAACGCCAGCAACACTTTTTCCATGGAGATAAAAGGGAGAAAGGGCAAGGAAGGGTGGTACATTGATACGAAGAAAGTTTCCTTAAAGAGAAAAGGGAACATGAAAGGTGTAATGGCTTATAGACAAACAGGGGCGGGGTCGCCCAATACCAGCCAAGGCCAAAATATTTTAAAGAAAAAAAAGACCTCTTACACTGGAACTCTAACAGCTCGGGCCCTTTGCACTTAAACTGTTGACCGGAAAGTGGAAATTTTTTAAACGAAAGAAGAGAACCCGTTCATACAGCGGAACTGCAACAAATTTTTTCACGAAAAAGAGCCCCTAATATGGAAAGCCTTGTTTCTAAGAGGTTTTCTACATTTATTGAAGCAGGGGCACATGCTACCCTGACGTGCCTTTGCTCAGCCACACTATGGTTTAATTTTGAAAAAAAAAGTTAGTATGTCTACTAAAAAATATAAAGTTTTGCTGATAAACTTTGTTCAGATAAGAAATCATTTAATACATTAATGAGAAATAGTACAACTAGATTTTATCCATTTTCAGGATCTAGTTTGAATCAGATTTCGGAAAAATGATAAAGACTACAAAAATTATATGAATCTATTCTTCCTTTAACCGCTTAACGACTGTACCCGAGATAACTCGGGCACGGTCAACGTTTCGATTTTCCTATGCCCGGGCCTAACTCGGGCATCTCTAATTTTTATGGATGTTATGCGCCATCACCAGAACTGTCTCGTGAAAAGCGGGAATACGCATTTTTACACATTTAACTCAAACCCCTCGGGTCTTGTCGGATTTTTGCGACTGTTTATTTGATCTTGAGGCAAAATAAGCTGCCAGCGGGTAAATTTAGTTTGTGTTGCGACTTGATAAGTTTTGTTGCGCTGCTTCTGTGAATTAAATTTTACGTGAGTTTTTGTCTACAATAAGTAAATATATTTATTATACCTGTTATTTACATTTTAGTAGCTGAAACCCAAGTACTTAGTATATCATGGACAGGCACGATTATGATATGTCAGATGAGTCAGAAGTTGACGAACCAATAGACGAAAGTGGCTCTGATACATCTTACGGCAATATTTCAAGTAGTAGCTCGAATTCAGATAATTCGGCGGATTTACTTGAAGCACGTGATTGGTTTGAATTGCAACCTGATTCCCCAGCCCCACCATCATTCCCTTTTACGGCTGTACCGTCTATAAATTGTGTATCCTGCAATGATTGGAACATGTTGGATTTTTTTTGAACAGGTCGTTGACGACGATCTGGTTGGCCATATAGTAACAGAAACCAACAGGTATGCTGAGCAAAAAAAAAGAGGAAAAATGTGGTACCCTGTGACTAGCGAAGAAATTAGATTCTTTTTAGGATTGACAATTTTACAAAGCGTTATAAAAAAACCAGAATTGCGTCAATACTGGTCAACCGATCCTCTTTTGGTGACGCCCTTTTTTGCCAGTTGTATGAGCAGAAATAGATTTGAGGCTATCCATCAAAACATCCATTTTTCTAATAATGATGAATTTGATGAAGTAACTCATCCAAACCCAAAACTTAATAAAATATGGCCAGTATAGGAAAAATTGGTTAGCAAGTTTCAAGAACTGGTCGTACCTGAAAAAAAACCTGTCTATTGACGAAAGTCTCCTTTTATATAAGGGTAGACTTGGTTGGATCCAATACATTCCACTAAAAAGAGCTCGATTTGGTATAAAAACCTATTTACTGTGTGAATCTAAAAGTGGTTATGTATGGAATTTTATCATCTACACTGGAAAACAAACCAACCTTGACAAAGACTATGAAAATCTACCAATTTCGTCGCAAGTTGTCATGACGCTGTCTAAGCCATTGTTAGAGAAGGGCTATTGCATAACGATGAATAATTTTTATAACTCCCCCCAGCTTGCGGATTTACTTATTACAAAGAAAACCGACGTTTATGGAACACTAAAATTAACACGGAAAGAAGTTCCTTCAGAGCTAAAAAAAAGAAGCTGAAAAAAGGAGAAGTTGTAGCCTTTCAAAGAGGTAAAGTTTGTGTCCTAAAGTGGAAAGACAAGAAAGATGTTTCTTTGATTTCAACCATTCATACGAACACCTGTGTAGAGGTAGAAAAACCAAGAGAGATTATAATAAAGCCGAAAGTTGTCATCGATTATAACGACACCATGGGCGGTGTTGATCGGGTGGATCAACACTTAGCAGACTACAACCTTCCAAGAAAGCGTGGAAAAAAGTATTACAAAAAAATATTTTTACATTTATTAGATTTGGCACTGTGGAACTCTTTTGTGTTATATCGAAAAACTGGAGGAACAAAGTCAGCACTAGTTTATAGGTTGGATCTAATCAAACAGATCATGGAAAAATATCACCGCACGGAATTTTCTTCTAGAAAAGGACGACCTTCAAGCCAACCTACACCACTTAGACTCAGACGTCATTTCCCTGAGTGTATCCCGGCAACCGAAAAAAAAAAATTTCCAACTCGGCAATGTGGTGTATGCTACTACTGCCCTATTTGTGACGTACCGCTCTGTGTTACACCCTGCTTTAGAGTATATCATACAGTTAGTACTATTTAGTTGATAAGATAAGCCACTTTTTTGTTATTTGGCTTAAATTTTGTTTCAAATTAGCATTTCTTTGAACGCCCGAGTTAATTCGGGTGATGTCAAGAACAGAATTAAAATGTTTTATTTTTTGTGAAAACACTTGTTTTTTTGAAACTTTGAAAAAAACATATTTGGTAAGTCCTATTTGCAGATTTAACACATACCATAAAAAAAATCGGGCATTTTGGTCCTACTTTCCCAAATAAATTCGGTCGTGAAGAGGTTAACAAAATCTATTTTGTATTTTTATCGGTGTTTCTGACAATATGTGCAGTCAAATCTCCAAAAGTACTAAGCGGTTTTGAACTCAAGGTCCATTGCTTTGCAGAATGTTAATACAGGTATCGTAAAAAGTGTCACAGGTTTTTATGTTTATGTTGAAAGGTTTTATCTGATTTAGAGTACTATGTGTCCTTTAAATATATTTCTATGAATGTAAATTGTACACAAACCCTCTTAGATATAACACAACAAAAAGCTAAACATAAGCAACCTTTATTCAAATATTAAGATTCACAGACTTTACATATTAAATTATATTCAAAGTGTTATACCTCAGAAACTAAACAAGCATTAAATACAGATCACGTAATGTACACATTGTCTTTGAAAATCTCTTTTAAACAAGATATTATTCATTTCCCTCGCTCTTTAAAATTTGCAATAAGAAATTCTTGGAGAAAGGGGGACTAAGTCGTGTGTGGCAAATTTTAAGCAAAAATATCTTCCTCTTGTTTTTCCCCTAGTTTGCTTGAATATTAAATTTTATATTATTTCGTCATAAAACTTATACGATGTGTTTTGAAATTTACATATCGAACTTTTACATAAATAAATCCATAATATAAAACTCCATAAAGTAGAAAAATATTGATTCTATTTTTTAGTGTTCCGTACGGAACATTTATAAGATAGCTTCGGTGTCTGTCGGTCACATCCGATTATCTCCGAAAACTATTTGACATATAAATGTAAAATTTGGCACAAATATAGGAATTGATGGCCCAATCAGAGCCGTGTAGTTTTAAAAGTTAAATTTTAGCTTAAGGGGTGAGTTTTGGGGGTTGAAATAGGAAATTTTTTTACAAGTTCATCGAGTGCGGTGTCAAATAAAAGCTTGTGAAAACACTAATTCAAAAATATATATAATGTAATACTTGTGCTCGTTTTTCTTTGTATTATCTTTCAAAAATGTCCAAAAATCGCTGTCTCTTCACCCTCTCTAAGAGAACTGACCAAAATATTTCGAAAAAAAATTCTAAAATATTCTCTATAAAGTGTAGATTGGGCGAGAACGATCCCCCCCCCACCCCCAGATGGTTTGATAATTTATCTGGTATAAAAAGAACGGTTTAATTTGACAATATAGTGGAGATTTTTTTCGTAGAAAGTTGTGAAATTAAGCGGGAATAAGAGCTACGAAATATCAATACTTATGCGGTGCAGTCAGTAATATACTTATGTACTTTTCAATTCATTACTGCCTTAAGCATTTGGCGAACACAGATTAAATAAATTTGCATGTTGACTGGTGATCAATGGATAGGTATCGAGACAAAATAATTTTATTTTCTTTGTTTATAATTAAACAAATATTTAGATAGTAAACAGTTGTTTTAAAATTTTACTACAAAGATTTTATTTTTACCATATGGCTACACTGTGTTGACAAAGTGATACATGAACGTAAATAAGTACAAACCTGTATCAGTCGCGATCGGAATCGAGTCAGGTACGGACGTGTTTCTGTGGCTTTATGGACTGTGATTGTTTGTTTAACAGTTTTATACTACTCAGTTATTAGTTTTATTTTGTATGCAGTGTTTTAAAAAAGTAATTGGACTATTTTCATTATGGGTAGAAAAGGCGATCTTTCACCACGTAAAAAAGCTGAAGTGAAGGCCCTTGTGATTGCGAAAACATTTACAAACCGAGAAATATCACGAAGATTGGAGGTTTCTGAAGCTAGTGTACGACGCATAAAAAAGAAAATTGAGTCAGGGAAGGAATTAAGCCCGAAAAAAGAAAGAAAAGATGCGGTAGAAAACCAATTTTCACTCCACGGTCAGAGAGATGTTTGAAGAAAATTTGTGTAGAAAACAGATTTGCTACCACAAAGGTAATAAAATCACAACTCCAGGATGCTAGCGTAAATGCTTCTGAGCGCACTGTTCGAAGAAAATTGAAAGAATTAGATTTTAAGGCCTGTCGCCCCGCCAGGAAGCCCAAGTTAACAGCTGCAATGAAAGCAAAGCGCCTGAAGTGGGCCAAACAATGGCAAGACAAAGATGTGGACTTCTGGAGATCGGTAAGATACAGCAATTTAATCAATAATTGATACATTATTATCATTTTCAGTTAAAATAAAGCAAATACACATGGAAGTTTATATATTTTTCCTATTTTTGACAGGTCTGCTTCAGTGACGAAAGCACATTCGAAATTTTGCAGAATAAAGCTCAGTATGTGCATCGTCGTCATGGAGAAAAGTTTCATCCTGATTGTGTCGTCCCGACGGTTAAACATCCCACCAAAGTGATGATTTGGTCAGTCATCAGCGGCAAGGACACTGGACGTCTGTACGTCGTCAAAGGAATAATGAGGCAAGATCAGTACAAAGAAGTATTACAAAATCGGTTGATTCCGCAGCTCAGAGAATGGTTTCCAAATGGGGAACCATTCACTTTCATGCAAGATGGAGCTCCCTGCCACACTGCTCGGTCTGTTAAAGCTTTTTTGGCAGAAAAAAATATCCCTCTGTTGGATTGGCCCTAATATGAACCCCATTGAAAATGTGTAGGAGCTGATGAAAAGAGAAGTGGCTAAAGATGTGATTACCAACAAAACCCAGCTCCTAGAAAAGATTATTCATGTGTGGAATCATCATCTTCAAATGCAGGAGACAGTACAATCTTGCATTGATAGCATGCCGCGCAGAATTAAAGCTTTGATAGCGGCTAAAGGTGGCTCAACTAAATATTGACTTTTACTAACATTAATTTCACTTTTCTTTAAAACTTAATAAACTTATGCTTTTTTAAACTAATGCTGTTTTTATTTATGTCAAATAAATAGGTAATTGATTGGATAATATAAAAATAAAAAACAAATCAATTTAAAATAATAAAACGGTACAATATCACTCGGTAATTAATATTTTACATGAAATCTTGCAGTGCCAGGGACTGTAATATATATTATATATATATATATATATATATATATATATTATATATATATATATATATGCGCTTGATAATTCTTATATTGAAGATGAATGTGTAACTGAATTTCAGTATATATCGCCACTATACCAAACACTTTATTTTTGCACTCGACGTGCGTTTGGCTAACCGTATTAGCTTCATCAGGAGCGATGATTAGCTAAAGCTAAATAACTCTACCCTATTTATACTTAGCCTAACAACTGAATTACTCAGGCGGAACTAATGACATAGGCGAATCCATCAGGTCGGTAAAGAAACCAGTAGAGAAGACTATAAGGAAGAGGCCTTTTGTCTTTATTTAACCTACTTTTACATTTTATAATGTCCATACTTTCGTATGCGTTCAACAATCTCCTATCTGATAGATTTTTAATTAATCTTAGAATATACAAGCCAACGATGAAAAAACTTTTTTAATAATTTTACCTGATCCCTATGTTTTTTGGTGTGCTGAGTCCGCAAATAATAATAAAAAAGTCGTACCACCCATTAATTTTTCACATTTTAATATTCAAAATATGAAAAAAGTCTATTTTTTTATCTTTCGAATGTTATTAGGTTGGCAATAAAATTAGATTTTTATAAGGTTAGCAGTACAATCAATCAAGTGTTATTAGGTTGGCAGTTCCGATAAAAGTCACAGCTGATTGTTTTCTTCCAGCTAATATAACCTGGCATTGCAGTGTTTTAATTCATATTCAAAGTATGGCTAATCGTGGTTGTAAAAACTCTCCCAACACTTTTTGTTATATATGTGGTGAGTTTGCAGTTAAAAAACATCAAAGAAACATTACTGACTTTGTAAAAAAGTATACTTTGTATATTTTGGTGTAGAAATCGATAATCAAAAAAAATCTTGGGCTCCTCACAAAGTATGTTCTGTTGGTGTCGAGGATCTTAGGAAATGATATAAGAAAGAAAAGAAAACTTTTAGATTTGCAGTCCCATGGTATGGAGAGAGCAAGAACATCATCCAAATGATCGTTATTTTTGCAGCGTTGATGTTTCTGGATATAACTCCAAAAATAAGAAAATAATTGTCTATCCTAACTTTACTTCAGCTAATCGGCCGGTAGGACATGGACCGGGACTTCCTGTCCCTGAGCCACCTCAGTGTATTGATGGCGTTTTACAGTCCAGTCCCGAATTTAATGAAGTCGACCGGATGATGATAAGTTTCAATGTCCTCTAGAAAATTTAAAACCATAGTTGTTTACACAAGCTGAGTTAAATAATTTAGTGAGAGATTTGGGCTTGACTAAGGAAAAAGCCATACCATATACGGTTTCAGCACCAAAAAATACATAACATTTTAGATGTATTGGTTTAAAAAGTTTTTACAAATATTTTTTTTAATGGCCTGTGTAATTTATCTGGTATGAAAAGAACGGTTTGACTTGACAATATAGTGGGGATTTTTTTCGTAGAAGGTTGTGAAATTAAGCGGGAATAAGAGCTACGAAATATCAATCCTTATGCGGTGCAATCAGTAATATACGCATATACTTTTCAATTCATTACTGCCTTAAGCATTTGGCGAATACAGATGAAATAAATTTGCATGTTGACTGGTGATCAACGAATAGGTACCGAGACAAAATAATTTTATTTTCTTTGTTTATAATTAAGCAAATATTTAGGTAGTAAACAGTTGTTTTAAAATTTTACTACAAAGATATATATACTTGGTAATTCTTATATTGAAGATGAATGTGCGACTGAATTTCAGTATATATTGCCACTATACACTTTATTTTTGCACTCGACGCGCGTTTCGTTAACCATATTTGCTTAATCAGGAGCGACGATTGACTAAAGCTAAACGACAACTCCCATTTATACTTATACTTACACCGGAATTACTCAAGCGAAACTAACGCATAGGCGAAGCCCTTATGTCCGGTCAAGAAACCAAGAGAAGAGACTCTAAGGAAGAGGCTCTATGTCTTTGTTTAACCTACTTTTACATTTTATAATGTCCAGGCTTTCGTATGCCTTTAACAATATCCTATCTGATAGATTTTTAATTAATCTTAGATCATCAGTATGATCAGCTTCAAGGGCATGTTCAACAATGCTAGATTTTTCTGTTCTTCTGTATTTTAAAAGTTCTAAATGTTCTTTAAATAGTGTTTTAATTGTCCTTTTAGTTTGAACAACATACTTTTGGTCGCAATTATTACAACTAATTTCATAAATTCCACTTTTCTCACAATTAGGATTCTTGTCTTTGGAATTTCTTAAGATATTCCTCAAATTATCTGATGACTTATAGTGAGGCCTACCTTATTAAATACCTTATTGAGTCCCCTGCTATTTTCGGATTATATGGTATAAATAGTCAATATGATTTTACTTACGAAATTGAGAACAAAGGACAATTGCCATTTCTATATATTTTTATTATTAAAGATAATAATAGGTTAGAATTTGGTACCTATAGAAAAGACACAGTAACAGTTCCCTGCTATTTTCGGATTATGTGGTATAAATAGCCGATATGATTTCATTAAATTTACTTACGAAATTGAGAACAAAGGACAAATGCCATTTCTAGATGTTTTAATTATTAAAAAATAAAAATAGGTTAGAATTTGATACCTATAGAAAAGACACAGATAGATATATTTCTACTGATTCATTTCATCTCAGACCACACAAATGAGCCACATTACATTTTTTAGTTCATCGTTTGGTCTCTTCACAAACTTCAATAATGAAAGGAATCGTATTAGAAATATAACTAGAGTTAATGGTTATAAACACTTAATAAACAAGTTAACAAATAGACCTAGATTCTGGTTAAATATTCAGAATTCGACCTTTTTTACACGCGAAGCAAATAAGATCAAGTATGTCTCCATACCATATAATCCGAAATATAGCATAGCAGCTAGTTTTATAAAAATAACAAAAAAAATACTACTAGGCTCATAAAACATATTCATAGTACCTGTTCTACAACTGGATTGAATGTTCGTCTTCATATTTACCTGCTTAGTTTTTTGAAAGGGATTTAAATGAATTCAGACTAATAATTATGGATTTTGGTTTTTTTTTTTAAATACTTCTGCTTAATTCCTTCCAGAACGGGGCATGCTAGGCACGTCGCGCAAATACAATACTTTTGTGTACGACCCACCACCAAGTACGACCTGCAGCAATTGAAGCCTACCTAAATTGCTACTTTAGCGCGAGCGCCACCATGGTAAAGGGTTAAAAATTTTTCTGTACCCTGCGTGCATGCCCATAAAAATAAATAATTCTCGGAATCTCGGCATCTCAACAATTTAACAAAAGAAAAGTTGATTAGTAATTTGTTAATAAAAGTTGTGTAAATGTAGGCTGCAGTGTATAATTTTAAATAAATTTTTTTCTATAAACTGAAAAATTGGTTTTGGAGAACAACAGTAATATGTTTTTACTAAGCCTTCACTATTAAAATTCGGTCCCACCTCCAACTTGTTTCGAAAATTTGTTGAATGGATCGACGGCTCACAAAACGGTATAGTATTGTCAGAGCTCCAAAATTTAATAAACCTATATTTGATTCGCTCTCTGGATATTTTGTAAAGCGGTAATTTCTTAAGTTAAATATAACCATAGAAAACCAGCTATTCAAATCTCTAAGTGCCACCGCCGATATGCATCGAAGGCAGATTATACTATAAGATAACGGACGATCATTTCGTTTTCTAGGCAATGTTGCAATTTGCTCCACTAATTTCTACTTATCGTTATCATACAGATGTTAAATGGATATATGATTTAGCAGGAAGCAAATTTATGAAGGATATGGTTTGTCTACACTTCAATATAAAATGTTTTTGGATTTACCAAAAATTCGTTCCGATATGAGATAGTAGACTGTAATATTTATTTCCTTCAAGGGAGTTTCTCGGTGTGACGTGAAGCTTATTTTAGGATCTTTTCAATTAGACTAATAGTTTATTTAATAATATTTTGTTCATGTTGTTTGAGGTCAAAATGATCTCATTAAAAAAAAAACCGGTCAAGTGTAAGTTGAACTTGCACAATTAGTGGTCCGTAAGTTAATTGCCTTTAAAATAAAAACGGTATATAAAATGATCAGTGACTTCACAAAACACACCCCAAATGAGTTTTTCAACAAAGTTTGTTTCCAATCTTTACTTAAAACTGATGACCTTGAAAATTTTGTTTTTTTTTATATACCAGATAAATTATTAAAGATAATGCACTCACGATAATTTTCGTTCAATCTATACCCCGTGGAGAATATTCCAGAATTTTTTCGAAATTTTTTGATCAGTACTTTTCGAGATAAGGTAGGGGGACAGCGATTTTTTGCGATTTTTTAAAAATAATACAAAGAAAAATGTGCCTAAGTATTACATTATATATATATATTTTTACTCGTGTTTTCACAAGCTTTCATTTGACACTACACTCGATGACCAAGTAAAAAAATTTTTTTTCACTTCCGATTTCACCCCACAAAACTAACTCCTTAAGACAAAATTTAGCGTTCAAAAACTACACAGCTATGATGAGGCCATCAATTCCTATATTAGTACCAAATTTCAACTTTCTATGTCAAATAGTTTCGGAGAAAATCAGGTGTGACAGACAGGCAGAAAGACAGACAGACAGACAGACACACATACACCGAAGTGATCTTATAAGTGTTCCGTACGGAACACTAAAAAGGTGGGTGGGTGGTGGGAAGCACATCTCCTTTTGTAATAATCTGTAACAAAATATCCAAATTAATAATTATTCAATAAACATATCAAGTTACGCACAATTAGTGTTCCGTAAGTTAATTGCTTTTAAAATAAAAACGGTGTATAAAATGATCAGTGACTTCACAAAACACACCCCAAATGAGTTTTTCAACAAAGTTTGTTTCCAATCTTTACTCAAAACTGATAACCTTGAAAATTTTGTTTTTTTTTATATACCAGATAAATTATTAAAGATAATGCACTCGCGATAATTTTCGTTCAATCTATACCCCGTGGAGAATATTCCAGAATTTTTTCGAAATTTTTGATCAGTACTTTTCGAGATAAGGTAGGGGGGACAGCGATTTTTTGCGATTTTTTAAAAATAATACAAAGAAAAATGTGCCTAAGTATTACATTATATATATATATATATTTATATATATATATATATATATATATATATATATATATATATATATTTTTACTCGTGTTTTCACAAGCTTTCATTTGACACTACACTTTTTTTCACTTCCGATTTCACCCCACAAAACTAACTCCTTAAGACAAAATTTAACGTTCAAAACTACACAGCTATGATGAGGCCATCAATTCCTATACGAGGCTGGTTTGAAAAGTCCGTGCAAAGTCCGAGAGATGGCACCACCGGCGTGTATCGAGGTCATGTTTAGTTAGTAGCATCTCTTGAATGAACGCACACCAAGTTTCAGCCATATTGGTCTATTTCTTTGTGTTTGGCATTCGTGTGAATCAAGGAAGTCGAGTGATTTTCAAGAAATGGACGAAAAAAGAATTTCGTGTGGTGATTAAACATTACTTTATGAAAGGCAAAACGCCTCAGGAGACTAAAGAGAAGCTTGATAAACATTATGGTGACTCTGCACCTTCGATTAGAACAGTTTATAAGTGGTTCCAAAATTTTCGAACTGGCCATATGGGCACAAGTGACGTTGAACGTTCTAGACGGCCTGTGGAAGTTACGACTCCAGAAATCATTGATCAAATCCATGATATGGTGATGGATGACAGAAGAGTTAAAGTGCGTGAGATTGCTAGTGCTGTGGGCATCTCGACTGAACGGGTACATAATATTTTGCATAAACATTTGGACATGAGAAAGCTATCCGCAAGATGGGTGCCGCGATTGCTCACGCTTGACCAAAAACGGAATCGTGTGAAGTGTTGCAAGGATGGTTTGGTCACTGTGGATGAAACATGGATACATTACTATACTCCTGAGACCAAACAACAATCTAAACAATGGGTTACCGAGGGGGAATCTGCACCAAAAAAGGCGAAGACCGTTCCTTCGGCCGGAAAGGTTATGGCGACTGTCTTTTGGGATTCACAAGGGATAATCCTCATCGACTATCTGGAAAAGGGGTAAAAACTATTACAGGTGAATATTATTCATCGTTATTGGACCGTTTGAAAACCGAGCTGCAAGAAAAACGGCCGCGATTGGCCACAAGAAAGTCCTTTTCCATCACGACAACGCACCAGCACACACCTCAGCAGTTGTGGTCGCAAAATTAATGGAAATAGGATTCCAACTCGTTTCACGTCCCCCCTATTCTCCAGACTTGGCTCCCTCGGACTACTATTTGTTCCCAATTTGAAGAAATGGCTGGCGGGACAAAGATTTTATTCAAACGAGGATGTGATTGCAGACACTAATGGATATTTTGCAGTCTTGGACAAATCCTATTATTCGGAAGGGATCAACAAACTAGAACATCGTTGGACGAAGTGTATAAGCCTAAAAGGAGACTATGTCGAAAAATAAAAAAGGTTTACCCCAAACACATAAGTAGTTTTTATTTTTGCAGGGACTTTTCAAACCAGCCTCGCATTAGTACCAAATTTCAACTTTCTATGTCAAAATAGTTTCGGAGAAAATCGGGTGTGACAGACAGGCAGAAAGACAGACAGACAGACAGACACACAGACACCGAAGTGATTTTATAAGTGTTCCGTACGGAACACTAAAAAGGTGGGTGGGCGGTGGGAAGCACATCTCCTTTTGTAATAATCTGTAACAAAATATCCAAATTAATAATTATTCAATAAACATATCAAGTTACGTAGCATTAGACATTTAAGTGAACAAAAAACAAAATGGCAGACTTGTAAAAAATTTTTTTCAAAAATCGTGTTTATTTTCGTTGAAAATAAAGATATAAATTAGGAAATTATTAATAAAATTCCACTTGATCCGATAACTAATTATAGGGGGATAGATAGAATTTTGTCTCTGCTTTCCAAGAACCGAAAAAAGTGATTTCGAAAAAAACGAGTTTAAAGTTTCTGAAACTGATTTTTTTATAGAAAACTTATACTTACACTAATCAGCTATGCCTGCTGCATACAATATACCTTTATTTCTTCAAAGATTTCATTTTCAGCGTAGGTATAAGGGTACCAAAAGAAGAACAGAGCAGGTCAGATCGTTGCAGCGGCCGTGGGTCGAGTGGCAGGCTACTACGACGCGCACTCATCTATGCGCTATATTGTAAATATTTAGAATTTTGGTCTGAAGTTTTTATAGTATACTCTAAATATATTTTACTTTAGAAATATGTAAAAAAAATCGATTTTTTGGTGCCCTCACATTGAGAAACCCCCTAAATATAAAAAAAAACAAATGAATTCACATTAATTTACATAAAGCAGTATCTCTGAAATATAGAATGCAGTAGCAAACTCAATATTGTCTTGTTTACTCACGTCTACAAGGTCCATGAAATTTACGACAGGGGTTGCCATATTATGTATATATCGATGTCCAGCCACAATATAGCACATACTTATAAATCGAAGGCAATGTAAACACGTTATCTCGTTTCTGCTTCCAGAGGTTGAAAATAAGATGTTTGCATTTGTTTTAAGGAAAAACAAGGAGATAATTGGGAAGGTTTATCCTAAAATAAAGAACACTTAAGAGTTGTGGAGAAGTGACGACCAATTTTAACAGAAATAGGATGTGTAAGGGACTGAGATCAGATTACAGAGTAACGAAAACATATGGAACTGTATATAGAACAAGTTTTAGAAATACAAACAGTTAAGCTGGCGGACATTTACTTTGAGGAATAAAAGAATTCATATTTTCGATTTGCCTGAAGAAATTTTTATGGCTTTTATACGTAAAATTAGTCAACACGTGTATAGGGATTTTTTTTTTCAAATGTATATTTTGCAAAATATGGATATTATAAATTATTATCGTAGTCCACTAATCAGTGGCATATTAAAAAAGCCCTTTTATTGCTCTTTATGTTCAATATATTCTTTATTTTCTACAAATTTCAATGACATGTTAGGAAGAGACTTTGACAGTTGCCGATTCAAACAATTCTTTTGGCATGTCCATTAGATTGCCACAGCATGCACCCTTGCCATGAGACGTTGAAAAAAAGTGTCACTGTGCATCTAAACCAAAATCTTTCAGATGATGAGGGAGATTGATAAAAATTTTTTTGTTAGTGTTCCGTACGGAACACTTATAAGATCACTTCGGTGTTTGTCTGACTGTGTGAATTGGCTCGTAACTGGATTTTGATCTCTGCTTGTGAATATGGCAACGTATACCAACGAGGAATATGCTGACATCTTAATGTGTTACGGATTTTGCGAAGGAGTGTTGTCGCGTGCAAGTGATGAATACATACTGCGATATCCTACTCGTCGTGTATCTGATGTTAGCGTATTTGATGGAACTTATCGAAGACTACGAGAAACTGGTTCCGTACAAAGACGGCGGACTGACATGGGACGACCACGTATCTTTGACGAAGACGAAGAAAACGAAATACGACGTCTATTTGAGGTGGACCCAACCACATCTACAAATGTTGTCGCACAACAACTTGGTATTTCGCAGTGGAAGGTATGGTTTGTAATGCATACTGTTGGGCAACACCTTTACCACTATACGCCCGTGCAAGTCATTGAAGAAGGGGATCCGTTGCGACGATTAGAATTCTGCAGATTTATGCTCAATTCCGATGTTGAAGATGCATCTTTTTTTTAAGAAAATACTATGGACTGACGAGTCGAAATTCGACAAAAGACGGTCTTACAAACTACCACAATGCTCACTATTAGGCTTCTAAAGAGAAAGGCAACCCAAAGAAAAAAAGAACGAAAAGATTCAGCTTAAACATGTGGATGAGTATAATTTAAAAATTATTTGGTTGGGCCATTCTTCCTGCCAGATAATTTGAATGGCGAGGAATACGACAATTTTTTGCGGAACGATTTACCTAATTTGATGGAAGGCCTACCTACTGGTTTGAGACAAAACATGTACTTTCAACACGATGGCTGCCCAGCTCACTACAGAGGAAGTGTTCGTGCATGGCTCAATGACAATTATCCCAACAAATGGATTGGAAGAGGCGGACCCATACCTTGGCCGGCGAGAAGCCCAGATCTAACACTGATGGATTTTTTTTTATGTGTGGGGTCACATGAAAACTCTCGTATACGACCAGACGACTCCTATCGAAAACGTGGATGTCCTAAGACAAAAAATAATATAGAACATGAATTAATAAAAAATATTAAATTGCAAGGTTTTTTGTTTTATTTGTGTATTTTTCGTATTTTCACCTATAACTAAAAATTTACCTTTTGCTACCCGAGCCAGCTTTAGGTGTCATTCTGTGTACAGTTTTCTTATTAAACTCCTAGTATTATACCTTTTTTGATAGCTAAAAAGACGTAAAAGTTTTTAAAATAATTTGCAGAATAACTTCCATACATTTTTTTTTCTCTTTATTGATTTAAAGTAGGAAAACACTTGGTAAAAATTCGTAATTTAGAAACATTAACAAGCCGCCATTTGAAACTGTTAGTAACTAGTTCAAATTTTTTTGATGATTTTTGATACTTGACATACAGACTAACTAAAAAATAACCAAAAAAATCGCACTCGAGAACCTCTAATAAAAAAAAAAAATCGATATATAAAAGCAAAAAAAACATGTTTTTTTTAGAAAATCTTTAAACTTCAATATCTCGAAAACGGTTAAGTTTAGGACATCATGTCATAGAATCAAATCGGTCAGAAAACGACCTAAATTATAACGTTCTTAATTACCTAGGACGACTTTCCCTGTAACCCTGTATATATATATATATATATATATATATATATATATATATATATATATATATATATATATATATATATATATATATATATATATATATATATATATATATATATATATATATATATGTATATATGTATATATATGTTTATATATATGGTATATATGGTAGTGCTAGGAATAAGTTACTGTTTACCTTCAGAAAGTCAAATTCAGTGCTTATTTTAGAACTACGTGTGTGCAAGGAAAGAATCTTTTTACTGATTTTTTTGTCCGGTACCTATGCTATTGACAAACAAACCGTAAGTAATTTTAACCCGAAGTATGTTTTAAGACATAAACGAATTCATTTTTTCTTTTAAAAGATCCCAAAAAAATATCTCTCTTTACAAAAATAACGAAAAATATTTTTATGTGAAAAGAAACATAATAAATTTTATTTGCTGACCCTCCAGAGAGCCCTTGAGAATTAAAGTATCAAATAAAGGTCTAAAATTAACAGGTGTTATAATCCATTACAAAAATATGTTGTAAAGTAAAAAGAGATAAAGTATATTATCCAATCTGCTAGACGGAATAAAAAACCGAGTTATTTTTTATTTTGTTTGTTGTTGATATTAAATGAAACATTTTGAGAACAAAAAGGTGAAAACAAAAATTCAGTAATTTTTAATTCATTTTCCCATAGCTCCTTTAGTAGGAGAGCTGGTAGACATTTTTGGGTAGGTATTTGAGGCACCATGAAAACTTCTTGATGATACCTGAATACAAAAACGCAGACCTGGCTGAAGGGTAGTGGGATCAGATTATTTAGTCAGGTCTAAAACTTAGCAACATGTTTGTAAAATTATATTTCAAAAAAATCGAAAAAATATATTTGAACCACATTGAAATTTTAAAACTAAATATAACAATGCTAGGAAAAAGACATGGTAATATTAGGAGTATACAGCCCAACAGAAGACAGCACTATAAAGAAAAAGATAATTTCATGGAAACACTAGAAATAGAAACACAAAGGGTAAAAAAAAACAAGAATTAATAATAATGGGAGATCTGAATGGGAGAACAGGAAGGAAAACAAAGGACAATACCGTAGGACCATTCGGAGAAGACATTACTAACGACAACGGAGAGAGACTAATAGAGCTGTGTGAACTAAACGGCCTCAAAATAACAAACGGATTCTACAAACACAAAGACATCCACAAATATACTTGGATGCAAGAAACACGAAACTTAAAATCAATAATAGACTACATTATAATTAAAAACGATACCACTATCAAAATAAAAGACGTAAGAGTAAAGAGAGTGGCAGAATGTGTGGAACAGACCATAGACTATTAATAGCAAATATAAAAGTACCGTGGTACAAGACAATAAAGCAAAAAGAAACAATAGATAAAGAAAACAGAAATACTAATGAGATAACAGAAAAAGCAGACAAAGAAATAAAATACAAAATACACTTACTGCAAGACGAAACGATAAGAGACCTATATAGACGACGATTAGATCAAAAATTAAATGAATTTAACTACGACAACCTCCAACTGATGTATGACCACATAAAAGAATGGGTCAAACAGGCGTCCCTAGAAGCATTAGGTAAAGAAGACAACGAGAATGAGAAACATAAAATTAGAATCTGTGAAAAAACCAAAGAATCTATAAAGGAGAAAAAAAGACTATACGAAAAATGGCTGAATACAAAATCAGAAGAAGATCTACAGAAATATAAAGAGAAAAAATGCAGAAACGAGAAGGATGATAAACAAAGAAAAGAACGAGAGATGGGAAAAAATCGTGCGAACATGTAGAACAGTATATAGGAGGAACTAGAAGTACATTATCATGCAGAATAATTAAAGCATTAAAGACTAACAATAGAGAGAAGACGTATATAGAGTACATCTCAAAAAGCGAGTGGGAAGAATATTATAAGAAGCTGCTAACAGAAGATAGACAAGAATTCCAAGAAGAGAACCGTGAAGAAGAACAGAATAAGGAAAATAAAAGAGATAAAACTAGCTATGAAGAAGTAAAGAAGACAATAAAAAACACTCAAAAATAATAAATCTGCAGGGCCTGGGGGTGTGGTAAATGAAATGAATAAGTACGGGTCTAATAAATTACATCGAATGCTGAGAAACATGTTCCACAGAGCGATAAATGGAGAAAAAATACCAGAGGAATGGTCAAAAGCTTATATAGTATCCATATTTAAAAAGGAAGACCGCAGAAAATGCACAAACTATAGAGGCCTAAGCATAATATCGAGTATGGGACGTTTGTATGGAAAAATTATTAAAAATATCATGGAGGAAAATATAAAAGGAAAAATTGGAGAAAACCAAGCAGGCTTTACTGCCGGAAAATCATGTATAGACTACATATACACTATAAAACAAACAATGGAAAAAAAACTGGCCAAGAATAGAGAAGTTCATCTAGCCTTCATAGACATAAGAAAGGCCTATGACTCAGTACCAAGACAAAGATTATGGAACGCAATGAAACAAATAGGCATTGACAAAGAACTAATATACGCAGTAAAAGCTCTCTACGAAAACAACACAGTGAACATAAAAATAGGACATAAAATAAGGAAGAGACTCCAAACATCGAAAGGCCTATTACAAGGATGCTCTACATCCCCAACACTATTCAAAATATACCTCGAAACAAACATTAAAAAAATGGAAGCAAGAATGTAGTGGAATGGGAGTCCCAATACGAGAAGATTACTTATATACTCTAAGTTTCGCAGGCGACCAAGTAATCATAGCGCAAGATGAGGAAGACCTCAGTTATATGGTAAGAAAACTGAAAGAAGAATACACTAAAGCAGGATTAGCAATAAACTTTGATAAAACGGAATATCTAACAACAAAGGAGGGAAACGTGGAGAATCTAGAAGTAGATAACGAAACAATAATCAAAGGAACCGATAGATTTAAATATCTAGGAACCATCATTTCAAAAAACGCAACATCAGAAGAAGAGATTAAAAGCTAGATTAGGACAAACGCCAACATGTATAAGACAATTAAATTCGATCCTGTGGGACAAGCACATTACAAAGAGAAACAAAACACGCATATACAAATCAATAATACAAAGCATAATGACATACGGGTCAGAAACATGGACGATCAACAAAAGAAATAAATCTAAAATTAACGCGGTAGAGATGGAGTATTGGAGAAGATGTTGTAGAGTGGCACGTATGGAGAGAATAACCAATGAAGAAATAAGAAGCAGAATGAACATCAAAGAGAACGCAATAAATATCATTGAAGAAAAACGATTAAAATTGTATGGTCCCATAAGACGAAGCGAAGATAATAGGTGGATAAAGAAAATAACGTAGTGGAGCCCTATAGGGAGAAGAAAAAGAGGAAGACCCAGACGATCGTGGAGAGACGATGTGGACGAGGCTATGGAGGACAGGGGTCTAACAGATGGAGACTGGGAAGTTAGAAACGGATGGAATCAAAGGCTGAGAGAAGGAAGACAGCGTCAGCTGTAGAAAATCCTTGTTATATATATGAAATTTAAACAGCATAATATTGGTAACTAAAAAAAGATATTTTTTAAAACGACAGGTGATCGAGAATGTTAAGCATGAGTGCGAGTGAACAGCGCTATGGGTAAACTGAAGTGCGAGAGACAGTGTATATCGGCAGCTGTCTTAGTCGAAGAACGCTGCGGTGCAATTGGCTCTCGCAAGACCACGTGACTCACAGCACCCATCCGTTTGTTAGTAAGAATTTTGGAGTAGTTATAAGATTCTCAGTCTTATTATTTATTTGTATTATTTTATTATTATTAGTATTTTATTTATAGTATATTTTTTATTTTAGAATTTTTAAATATTTATCTGTAAATAAAGGGTATTTTGTGCAAATAACACACACTAATTTAGCGCTATTATCACTATCCATCGTAAATAACCAACAACCAAAAGGGACTTTTACAATAACACCTGTTACACAACTACGTCAAATTATATAGTTTTAGACCCGACTAAATAATCTGGCCCCACTACCCTTCAGCCCGGTCTGCGTTTTTGTATTCACTAAAGAAGTATTTGAAGTTTTCATGGTGACTCAAATACCTACCCAAAAATGTCTACCACACACTAATTTAGCACTATTATCACTATCCATCGTAAATAACCAACAACCAAAAGGGACTTTTACAATAACACCTGTTACACAACTACGTCAAATTATATAGTTTTAGACCCGACTAAATAATCTGGCCCCACTACCCTTCAGCCAGGTTTGCGTTTTTTTATTCACTAAAGAAGTATTTGAAGTTTTCATGGTGACTCAAATACCTACCCAAAAATGTCTACCAGCTCTCGGACTATTGCTTCTACGTAAAAGATATCTTTTTTCTCTTTATATATGTTATGTACAGGATTATTGATTACACAGCCCCACAAAAAAAAAGTGGGGTATACTTTTGATGCGATATATCAGATCCGTAGTATTTTTGCCCGCCTATCACGAATCTGACGTCAGAATATTGCCATCACATCTCAATTTTTTTCTAACCTCAAAAAATAGGTAAAAATTAGTAAAAATTAAGAAAAATATACTCCTAAAAAATTGATTCAAGCTTTCTCATGAATCCAAAGATGTATTAATATGTATTCGGACACGCTAAGCTAATATTCATCGGTTGGATTAAGCCATACAGTTCTGTTTTCTTTCTAACCTCAATAAATCAGACAGATATAGTGCTTCTCGAATGCAAAAACGAATTCAAATTAAAATTCAACCGATTCTTACCAAATTTGGTACACGGGGGTTTTTTGGGTTGCTGATCATGAATCTGAGGTCGGATTTTCAAAATTCAAAGTGGCGGATCCAAGATGGCGGACAAAATTTTTGAAAACCAACCGATTCCTACCAAATTTGGTATACAGTTGGGGAATCCTCAAACCTGATACTCTTAAACCCTAAACCCTGAAACCTTAGACTCCCACACCCTGTAACCTCAAAAAATGGACCTCAATAACACTGTAACTTTAAAAATAAGACCCAATAAACTCAAAACCAGGACTTTTAAACCATATATTCTCAAATAGTAGACCCTTAAGCCCTAGAATTGCGAAGGTTAGACCCGCGCCTTACTTTCCTTTTTTTGGCTGTATCTTGTTCTTTTTTTTTCCGCGAATGACCTATTCAAAGGCTTTCTGCCCAAACGCTTTTGAGGACTTGTTTCTCTTTTTAGCAACCGGCAATAGTCCGCTAGCATATGGTCATCCCATCGTCCTTGATACCGATTTTCTATGATTTTCAGACCTTGGTGAAAACGTTCCCCTTGCTCCTCACTGTAGTCACCAAGATTATCTGGGACATCATCGATGTGGGAGTCCAGGAAATGTAATTTTTAGATTCATTAAGCAATCTAATGTTTGAAAATTTTTTACCATTTTCTCGACTATTTCTTTGTACTTAGGACTTTTATTATTTCCCAAAAAGTTTGTTGCGACTTCTTTAAAACTAAGCCAAGCAGCTTTTTCAACTTTATTCATTTTAGTAACAAATAATGAATCTTGAAACAATTTTCTTATTTGTGGCCCGTCAAATACGCCTGCCTTAATTTTAGCTTCAGAAAATTTCGGAAATTTTTTATGCAAATATTTGAAACATGGGCCGTTTGTATCTAATGCTCTCTTGAATTGCTTCATAAGTCCAAGCTTAATGTGAAGCGGGGGAATAAGAACTTTTCCTGGATCTACCAATGGTGGAAACAATACATTATTTTCACCAGGAGTGAACGATTCTCTTGTTGGCCAAATTTTTTTCTTATAATGACGTTCCCTGTCTCTGCTATTCCACAGACATTTATAACAGGGATAAAGTGTAAACCCTGACTGTTGGCCAAGCAATATTTTTACAATTTTCAGATCTCCACAAATTTTCCAGTTATGATCAGCATATTTTATTTTTATCAAAAGCTGCTTCATTTTTTCATATTGCTCTTCCATAACTGTGGAATGAGCAATCGGAATGGGAGCGTAAACGTTGGTATTATGCAGCAAAACTGCCTTAATGCTCCGTTTAGAAGAATCAATGAACAGTCTTCATTCTTCAGGATCGTATGAGTTATTTTAAAATTCATCCATTAGACCTTTTACATCGGTACAATATGAAAGTGACAATTCCTCGTCCATTGTGAAATATTTTCGAAATTCTTCATCTCTGTTTCTGTAATAACAAATCGTAGCTTCTGACTTAAGTAAATGTCTTTTCTTTAAAAAGGAAGCAAGATACTCTGAACCATCTTTGGATAAGCCTAAATCTCTGACTAGATCACTAAGTTCTCACTGTGATACGAGTATTGGTTCTGGTTTACGGTTGTATGGTAGAAATTCTTTATCTGTGTCACTAGTATATGATAGGTTGCCACTAGAACATTCATTAGTAACAGTGTTTGAATCTTTTTCGACAGTCTCAATGTTTTCGGCATGAACTGATAAGGTGAAATCATTTGTTCCCATAACATCAGCATCAAGTGGTTCAGGAGGCGGAATTAGTTTATTTGGTCTTGTTACTGTCGAAACATCTTTATAAGTAATAGTGCTTTTATTTTTTCGGTTATGCCTAGATACAACATTCATACAAAAGTAGCAATCATTTTCACTGTATGGTCTATTCCATATTGCTGGTCTGGAATATTTAATCGCCTTCTTATTGATGTACAACGTTATTTTGCAAGAACTGCAAATGATGTGGGGAACCCAATCTGTATCCTGGTGCTGTATTTCAATGTTAAAATAATCCTTATATAAGGTTTTAATCTTATCCGTTATCGGTGACCCCATTTTACTCAATACGTGTTGACAGCAAATATAACAAAATGAATCACTGTTTTTTCTCGCACTTATGAAAAGTCCTTGTACCGTGAGACCGTTTTCTTGTAGCATTATACTCTACATGAGCCAACCACGAAGAGCTACGGTCGCTGGATGACGACGGCTGCGGACCCGCTTTCCCACCCTGACCAACCGCCGATACTGGGTTTCCTAGTCCCTGCATCGTAATTCTCTTTCTTCTACCTGCCATGACGGCATCTAAGCCGTTATCCAGGGACTCTGCCGGCTAGTGGAGTAACACCGTTGCCCACCGTCACCACGTGGAGGTGCCCTGGATGCAGGTATAAGAATAAAAATCGACCGATGAATTTTCTCGGCGTTCAAAATGGCGCGAAAACATCTGCCATCTTGAATTTTGCAAATCCAACCTCAGATTCGTGATCAGCGACCCAAAAAATCCCCGTGTACCAAATTTGGTAAGGATCGGTTGAATTTTAATTTGAATTCGTTTTTGCATTCGAGAAGCACTATAACTGTCTGATTTATTGAGGTTAGACAGAAAACAGAACTGTATGGCTCAATCCAACCGATGAATATTAGCTTATATGTATGTACATATATATATATATATATATATATATATATATATATATATATATATATATATATATATATATATATATACAGTCAGTCCAAAAAGTCTCCATACACCACCTGCTTCCTATATTATTTTTCTGTTATGTTAAACCAATGAATTGGAACTATGGGAAATTAATATTTGAAACTTAACCAACGAGGATTAGTGTTAAAAGCAACTATGAAAAATTTTATTTAGAAGTTACATCATTATTATAAAATTGTAAGCAAAATTAATGTGGAACAAAGCCTCCATATACTCAAGAACTGCATTGAAAAAAACACGTCATAATCAGCCGCATTTTATCAACCTGTCTCTTGCTCGCTAATTGAAAACAAATCAATAATTTTCGGCCATACTTCATAATCCGTCACTTGTTGCTAGTAATTTTGCAGTGAGTTTTCAAATTAGTATTAAAAATGAGCTACAGATAATAATTGATTTGTGGAAAAATGGAATATCGTACAGAAATATGGGAAAAATTGTTAAAAATCGCATGCTACTGTTCAGTACATTGTAAACCAATATAAATCAACGGGGGTCCTATAAAATTCGTCCCAAGAAACTGACTCCACGTGAAGAGGCCAGTATTGTTAGACAAATAATTATAGATCCCACGAAAAGTGCACCAAAATTAAAAAAAAAAGTGCGGGAACTATTTTGGAAAAATGTGAGACAGACAGTGAGAAATTGTTTACACAGTGCAGGCTATAAGGGGTGTGTAGGGGGTTTGATTTAGCTCGGGGAATACGTTACTAAACCTCTTGAATTTTGGGAATCCGTAATCTTTAGTGATGAAACTAAAATTAACCTTCTCGTGTTTGATGACAGGACTAAAGTTTGGAGAACAAAGAATACCGCATTCGATATTCAAAACATTTGTTCCACGGTGAGATAAGGGGGTGGCAGTGTTCTGTTTTGGGGATACATGTCCGCTGGAGGGGTTGGAAATTTATATTTTATTATTGGTACCATGGATCAGCATATTTATCGGAACATTTTGAGAGACAATTTAAGAGAAAGTGTTCAAAAATTAGCACTCGAAAAAACATACATTTTCCAACAGATCAATGATCCGAAACATACCGCAATCTTATTGCGATTATCCGTAATGTGTGACAGCAGCTTTATACACCTCCGCAATTACCCGATGTTAACCCCATTGAGCGTTGATGTGAGGAACTTAAACGGCGCGTTCGCAAACATAATGTTTGAAGATTTAAAAAACAGTATATTGAACGAATGTGAGAACATGCCAGCAAAAGTTACTAGAAAGCTGATTGCAAGCATGACAAAAAGGTTACAGGATATTATCAAGTCTAACGGCGGTTCCACTAAATATTAGTTTAAACGAAGTTGTTATTTTCCGTTAATCTCCGTCAAACTATTATTGGTAATTGTTGTCTATGTTATTGTCTATGGAGACTATTTTGACATTACTGTTTTTTATATTAGTATAATAATGATGCAACTTCTAAACTTTCAGAAAGTCTACACCTCAGATCAGTTTGTCGAGTGCCACAACTACAAATTTCCGTATTCTAGGATCCTAATTATTTACATCCATATATATATATATATATATATATATATATATATATATATATATATATATATATATATATATATATATATATATACTAGCCGGGCCCGCGGCTCCGCTCTCGGGGACTTGATTCACTACTATCGTCACGGCTTATACCTTATGTTACCCAACGTAATAAAATATCATTATTTCTCCTTATCTCCCATTATCTCTACATAGTTTCCCATTATCTAGGCTTATCTCTGCTTATCTCCCATTATTTCTCCTTATCTCCCATTATTTCTCCTTATCTTCCATTATCTCACCTTATCTCGCAATATTTCTCCTTATCTCCCATTATTTCTCCTTATCTCCAATTATCTCACCATAACTCCCATTATCTAGATTTATCTCTGCTTAACTCCCATTATTTCTCCTTATCTCCCATTATTTATACTTATCTCCCATTATCTCACCTTATCTCCCATTATCTAGGCTTATATCGAATTATATAGAACATGTGAATAAATTTATAAAAACACGTAAATCAGATAAGTGGTTCTCAAGTGATAAGCGCACTAACGGACAGACAGACAGACAAACAGGCAGAGAGACAGGTAGACAGACAGAGAGAGAGACGTTGCATTTTATATATATTCTAGATAGAGGATTATAGATAACCTGGCTATTAAAAAAAAAAAACACGTAAATCGGATAAGTGGTTCTCGAGTGATAAGCGCACTAACGGACAGACAGACAGAAAGAGAGACGTTGCATTTTATATATATATTATAGATATAGATTATTATTATTATATAACCTGGCCAAAGAATATATGTATGAATTTAAAAAAAGACACGCAAATCGGATAAGTGGTTTTCCGCGTGATAAACGCAGTAATGGACAGACACACAAACAGAGAGACATCGAATTTTATATATATTATAGATTATAGATATTATCTGCTACATAATATTGTTCCATATTTAATGGTTTAGGCTGTGCATTGCAAGGGAACGTGCTAGCGGCAAACTTTTTTCCGACTTCATTCACTATTATCGTCACTGCTCATTCCTTATGCTACCTATCGAAATAAAATATAGCCTATAACCTGGCCAGAGAACATATGTATGTTTTAAAAAAAAAGTATGTAAATCGGATAAGTGGTTCTACAGTGATAAGCGCACTATGGACAGACAGACAGACAGAGAGACGTTGCATTTTATATATTATATATATATATATATATATATATATATATATATATATATATATATATATATATATATTATTTTATTTCATTTAAAATACTTCAAACCTAAAAAAATCTTGCATAAAAAGGAATAATGGTATTGTATAAAAAGTACAACAATTATCGCATTTCGAAGGAGGAAATAAAATAAATTATTGAAAGAAAAAACGTCAATTTTGAAAATGCAATGTCAAAAAATATATTTTCAAATAATAACTCTATTAATTAAACCCAAAAAAAGGAGGAAAAAATATCCAACAAGTGGTTCGGGATGTTATGACAATCATTTAGTTTATTTAAACCTGTAAAACCTTATACCAAAAAATAGCCGAAAGATATTAAAAAATGGCGCTCCTCTATAACTAACAAGAAAACCAGGCCTAAAGATTTGTGGTTCTGGTATACACGACAAAAGTTGCAGTAAATAGATCTGCCAAAAATAACTTACTAGGAGCTGGGCGAATGTAACATCAGAATTCTCAAGCTACAATTGAAGTTTTGCTTAGCAGCTATAATCACTGAAATCTCGTTAAAAATGTGTTTAACTTTTGTTATAATTTTATTAACGATATAATTTATAAGATGATATAATTTATCGCTAAGTGCTAAAAAGCAACTCAGTTTAATTTTTACTTTACAAGATTTAAACAATATTTCATACTTTACGAACTGCTAAAACTATTCAAGTTATAATTTGTTTTTTCCCAAAACTAATTTTTACAAATGTGTTATGGTTTCTTAAAAACACAGGTCTATGGATGAGATTGTATGGGGATTTGTAATTAGGAGTAACGCTGTTTTACAACACAGTAAACGAAAGAGCACTGGGAAAATATGTGAAGCAATTAGAACTTAGCCGGATTAACATCAATCAAAACAGACAATTAATCTCGCCAAACGATGGCTGCTATTAATATCTTCTCTGCACTCTTTTGTTTACAGTGTTGTAAAATATGTAATTACAACCGCCACTAGTTAATATAATTTTACAGAATTTATTTTACTCGTCATGTCACATTACTTATAAAAATTATTAAAATCAAAACAGTTTTTTAGATACAGAATGATAATCACCTTAAAAAGGTGTGTAACTTTTATTATAATTTTATTAACGATATCATTTATAAGGTGATATAATTTATCGCTAAATGCTAAAGAGCAACTTAGTTTAATTTTTACTTTAAAAGATTTCAACAATGTTTCCCACGTTACGAACTGCTAAAACCGTTCAAGTTATAATTTGTTTATTCCCAAAACTAATTTTCGCAAGTGTATTATGGTGTCTTAAAACACAGGTCTATGGATAAGGTTGTATGGGTGGTTGTAATTAGGAGTAACGCTGTCTTACAACACAGTAGACAAAAGAGCACTGGGAAAATATGTGTAGCAATTAGAACTTAGCGGGATTAACATCAATCAAAACAGATAATTAATCTCGCCAAACGAAAGTTGCTATAAACATCTTCTCTGCACTCTTTTGTTTATAGGGTTATAAAATGGGTAATTACAACCGCCACTTAATATAATTTTATAGAATTTATTTTACTCGTCATGTCACATTACTTATAAAAATTATTAAAATCAAAACAGCTTTTTTAGATACAGAATGATAATCACCTTAAAAATGTGTTTAACTTTTGTTATAATTTTATTAACGATATCATTTATAAGAAGATATAATTTATCGCTAAGTGCTAAAGAGCAACTTAGTTTAATTTTTACTTTAAAAGATTTCAACAATGTTTCACACGTTACGAACTGCTAAAACCGTTCAAGTTACAATTTGTTTATTCCCAAAACTAATTTTTACAAATGTGTTATGGTCTCTTAAAGACACAAGCCTATGGATAAAGTTGTATGGGGGTTTGTAATTAGTATTAACGCTGTCTTACAACACTGTAAACAAAAGAGCACTGGGAAAATATGTATAGCAATTAGAACTTAGCGGGATTAACATCAATCAAAACTGACAATTAATCTCGCCAAATGATGGTTGCTATAAATATCTTCTCTGCACTCTTTTGTTTACAGGGTTATAAAATGGGTACTTACACCCGCCACTAGTTAATATAATTTTACAGAATTTATTTTACTAGTCATGTCACATTACTTATAAAAATTATTAAAATCAAAACAGCTTTTTTAGATACAGAATGATAATCACCTTAAAAAGGTGTGTAACTTTTGTTATAATTTTATTAACGATATCATTTATAAGGTGATATAATTTATCGCTAAATGCTAAAGAGCAACTTAGTTTAATTTTTACTTTAAAAGATTTCAACAATGTTTCCCACGTTACGAACTGCTAAAACCGTTCAAGTTATAATTTGTTTATTCCCAAAACTAATTTTCGCAAGTGTATTATGGTGTCTTAAAACACAGGTCTATGGATAAGGTTGTATGGGTGGTTGTAATTAGGAGTAACGCTGTCTTACAACACAGTAGACAAAAGAGCACTGGGAAAATATGTGTAGCAATTAGAACTTAGCGGGATTAACATCAATCAAAACAGATAATTAATCTCGCCAAACGAAAGTTGCTATAAACATCTTCTCTGCACTCTTTTGTTTATAGGGTTATAAAATGGGTAATTACAACCGCCACTAGTTAATATAATTTTATAGAATTTATTTTACTCGTCATGTCACATTACTTATAAAAATTATTAAAATCAAAACAGCTTTTTTAGATACAGAATGATAATCACCTTAAAAATGTGTTTAACTTTTGTTATAATTTTATTAACGATATCATTTATAAGGTGATATAATTTATCGCTAAATGCTAAAGAGCAACTTAGTTTAATTTTTACTTTAAAAGATTTCAACAATGTTTCCCACGTTACGAACTGCTAAAACCGTTCAAGTTACAATTTGTTTATTCCCAAAACTAATTTTTACAAATGTGTTATGGTCTCTTAAAGACACAAGCCTATGGATAAAGTTGTATGGGGGTTTGTAATTAGTATTAACGCTGTCTTACAACACTGTAAACAAAAGAGCACTGGGAAAATATGTATAGCAATTAGAACTTAGCGGGATTAACATCAATCAAAACTGACAATTAATCTCGCCAAATGATGGTTGCTATAAATATCTTCTCTGCACTCTTTTGTTTACAGGGTTATAAAATGGGTACTTACACCCGCCACTAGTTAATATAATTTTACAGAATTTATTTTACTAGTCATGTCACATTACTTATAAAAATTATTAAAATCAAAACAGCTTTTTTAGATACAGAATGATAATCACCTTAAAAAGGTGTGTAACTTTTGTTATAATTTTATTAACGATATCATTTATAAGGTGATATAATTTATCGCTAAATGCTAAAGAGCAACTTAGTTTAATTTTTACTTTAAAAGATTTCAACAATGTTTCCCACGTTACGAACTGCTAAAACCGTTCAAGTTATAATTTGTTTATTCCCAAAACTAATTTTCGCAAGTGTATTATGGTGTCTTAAAACACAGGTCTATGGATAAGGTTGTATGGGTGGTTGTAATTAGGAGTAACGCTGTCTTACAACACAGTAGACAAAAGAGCACTGGGAAAATATGTGTAGCAATTAGAACTTAGCGGGATTAACATCAATCAAAACAGATAATTAATCTCGCCAAACGAAAGTTGCTATAAACATCTTCTCTGCACTCTTTTGTTTATAGGGTTATAAAATGGGTAATTACAACCGCCACTAGTTAATATAATTTTATAGAATTTATTTTACTCGTCATGTCACATTACTTATAAAAATTATTAAAATCAAAACAGCTTTTTTAGATACAGAATGATAATCACCTTAAAAATGTGTTTAACTTTTGTTATAATTTTATTAACGATATCAATTATAAGAAGATATAATTTATCGCTAAGTGCTAAAGAGTAACTTAATTTAATTTATACTTTAAAAGATTTTAACAATATTTCACATGTTACAAACTGCTAAAGCCGTTCAAGATGCAATTTGTTTATTCCCAAAACTAATTTTTACAAATGTGTTATGGTTTCTTAAAGACACAAGCCTATGGATAAAGTTGTATGGGGGTTTGTATATGAGTAAATATTTAAAAGTATATTACCTTACGGATGCGAAACTTGGCAACTAACAGCAAATTTGGAGCGGCGGCTGCTTTCCATCGAAATGGACTTCTGGCGTAGAGCGGTAGAAAGATCAAGGATGGAAATAATAAAGAATGAGGAAATAAGACATACTATGAACACCAAAACAAATATAATAAAAGAAATTCAGCGAAGACAACTGGTGTGGTACGGAGATGTAGAGAAAATGTATGATATACGAAACCCAAAACAAATACTTAAATGGACACCAACAGAAAAAAAAAAGAGAAAGATCAAAGGTTACATGGATGAATGGAATACACAGAGCCATGTCGGAATAAAATCTACCACCAGGGGACTGAGCAGATAAAAGAGGGAACTGGAACGCGCAAGACTATAACACCATATATATACATACATACATACATACATATATATATATATATATATATATATATATATATATATATATATATATATACGAGGCTGGTTTGAAAAGTCCGTGCAAAAATAAAAACTACTTTTGTGTTTGGGTTAAATCTTTTTTATTTTTCGACATAGTGTCCTTTTAGGCTTATACACTTCATCCAACGATGTTCTAGTTTGTTGATCCCTTCCGAATAATAGGATTTGTCAAGTCTGCAAAATATCCATTAGTGTCTGCAATCACCTACTCGTTTGAATAAAATCTTTGTCCCGCCAGCCATTTCTTCAAATTGGGGAACAAATAGTAGTCCGAGGGAGCCAAGTCTGGAGAATAGGGGGGATGTGAAACGAGTTAGAATCCTATTTCCATTAATTTTGCGACCACAACTGCTGAGGTGTGTGCTGGTGCGTTGTCGTGATGGAAAAGGACTTTCTTGTGGGCCAATCGCGGGCGTTTTTCTTGCAGCTCGCTTTTCAAACGGTCCAATAACGATGAATAATATTCACCTGTAATAGTTTTACCCTTTTCCAGATAGTTGATGAGGATTATCCCTTGCGAATCCCAAAAGACAGTCGCCATAACCTTTCCGGACGAAGGAACGGTCTTCGCTTTTTTTGGTGCAAATTCCCCCTTGGTAACCCATTGTTTAGATTGTTGTTTGGTCTCAGGAGTATAATAATGTATCCATGTTTCATCCACAGTGACGAAACGACGTTTAAAGTTCTCCGGATTCTTCTGGAACAGCTGCAAACCATCCTTGCAACACTTCACACGATTCCGTTTTTGGTCAAGCGTGAGCAATCGCGGCACCCATCTTGCGGATAGCTTTCTCATGTCCAAATGTTTATGCAAAATATTATGTACCCGTTCAGTCGAGATGCCCACAGCACTAGCAATCTCACGCACCTTAACTCTTCTGTCATCCATCACCATATCATGGATTTGATCAATGATTTCTGGAGTCGTAACCTCCACAGGCCGTCCAGAACGTTCAGCGACACTTGTGCCCATATGGCCAGTCCGAAAATTTTGAAACCACTTATAAACTGTTCTAATCGAAGGTGCAGAGTCACCATAATGTTTATCAAGCTTCTCTTTAGTCTCCTGAGGCGTTTTGCCTTTCATAAAGTAATGTTTAATCACCACACGAAATTCTTTTTCGTCCATTTCTTGAAAATCACTCGACTTCCTTGATTCACACGAATGCCAAATGGCTGAAACTTGGTGTGCTTTCATTCAAGAGATGCTACTAACTAAACATGACCTCGATACGCGCCGGTGGTGCCATCTCTCGGACTTAATAATAGCAGTGGTTCAATAAAAATAACTAAAACAGTTGAAAGGTAACTGCAAAATTCCATTAAGGCAAAAATTATTTTATCGTTTAAAAACTTATCAACTGTGCTGAGGTTTCAACAAAAAATATGTATATAAAAATAAATATAAACAAAGTATTTTTATTTTTCTGCAGCAGGAGATGAATTTTGCTTGGTCAAAGTAATAGCAGTGTTCACTTAATTCTGGTGTGTTTCAAACCTAAATGGTTTTTGCTCCTTGTGTTCGGTTAAATTGTCAAATTTAGAATAGTTTTGTGTCTGAGCCATCAACACTTTTTCTGTTTTCAATACAACTATGGGAAGGAAGAAGCACTGTTCTCAAGAAAAACGTGAATCGATAAGAAAATTGCGTCGTGATGGAAAATCTTACATGCAGATTCAAAATATTTTGGGATGCTCAGCTATAATGGTAAAAAACGCTTTAAGATGGCAACCTACACCTGAAACTCGTGGTCGTAAATGCAAAACTACATCCAGACATGACACACTTATGGTTCGAGCTTCAAAAGCAAACCCATTTGCTTCGTCAACACAACTTCCGGAGATTGTGGGAGTGGATGTAGCTCCTAGGACGATACGACGACGACTTAAAGAAGCAAAGTTACCAGCAAGAAGTCCGCGTAAGGTACCCTTGTTAAATAAAAGACACAGAAAGACGCGATTAGAGTTCGCGAAGGAACATATTGAATGGCCTCTATTTAAATGGCGTATTATTTGGAAATGTAGGCCGCAGAACATACGTTAGACGCCCTTTAGAAACCGCATATCACCCTCAGTACACTATTAAGACAGTGAAACATGGAGGTTCAAAAATAATGGTATGGGCATGTTTCTCCTACTTCGGAGTAGGGCCTATATTTTGGATTAAAAACATAATGACCGCCAGTGTTTATGTTGAAATTTTACAGGACGTTATGTTGCCCTATGCAGAATATGAAATGCCACTTAAATGGGTTTTATGCATGACAATGACCCAAAAACATGGCAGTCGATTATGTAAACAATTTTTAGAAAAGAAAAAAAACTAATGTCTTAAATTGGCCAGCTCAAAGCCCAGATCTGAACCCGATAGAAAATCTGTGGGGCGATATTAAAGATAGCGTAGCACGTGAAAAACCTAAGAATCAAGACGAGCTCTGGGCTGTAATCAGAGATTCTTGGAAAAGCATTCTTGTTTTTAGATGTCAAGATTTGGTTAACTCTATGCCACGACGTTGTGAAGCTGTCATAGCCAATAAAGGGTTTACAATTAAGTACTAGGTGTGTCTGATGCTCATGAAAGAAAAATATTGTTAATTAGTTTTACGGTTTTTTTTAACAGTAATTTTAGTAAAACACTGCTATTATTTTGTCCACCATAATTATTAGAAATTTGTCATTTTTCTTTGATTTTTAAGAATTTAATTAATTAGCCTTATATTACTTTGATGCATCTTAGGTGGGCTTCAAAGTTAACATATTTATGTTTTAGTTGTTCTATTAAAAAAACTTAATAAATATGTTTTGATAAAAATTTAGTAAGCACCGATATTATTTTGACCACAACTGTGTATATATATATATATATATATATATATATATATATATATATATATATATATATATATATATATATATATATATATATGTATATATGGATATATATATATATATATATATATATATATATATATATATATATGTAAATATATATATATATATATATATATATATATATATATATATATGTATATATATATATATATATATATATATATATATATATATATATATATATATATATATATATACAGTCGACTCTCTATATAGTGAAAGACCAAAATGTTGACCGAAATTTCACTATAGAAAGTTTTTTCACTATATAAAGAGAAAATCCGTATATATTGCTATGTATGTAGGTCTTCAAAAAATTGCACTATATAGAGTTTTTCACTATATAGAGTTTCACTATAAACAGTGTCGACTGTATATATATATATCATATATATATATATATATATATATATATATATATATATATATATATATATATATATATATATATATATATATATATATATATATATATATATATATATATATATATATATATATATATATATATATATATATATATATATATATATCTATAATATATATAAAATGCAACGTCTCTCTGTCTGTCTGTCTGTCCGTGTGTCCGTTAGTGCGCTTATCACTGGAGAACCACTTATCCGATTTACGTACTTTTTTTTAAAACATACATATGTTTTCTGGCCAGGTTATAGGCTATATTTTATTCCGATAGGTAGCATAAGGATTGAGTAGTGACGTAATATAGTGAATGAAGTCGGAAAAAAGTTTGCCGCTAGCGCGTTCCATTGCAATATACAGCTTAAACCATTAAATATGGAACAATATTATGTAGCAGAGAATATCTATAATCTATAATATATATAAAATGCAATGTCTCTCTGTCTGTCTGTCTGTCCATTAGTGCGTTTATCACGCGAAAACCACTTATCCGATTTATGTGTCTTTTTCTTAAATTCATACATATATTCTTTGGCCAGGTTATATAATAATAATAATAATCCATATCTATAATATGAATAAAATGCAACGTCTCTCTGTCTGTCCGTTAGTGCGCTTATCCCTTGAGATCCACTTATCCGATTTACGTGGTTTTTTTAAATTCATACATATGTTCTCTGACCAGGTTATAGATATATATTTTATTACATCTATAATATATATAAAATGCTACGTATCTCTGTCTGTTTTTCCGTTTTTGCGTTTATCACTGGAGAACCACTTATCCGATTTACGTGCTTTTTTTTTAAACATGCTAAACCATTAAATATGGAACAATATCATGTAGCAAAGAATATCTATAATATATAAAAAATGCAACGTCTCTCTGTCTGTCTGTTTGTCCGTTAGTGCGTTTATCACTGGAGAACCACTTATCCGATTTACGTGCTTTTTTATTAAACATACATATTTTCTCTGACCAGGTTATAGGATATATTTTATTACGTTAGGTGACATAAGGAATAAGCAGTGACGATAAATAGTGAATAAAGTCGGAGAAAAGTTTGCTGCTAGCGCGTTCTCTTGCAATACACTGCCTAAAGCATTAAATATGAAACAATATCATGTAGCAAAGATATAATATATATAAAATGCAACGTCTCTTTGTCTGTGTGTCTGTCCGTTAGTGCGCTTATCACTCGAGAACCCCTTATCCGATTGACGTTTTTTTTTTTTGTTCTCTGGCCAGATTATCTATAATATTTTGCCTAGAATATATATAAAATGCAACGTCTCTTTGTCTGTCCGTTAGTGCGCTTATCACTTGAGAACCACTTATCCAATTTACGTATTTTTATAAATTTATACATAGGTTCTATATAATTCGATACAAGCCTAGATAATGGGAGATAATGTGAGATAATGGGAGATAATGTGAGATAATGGGAGATAAGGAGAAATGATGGGAGATAGGTCGAGATAAGCCTCGATAATGGGAGATAAGGTGAGTTAATGGGAGATAAATATAAATAATGTGAGATAAGGAGAAATAATGGCAGGTAAGCAGAGATAAGTCTAGATAATGGGAGTTATGGTGAGATAATGGGAGATAAGGAGAAATAATTGGAGATAAGCAGAAATAATGGAAGATGAGCAGAGATAAGCCTAGATAATGGAAATTATGTAGAGATAATGGGAAATAAGGAGAAATATTGAGAGATAAGGGGACATAATGGGAGATATTTTATTACGTTGGGTAACATACGGAATAAGCAGTGACGATAATGGTGAATAAAGTCCACGCGAGCGGAGCTAGTATATATATATATATATATATATATATATATATATATATATATATATATATATATATATGTAATGAAAGACTGATTTTGTCATATTTCCACTTTATTTAATTTCACTGAAACTGTATGACGCGTTTCGCTATACTATAGCTTCTTCTGATACAAAATGATATTTTATCATTTTGTATCAGAAGAAGCTATAGTATAGCGAGACGCGTCATAGAGTTTCAGTGAAATTAAATAAAGTGGAAATTTGACAAAATCAGTCTTTCATTACATTTGTTATGAATTTCCATTAAGTAACAGCCACAACAATTCAAAGTATATATATATATATATATATATATATATATATATATATATATATATATATATATATATATATATATATATATATATATGAGACAATTATTTATGCTTTGAAATTGAAGCAATTTAACAATCTACAATTTTAACATTGCTCTTCAAATTATTTTAGGTACTCTATTAGATAACATATGAGAAGTATGTATAATAAGAAAAAGTATTTGCTAATAAAAAAATTCTAGTTTTCAGAAGCCATTCTCATAAAAACTTTGGATTTTTGACATAAGGCATGGTACATGAAAGTTGTCGAGAATCTCCCAGAAAATCCAAAAAATTTTAAATATGTGAGGTTTAAAACTTTATGACTGTAAATTCTTCATTAATGCAAGTCGTATAGTCCACGCTGGCAATGCGACGAACGCATACTTGTAGTTAATAAAGGAAAATATATGAACAATAAAACTCAAAAACCGATTTTCTACATTCCAAGTTAAATTAAATGTACGTGGTATAAAACCGAAACCACCTCCGAAAGAATTCTTTCAAATGGAATTTCGCTTTTGGATTGTAAAACTTTTAATGTTAAATAAATTTGGATTTAGGAACTGCTATTATGACTTTTTAGAGATTAACTAAAAGTCGAAAATTAAACTCCGGTATTTTCTTCGGTTAACGGCTCTTAAGGGATTTTAGAGATTTTAATTTTTGTACTTTTAAAATTCTAAAATTCTAAGGGAAGGGATGGGAAATAAAATTATAAATAAAATAATTCATTGTAATATGATGAAAGATAATTTTATTGTGAATAGTTTCGTGTTGAAATTTTAATATGATTATTTAAATTTTGGAAAATTTCCTGTTTATGTACTGAACCTCTACCGTCTGAATAGGAAATTACTTATATTAGTTCGTCTTGAGCCCGCATTCATAGGCGTTCTTTAAATAGCTTTCAGACCTTCAATTCGCTTTGAGTTTATGTTTTTTTTTTTTAGAGTCGAAAAATCACTCCTTGAATTCCACTTGAAAGTCGGGATAGTGGTTTGTAGTTTGTCTCCGATTCTTGTTGAAAACTTATAACCTTGAAATTCTTGTTTTTTATACACCAGATAAATTATCAAAGGAAATGTACTCGTGATAATGTTCGTTCAATCTACACCGTGTGGAGAACATTCCAGAATTTTTTCAAAATTTTTTGCTTAGTAGCTAGGGCGGCCATAAATGAACGTCATCATTTATGGCAAGAAAACTTATGGAGCAATATAGAAAAAAGCTGGGGCATAGAAAGGAATACGGCAAAATCATAACATATGACAGTTGAGTATGCAATGATGCATGTGACGATATATCATACGAATAGACTGTGAATTGATGCTCAAGAGCAAAAATGGTGAGGATCACCTAACTTAAGCATCCTATTTTTTTTGTAGCTAACTAAAACACTTGGGAGAAGAATATAAGGGTATCAGGGAATTTTGGATTATTGGAATAATTCGCCATTACAGACTTAAAATTTTACCTTCCCTGTTATCCACTTTAATTGTGTTATCATTAGGAGTGAGACGAAGATAGCTGCCACTATAGAAGCTGACAAATTAACATATCAGAAATGGTTTAAAAGAAATCCCTAAACTGCAGGGTTACAGAAAATAAAGCAGACTTTCTGAGATAGGAACCTACACTACGTTATGTAGCTGTAGTAGAAGTCAAAAATTAGCAGAAATGGCGGACAATATTGTAGTAAAATTCGTTTTCTTATTGAAGTTTTTTTTGAGACCCTTTTAAAACTGAAAGAATGTATGTACTGCTATGTTTAGCATTTGCTGTCAGAATAGGAATCAACCCCTCACTGCGCTTGATCTTCCCGGCAGGTACCCTTAACGAGGCCAAAAACTATCCAACCTCCCCAAATAAGGAAAATTTCCCAAAATCCAAGACTATCGTTCAGGTTAACGCCCAAGCACCATCTTTAGGTTCGGTGGGATAATATCTACGACCTAAACTAGTTAGCTCTTTCTCAGGCAAGTTCGATCTTTTTACTCTTCCTGTTAATTTGATCTCTCCTGAAAACCCTAAAGGCGCCACCGAAGTTTATTTTCTACAGCAGACTTGGACGGCCAGAGGAACAAATTTGGAAAAAAACTGTAAAATATTTTATTAACAATAAAAGACAATGAATGAAAAAGATTTACATTTACCTTTAAAGATATCTGAGTAAATTTAATTACCTTAGAATCAAGAAATGAATTTTGAACTTCTATAATACCAAAAAAATAAATCTTACAAAACTAGACACTTGCAATGTTGGCGTATGGTTTACCATACTAGAAAGTTCTAGCGTTGGTGACGTACTACAAGTATTACTAATAGTCAATTAAAGAAATACAGTACTTAAAGTTAAATAATGATGTATATGTGTTTGCAAAGATATCGAATCGAGGAGATTTTAACTAGTGAATTTACAAAACTTACTCGAAGTTTCGATTCTATGCGAATTAAAATAATAAATATGAAAATGTTATGGTTGAAAGTTTTCTATTCGGTCCTCCTAATGATGGAGAAGGAACACGAACTGGGTGATTCTCCAAAACGTTGGATGGATGGTACAGTGTGTACGTGGGTCTTTTAAGTCTCAAGTCCTGCTGGTACAGTCAAAAGTACTCTTACCCCAATGGTAAAAGAAAATTTCAAAGTGGTAATTTGGTTGGGTAAGACCACAATCCATATGAAAGTTGAAATGACGGTTGATTCAAAAGGAATCCAAGGATTAAAATCCAAAAACCAAAAAGTCCAAAACTCCAAAAACAAAACCCTGGAACAAAGAAACATCCTTGTTTAGGACATTATATTTCAATAAGTGTCAGAAACTTCTCGAAGAGAATTCGACTTCAATAGTTATTCAAAAAAATTAGCAATCCCGTATAATAGCTACTCACCTCGAGTCTTTAAAATGCTCTTCTGCACTTTTCGGTAATAAAAATATCGCCCATAAATTGCTGATACGGTATCTAAACCAAAAGCCTTGAACAGTTCCTCAACCGGGAATTTCAGCTTTTTAACAATGGGCACAACGCCCGTTTTTTGTAAAACTTTTTAAAAATACTGAATTACTAAACTGAAAGTATCGTGACAGAGAGAAAGAGATAGTGATCGCTAACGTGATTTTTGCTTTAAATAGGATTGTCCCATTCCGGATTTTTACTTCCTCTTCCGGGGACAAAATGTGCAATTTGAAAATATTCCAAAAAATTAAAGATTCGAACACTGGTTTGCGTCGAACATGAAATGAGAAAAAATCAACTCAACAAACTCGAGGATTTATCTTCACTCTATATCAATACATTTGTAATGGTGCGACAAAAAATAAAGCGTATTATTCGCTGACATAAAATAATAAACAAATTGGCTTTGAGCCAACTTTGGCAACGCAGCATTTCAAAACTTTAAGACATGTGACGTATCACCTCAGGATGTCAATTCTGTTTATTTGCCAAATCAGGATTCAATTGTAAATCTATTCATGAAAATGAAATGCAAAAACCACTATGGAAACCATATTCTAGTTCCTTACATGACACTGGTAAAATTTGGAAAATATTTTAAGAAAATTACAAGGTTATGTCACCTTGACATAAATAAACAATATCAAGGAAAACGATTAGTTTTCTCAAAGAAAATTAAATAAAAAAATAAGGTACATCAATTTATAATTTAAGAAAATTTAATTTAATCTAAACTATATTTTAATTTTCTGATCATTTAATTCTATCAGACTATGAAAAGCAAAAGATAGGCAAAATATTCTCGAGGGCAAATTTTGACTATAACATTATCAAATTTCAAATAAGTATGATGAACTGCATGCAAATAAAACAAAGTGATCTTTACAGTGGTGCATATGTCTAGGGTTTATAAAGTCATAGTTCCAAATAAAGTTTACTTTTATACTTACCCTAAAGAACATAATGATCATGGCCACGTGCAGAAGTTGTAGATAGTGACTTTCGGAACTTCGCTTAACTATTAAAAGCTCAGGTACGTCCCACAAAACCTTTGGAAACATTCTTCACAAGGACAGGAAGAAAACCACATGACATGTATCATAGAACAATACCCACCTAGTATGGAAATACTAGATCGAAGTAACATTCCGGAAAGCAGCACAACCGTAAAATTCTACCAGTTATTGGATGTGCATAAAAATCGTTTAACTGCAAATATTTACGTACCTGTCTAGTTAGCTACCATACAACCGCTTACTAAGGGCACTAATAGGTGCACTTTAGTGCATCGGAAAACTGTAGCTACAAAAGGACCAGCAAAGGCCCAAAATTAAAGAATACACCGCACAATAAGAAGACAAATTCCTGAAGAAAGTCATTGCCTACAATAATTTAGAAGAATTAGAAACAAACTTCTCGCTTGTCCCAACAATTTCAGGTCCTTTTGGGCAATCGCTAAGACAGTTAGTCAAGATTTCACCAAATCCACCATACCACCACTCACACGAATATATAATTCTATTGCAACGATACCTGTTGAAAAAGCGAACTTGTTGGCTGAACTCTTTGCTTCACATTCTACTGTTGATTTCCAAGGAAAAACACAACCAACTATTCCCATATTACAGTCAAGGAGGCTCGATTTTGTCTTCACAGCGTATTTTAATTAAGCTAGACACCGAAAAGGCTTCTGGCGCTGACGAAATACCTGCTATAGTTCTCAAAAACTATGCGAAGACTGTTAAACCTATTCTATAGAAAGGGAATATTTCCTTCCAGCTAGAAAGTCCCACAGTTCAGCCGATACCTAAAAAAGGCAAGAAGACCTGGCCAAATAACTACCGATCAGTCGCACTGCTTTTAATAATATTCAAAGTCATGGAAAAGTTTATCAATCAGCATCTTCTGAAATATCAACAATATTAGCGATCCAATATGGCTTTTGTAAACATAGACCAACAGAAGATCTTCTGACCTATGTAACACATGTTTGGAGCAACCCAATGGAACACTTTGGAGAATCTCGAGCGGTTGGTTGCTCTTGACATGTCCAAGGCATTCGACCGTGTTTGGCACGATGGACTGTTGGATAAGTTACGCTCTTATGGTATGTCTAAAAAGTTTCGTTTGTAACTCTTATGTTTCCTCAGAGTGGCGGTCGACGGATTTCTTTCTAACACCTTCACTATCAACGCCGGTGTGCCCCAAAGCTCCATACTGTCTCCTACACTATTTCTCATTTACATTAACGATCTGCTGGGAAAGGCCGAGAATCCAATCTACAGCCTTGCAGATGACAGTATGCTTATCTCTTCATTCACTCTGAACACTCGGACATCGGCTACTCAGGCAAATATCCGCAAACAACAGGAGATCGTTCAACTTAACAAAGACCTGGAAGAAATTCTATCTTGAGGTGACAGTAACTAACTTGAATTTAACGCTACAAAAACCCAGGCGGCAGTATTTTGTAAAAAAGTTAACGTTGCTGAACCCAACATAGTCATCTCAGGGCACTCCATTCCCCTAGCATTGCCACTCAATTTGTTGGGCGTTAATTTGGGAGCAAATATATCCTGGTATGAACATGTTGCAGGCATAGCAAGGAGAGCTTCTCAAAAGTTGGGAATATTATTTGGAACCAGAAAGCTTTACACTCCGCAACAACTGTCAATTCTTTACAAAGCTCAAATTCGACCAACTATGGAATACTGCTCCTATGTTTGGGGCTGCGCTCCCAAACACACACTGCATTTGTTGGATTCTGTTCAGAGAAGAGCTGTTCGCCTGATTGGAGAACAGGAACTGCCCGGGTGCCTTGATTCGCTGGTACATTGAAGAACGGTTGGCGACTTGAGTCTGTTCTACAAGTATTTTCACGGAAAGTGTTCGAAGGATGTAGCCCGCTTAACAGGTTGACTGCCGACCACTCCGATCGGAGTGCGTCGGGTCTCTTCGCCAACGCCGTCTACTCCGATCGGAGTTCGACATGCGTTCTTACGAAACGTTTTAGTATTCCATCGGCGTTGTATATGAAACGTGTTTCTAGTGGTGGCGTTGCTTAAAAACGCAAGTTCTAACAGGTGCTTAAGTGGTTCCGCGGATTTGCTTTTGGTTTGGTTGTAATCTGCCGTACAATATGGACAATCAACCTGGGCCTTCTGGTATTAAAAAAAGACATTGTAGTGTGTATAGACCCTATTCGGCCACATCAAACACTTCCTAGCCTTGATGAGATAAAATGGAACGACAGAGGTGCGTTAAAACAAATTTTGTTCCAGAAAACCCAGGAATTATTGGTGCAAATTCCAGGACAGGGTGCACCTATCGATTTTTTCAAAATGATCATTGATGATGATTTTTTACAAACTATTGTAGAACGAACGAACTCTTACGCAGTCGAGGTTTTGCTGCGCCCAGAAACAAGTACAAAATCACGTATTACTAATTTTAAAGATCTTACTCTTGACGAACTAAAAATTTTTTTGGCCCTGTTACTTCACACTGGCACAATATCCTTGAGCCGTCTTAACGATTATTGGAAAACTGATCCGCTATTTAATCTACCTGTTTTTAGAAAATATATGTCAAGGAATAGATTTTTGCTTATCTTGAGGTGTTTGCATTTTACATCTCCAGATATGGATCCGGCAGATCGGCTAGGAAAGATTAAATTTGTGGCAGATTTTTTTAACAACAAGATGGGAGAAATTTACTATCCTGGAAGAGAGTTGTCTTTGGATGAAGCTATGGTACTTTATCGGGGTCGTCTCCAGTTTAAACAGTATATCAAGAATAAGCGTCATAAGTATGGTATGAAGTTATACATGCTGACAGAGCCTAATGGACTTATTTTGAAAATTTCGTGTCTACGAAGGTGCGACAGATGTTTATGGTGGAAGCGGACATACTGAAAAGATTGTTTTACATTTATTGGAGGAAAAATTGGGTGTGGGACATGCTGCTTATCTAGACAATTTTTACAATAGTGTTAATTTAGCTAGGAAATTACTTCAACAAAATACATACTGCACTGGTACGCTGAGAGCTGAGAGGAAAGATAATCCGAAAGAGGTAATGAGTGCAAACTTAAAACGTGGTGAGAATAAATCTATGTTTTGCAATGGAGTGCATGTCGGAAAATGGCGCGATAAACGCAATATTCAATACATTTCAACAGAATTTGGAAGCGAAATGGGCATTTTTAAAAACAAAAGAAATCAAGAATCTGAAAAAACCTTCCGCAATCATTGGATATAATGCTTTTATGTCCGGTATAGATAGACAGGATCAAATGATGGCATATTATCCTTGCAGCCGTAAAACCATTCGGTGGTACAAAAAGTTATTCATGCATGTGCTGCAAATGAGCATGATAAACGCCTATTTTTTGTACAATAAATATTCGCGGTCTGACCAGTTACGGTTATATGACTTCCGATTGGATGTCATAAGAAATTTACTAGCCAGACGACCAATTACTAATTTGCTGCAAATTCCTCCAGGCCAAATAAATGTCCACAGCATTAGCAAAGTAGAAAAAATTGTTAGTGAAAAAAAAGGAACTAAAGAAACAAAACGGGTAAGCAGAAAGGAATGCAAAGAATGCAGGAAAAATAAAATAAGAAAGCAAACAGTGTATGAATGCAAAATGTGCCCTGGACAACCAGGTTTTTGCCTTAATTGCTTTGAGGATTACCATAAAAATGTACAAAAATGATTTAGAAATAAATGTTTTGAGTTCATGAGTTCGATTTATTATTTCTTTACTTATTTAATTGGACACTCCGATCGGAGTGTTCGGCATCTAGTAAAAATTTTCACTTGCAATGCCGATTACTCTAATTACTCTAATATTTTGAATGGCACATAAAAAAAACACATCCAAGACTCATTTTAATTCATATTTACCACAATAAAATAAAAATATTTGGAAAAATCTTACCGGCGTCAACCACAAACTCAAAAATATAGATCGGCAGTCAACCTGTTAATTCCTCCCATAGCAATGCATGTTAGAAATATACGTCGCGCTAGTACTTCACAACCGTATGTGGTTCAGCTTGTTACTCCGCTTACAATGCTTTTCAAGCAGTCTTTTATATGGAGAACATCATCCCTTTGGAATAATTTGCCCAGGTCTGTGTTTCCGACCGAGTACAATTTACAGCGATCCAAGAACAATGTGGATCGCTTTTTCCGCACACATGCCGCTCCTGGAGCGTTTTAGGGGCTTCCCTGTAGCACGTGTACTAGACCCATAAAAAAAAATCCTAAAAACACCATGAGATACCCATAAAATATTGAAAATACTTTCTAAGTATAACTTATCGGAGTAACGAATGGTATTTTTAGTTTAGGTGCCCAGAGGTAAAACTAGATGCCCAAAAATATTGGAAAAATAATGCATGACTAAATCCGATTAAACGCTCTAAATTTATTGCACGATTTTGTACTGATGTCCAAGAAATACTTTTTAAGTTCTATAGTCAGGGGTGCTCAAACCGTTATCGCGATCGACAAGTCGATCGCGAGTGCTTTTTGAGTCGATCTCGAGAAAAAAATTCTCGATATCGAACTATTCACAGATTTTGTTTTAGGTAACTAAAACAAAATGTAATGAATAAACTACTAAAATTTATTCGATACACAATTAGGCCAGAATAACCCCCTCATCACTTTCTTTTATCGTAATAACCCCCTGCTAGCGGCAAAAGGCGGCTTTATCAAAGGAACGCGCGGTACTTGTCAAAGAAAAGCCGCGTTTTTGATTCCCGCCGATTTTTCTAGAAACTACGAGCGGCGTGTTTGACGGGAACATTCGAGACTTCGTTCGCGCCGATATAAATGTTGCGCCTGCAGGAATAGGAGTCAGTCTGAGTTGTAACTTAAAGGCGATACATCGATACAAAGTTTATTAATAAATAGTCCAAAATGAGTGCGGCGAAGAAAAGTAAAACTTATCATTTTAATAACGATTGGGAGGAAGAATTTTTGTTTTGTATAGTAAAGGATAAGTGCATTTGTCTCATTTGCCGTGCGTCAGTTGTAATACCTAAGCGTGGGAACTTTTAGAGGCATCATAAAACGGTTCATAAAAACTATGAAAAGGATTTTCCGTCACAGAGTGAATTAAGAAAACGAAAAGTACGTGATTTGATAACTTGTTTGAAAAAAGAACAAACCATGTTCACAAGACCAGCCAAACAATCAAAAGCTGCAACGATCGCGTCATTTAAAATATCTCATATATTGGCGAAACACAAGAAACGATTTGATGATGGATTGGTTGTGAAGGAAGCATTTATCGAAGCGGGTGAGACTTTATTTGGAGATTTTAAAAATAAAATAGAGATTATGTCTGCTATTAGAGAACTTCAGTTATCTCGTCCGACTGTCACAAGGCGTGTTGAAGTCATGAGTCAGGACATGGCAGATAAACTAAAACATGATATCATGGAATGTACATACTCTTCTTTACAATTCGACGAATCCACCGATATGATAGACACTGCCCAGCTGTATATTTTTATTCGAATGGTATTCAATGACATGTCGGCTAAGGAAGAGTTTTTGACAATGATTCCTCTGAAAGGAAAGACCCGTGGCGAAGATATATATGACGTTTTCTTCAATTTTGTAACAAACTACAAGCTACCAATATATAAACTAGTGTGCATTACAACCGATGGAGCACCAGCAATGACTGGAAACGAATACGGTTTTGTGGCATTGTGTCGAGCTAATGATGATTTCCCTTCATTTTTCTCTTTCCATTGCATTATACATCAACAAGTTTTGTGTTCAAAAGTTCTAAACATGGAGGAGATTATGGGCATGGCAATAAAAATTGTGAATTCGATCCGTACACGTAGCTTGCAACGACGGCTCTTTAAATTGCAGTTTTATTTAACTTATTTATTTTACTGAATTTAATTTATTTAACTTATTTATTTTACTGAATTTAATTGATTTAACTTATTTATTTTACTGAATTTAGTTTATTTAACTTATTTATTTTATTGAATTTAGTTTATTTAACTTTTTTATTTTACTGAATTTAGTTTATTTAACTTTTTTATTTTACTGAATTTAATTTATTTAACTTTTTTATTTTACTGAACCAGTGGTTGAGTCGCGGAAAATTCCTAGAAAGGTTTCAAGAATTATTGCCCGAAATAACAGCTTTTCTGAACGAAAGAGGTGACGACACTCAGATGCTGAAAAACAGAAAATGGCTGACTGATTTGGCATTTTTGACAGACATCACAATGCATTTAAACACCATTAATTTGGAGCTTCAAGGTAAAGGAAAACTATTATTGAGATGATTAGCGCAATAAACGCATTCAAAAGTAAATTGCAACTTATGATAGATCAACTGAAAAGAAAGGATCTGAAAAATTTTCCGTCTTTGAAAGCAAGGATATCAAATATTTTGGGCCAATTCGAAACACGTTTTTATGATTTCAGTAAATTGGCAAATATCGCATCATTTATGAGTTATCCTTTTTCGTGTAAAAACATTAAGGAATTAGCTACTCAAATAGCAAGTCAGTTTAACATGGACTCATGTTCTGTTGAAAATGAATTAGTGCAGATTATATCAGATATATGTTACATCTCAAAGCCACAGCACCTGATACAAAATTCTGGTGTTTTATATCTGAAGATAAATATCCGAATCTAAGGCAAATCGCCCTTCAACTGACGGCAATGTTTGGGTTAACTTACTTGTGTGAGTCTGCATTTTCTGAAATGAAGATAATTAAGTCAAAATATCGCAATCGACTAACTGACGAACATATGTCATCATGCTTGCGATTAGCACTCGGTAATTACGTACCATCTTAAGAAAAGTATGCCGAGGACATGCAGTGCCACGCTTTAACATCCAAAGTCACTCTTTAGTTAAGTTTAGACACTAGAACTCGTTTTTTTTTTTATAGGTCTAGCACACGTGCTACAGGGAAGTCCCTAAAGCGCTACAGGAGCGACACGTGTGCGGAGAAAACGATTAACGTTGTTCTTGAATCGCTGTAGATTGGACTCGATGGGAAACACAGTCCTGGGTAAACCATTCCAAAGGTATGATGTTCTCCATATAAAAGACTGCTTGAAAAGCGTTGTACGAGGAGTAACAAGCTGAACCTCATACGGATGAGAAGCATCAGCGCGACGTGTACTTCTAATATGCACCGCTCTAGGAGGAATCAAACGGGCCACATCTTTCGAACACTTTCCATGAAAGTACTTGTAGAATAGGCTCAAGTCGCCAACCGTTCTTCGATGTTCCAGCGAATCAAGGCCGTCGGTCAATTTCGGGTGTCCAATCAGACGAACAGCTCTTCTCTGGATAGAATCCAACAAATGCAGTGTATGTTTGGGAGCGGAGCTCCAAACATGGGAGCAGTATTCCATAGTTGGTCGAATTTGAGCTTTGTAAAGAATTAACAGTTGTTGTGGAGTGTAAAGCTTTCTGGTTCGAAACAATATTCCCAACTTTTGAGAAGCTCTTCTTGCTATGCCTGCAACATGTTCATGCCAGGACATATTTGCTCCCAAATTAACGCCTAACAGATTGAGTGACGATGTTAGAGGGATGGAGTGCCCCGACATAACTATGTCGGGTTCTGCAACGTTAACTTTTTTAGAAAAAACTGCCGCCTGGGTTTTTGTAGCGTTAAATTCCACTTGGTTACTGTCACCCCAAGATAGAATTTCTTCCAGGTCTTTGTTAAGTTGAATGACTTCCTGCTGTCTGCGGATATTCGTCTGAGTAGTCGATGTCCGAGCGTTCAAAGTGAATGAAGAGATAAGTGTACTGTCATCTGCAAAGCTGTAAATTGGATTCTCGGTCTTTCCCAGCAGATCGTTAATATAAATGAGGAAGAGAGTAGGAGACAGTATGGAACCTTGGGGCACACCGGCGTTGATAGTGAAGGTGTTAGAAAGAAATCCGTCAACTGCCACTCGTAAAGAACGCTCTCTGAGGAAACATGAGAGCCACAAACAGAACTTTTCAGACATACCATAAGCACGTAGCTTAGCCAACAGCCCATCGTGCCAAACACGGTCAAATGCCTTGGATATGTCAAGAGCAACCGCTCGAGATTCTCCAAAGTGTTCAATTGCGTTGTTCCAAACATGTGTTACATAAGTCAGAAGATCTCCTGTTGATCTATTTTTACGAAAGCCATATTGGTGATCACTAATAATGTTGAATCCTTCAAGATATTTTAGAAGATGCTGATTGATAGCCTTTTCCATGACTTTCGATATTATTGAGAGTAGTGCGATTGGTCGGTAGTTATTTGGCAAGGTCTTCTTGCCTTTTTTAGGTATCGGCTGAACTGTGGCACATTTCCAGCAGGAAGGAAATATTCCCTTTCTGTAGGATAGGTTGAAAAGTCTACAGAAAACTGGTGTTAGTTCCCTCGCACAGTTCTTGAGAACTATGGCAGGTATTCCGTCAGCGCCTGAAGCCTTTTTGGTGTCTAGCTTCATCAAAATCCGTTTTATAATACGCTGTCTGAAGACAATATCGGGCATCCTTGACTGCACTATGGGAATAGTAGGTGGTGTTTTTCCTTGGAAATCGACAGTAGAATGTGAAGCAAAGAGTTCAGCCAACAAGTTCGCTTTCTCAACAGGTGTCGTTGCAATAGAATTATCTGGCCGTGTGAGTGGTGGTATGGTGGATTTGGTGAAATTTTGATTAACTGCCTTAGCGACTGACCAAAAGGACCTGGAATTGCCGGGACAAGCGAGAAGTTTGTTTCTAATCCGTTGATTGTGTACCTCCTTGGTTTCGTCGATAATTTCTTTGCATCTGTTCCTGGCACGAACAAAGATGTTACGATTTATGGTGTTAGGATCTTCACGCCACTGTCGGTATGCAAGATGTTTAGAAGCAACAGCTTCTTTGCATTTTAGGTCAAACCAAGGCTTGCCGTTGGAAGGGCATTTCTTCGAAAAAGGGATGTAAGCATCCATACCGGCCAAAATAACATCGGAAACCTCCCTGGTGCAGTCAGATGGGTCGTCGGATCGAAAACAAACGTCCAACCAAGGGAAAGTTCGAAAATATTCCATGAGATCTTCCCATTTAGCAGATTTGTAGTGCCAAATCTTGCGCGGTTTGGGCGCCTCTCTGTCACTGATTGGTAGAATACTCGATGTCGAAAGTAGTTTATGGTCGGAAGAACCTAACGGTGGATTTACGCTGACCGTGTAAATCTCCGGATTAGTGGTTAAAAACAGATCAAGAAGACTGGCGAACTCTCCGTCTCGATCAGGGATCCGTGTTGGTTCATCAATAAGCTGAGTCAAGCCACAACTGATTGAAAATGATTCGGCTTCACGACCTTGTTCGTCGGTAGTATTTGAATATTTAAGCCAGTTGATGTTGTGGACATTAAAGTCGCCCAGGATGGCAATTTCAGCATTTGGATAGTTAATTTGTAAATGATCTATGGTGTCTGCAAGAGAAGCGAAAAGTGTTCTAAAGTTTGTATCACTTGGTGGTCGATAGAGGATACAGACGAACCTTGTGGTTGGTTGAGTCGTTATTTTTTAACCACATAACATCAAAGTTTGGGGGCTCCAGAGCCTCTTCTCGTTGGCAAGAGAGGTCGCTTCTGACATAAAGACAGATTCCAAAGTTACGCCTAAATCGGGAATAGAAATCGTACCCAGGATAAAGATAGTTTACTGTGCTGGTCGATGAACTGACCTTAGTTTCACAGAGAGCGAGTACATGAGGTTTATTTGATTGCAGGTGTTGGTGCACTGAATTTATGTTCGAATTTAAACCTCGTATGTTGCAAAAATCCATTTTGAAAGAACCAATAAACTCGCTATTTTGAATAATTATGAGTCTTTTCATTGGCATTTTAGAGCAGACTTACACTTACCTTGACTAAAAAAATGCATATTGTGCGGAAAACTAATATCTATGCCACGATACACCCTACCTAGACGACAATCCTGCATCACACTTACTTGCAGCCTCTCAGAGTCGATCGATCGTAGTCTAACAATATTGAGGTAGATCGCCAGCAGTTCAAGTTTGAGCACCCCTGTTCTATAGTCTCCAGTATATTCCGGTTAATTTTTTAAATTTTTTTATTAATATAAATGATATTTTTAGGACATTCTTTTATACATTTACAATGCAAATAAATGAAACAACCCTATAAGTAATTTTTTGTCCTGTCTAACTCACTTAACGTTTGAAATGTTTACATGCAATTTATTTTCTAACCGAAAAAGGTCTTCAAGTTGACGTTTCCGTAGGGAAAACGTAAAATGTAAGATTTGTATTGACCGACCCTATATAAGGCCCTTGAGAGTTAAAGCATCAAATAAGGGTTATTTTAACAGGTACTATAATAGCCTAAAAACATATGAAGGGACAAAGTAAAAATATTGATTACCACTTTATTTTGGTGGTGTGTATTAGTCTTCATTTATTTGGAAAATCATTTTGTTACTCTTGATTCACAGCCCCACAAAAAAAAAGTGGGGTATACTTTTGATGCGATATATCAGATCCGTAGTATTTTTGCCCGCTGATCACGAATCTGACGTCAGAATATCGCCATCACATCCCAATTTTGTTCTAACCCCCAAAAAAATAGGTAAAAATTAGTAAAAATTAAGAAAAATATACTCCTAAAAAATTGATTCAAGCTTTTTCATGAATCCAAAGATGTATTAATATGTATTCGGACACGCTAAGCTAATATTCATCGGTTGGATTGAGCCATACAGTTCTGTTTTCTTTATAACCTTAATAAATCAGACAGATATAGTGCTTCTCGAATGCAAAAACGAATTCAAATTAAAATTCAACCGATCTTTACCAAATTTGGTACACGGTGGTTTTTTGGGTTGCTGGTCACGAATCTGAGGTTGGATTTGCAAAATTCAAGATGGCAGATGTTTTCGCGCCATTTTGAACGCCGAGAAAATTCATCGGTCGATTCTTATTCTTCTACCTGCATCCAGGGCACCTCCACGTGGTGACGGTGGGCGACGGTGTTACTCCACTAGCCGGCAGAGTCCCTGGATAACGGCTTAGATGCCGTCATGGCAGGTAGAAGAAAGAGAATTACGATGCAGGGACTCGGAAACCAAGTATCGGCGGTTGGTCAGGGTGGGAAAACGGACCCGCAGCCGTCGTCATCCAGCGACCGTAGCTCTTCATGTGTGGGTAACTTGGCTCATGTAGAGTATAATGCTACAAGAAAACGGTCTCACGGTACAAGGACTTTTCATAAGTGCGATAAAAACAGTGATTCATTTTGTTATATTTGCTGTCAACACGTATTGAGTAAAATGGGGTCACCGATAACGGATAAGATTAAAACCTTATATAAGGATTGTTTTAACATTGAAATACAGCACCAGGATACAGATTGAGTTCCCCACATCATTTGCAGTTCTTGCAAAATAATGTTGTACATCAATAAGAAGGCGATTAAATATTCCAGACCAGCAATATGGAATAGACCATACAGTGAAAATGATTGCTACTTTTGTATGAATGTTGTATCTAGGCATAACCGAAAAAATAAAAGCACTATTACTTATAACGATGTTTCGACAGTAACAAGACTAACTAAACTAATTCCGCCTCCTGAACCACTTGATGCTGATGTTATGGAAACAAATGATTTCACCTTATCAGTTTATGCCGAAAACATTGAGACTGTCGAAAAAGATTCAAACACTGTTACTAATGAATGTTCTAGTGACAACCTATCATATACTAGTGACACAGATAAAGAATTTCTACCATACAACCGTAAACCAGAACCAATACTCGTATCACAGTCAGAACTTAGTGATCTAGTCAGAGATTTAGGCTTATCTAAAGATGGTTCAGAGCATCTTGCTTCCTTTTTAAAGAAAAGACATTTACTTAAGCCAGAAGCTACGATTTCTTATTATAGAAACAGAGATGAAGAATTTCGAAAATATTTCACAATGGACGAGGAATTGTCACTTTCATATTGTACCGATGTAAAAGGTCTAATGGATGAATTTCAAAATAACTCATACGATCCTGAAGAATTGAGACTGTTCATTAATTCTTCTAAACGGAGTATTAAGGCAGTTTTGCTGCATAATACCAACGTTTACGCTCCCATTCCGATTGCTCATTCCACAGTTATGGAAGAGCGATATGAAAAAATGAAGCAGCTTTTGATAAAAATAAAATATGCTGATCATAACTGGAAAATTTGTGGAGATCTGAAAATTGTAACAATATTGCTTGGCCAACAGTCAGGGTTTACACTTTATCCCTGTTATAAATGTCTGTGGAATAGCAGAGACAGGGAACGTCATTATAAGAAAAAAATTTGGCCAACAAGAGAATCGTTCACTCCTGGTGAAAATAATGTATTGTTTCCACCATTGGTAGATCCTGGAAAAGTTCTTATTCCCCCGCTTCACATTAAGCTTGGACTTATGAAGCAATCCACGAGAGCATTAGATACAAACGACCCATGTTTCAAATATTTGCATAAAAAATTTCCGAAATTTTCTGAAGCTAAAATTAAGGAAGGCGTATTTGACGGGCCACAAATAAGAAAATTGTTTCAAGATTCATTATTTGTTACTAAAATGAATAAAGTTGAAAGTCCTAAGTACAAAGAAATAGTCGACAAAATGGTAAAAAATTTTCAAACATAAGGTTGCTTAATGAATCTAAAATTACATTTCCTGGACTCCCACATCGATGATTTCCCAGATAATCTTGGTGACTACAGTGAGGAGCAAGGGGAACGTTTTCACCAAGATCTGAAAATCATAGAAAATCGGTATTAAGGAAGATGGGATGACCATATGCTAGCGGACTATTGCTGGTCGCTAAAAAGAGAAACAAGTCCTCAAAAGCGTTTGGACAGAAAGCCTTTGAATAGGTCATTCGCGGAAAAAAGAACAAGATACAGCCAAAAAAAGGAAAGTTAGGCGCGGGTCTAACCTTCGCAATTCTATGGCTTAAGGGTCTACTATTTGAGAGTATATGGTTTAAAAGTCCTGGTTTTGAGTTTATTGGGTCTCATTTTTAAAGTTACAGGGTTATTGAGGTATATTTTTTTAAGTTACAGGGTGTGGGAGTCTAAGGTTTCAGGGTTTAGGGTTTAAGAGTATCAGGTTTGAGGATTCCCCAACTGTATACCAAATTTGGTAGGAATCGGTTGGTTTTTGTCCGCCATCTTGGATCCGCCATTTTGAATTTTGCAAATCCGACCTCAGATTCATGATCAGCAACCCAAAAAACCCCCGTGTACCAAATTTGGTAAGAATCGGTTGAATTTTAATTTGAATTCGTTTTTGCATTCGAGAAGCACTATATCTGTCTGATTTATTGAGGTTAGAAAGAAAACAGAACTGTATGGCTTAATCCAACCGATGAATATTAGCTTAGCGTGTCCGAATACATATTAATACATCTTTGGATTCATGAAAAAGCTTGAATCAATTTTTTAGGAGTATATTTTTCTTAATTTTTACTAATTTTTACCTATTTTTTGAGGTTAGAAAAAAATTGGGATGTGATGGCGATATTCTGACGTCAGATTCGTGATTAGCGGGCAAAAATACTACGGATTTGATATATCGCATCAAAAGTATACCCCACTTTTTTTTTGTGGGGCTGTGTTATGCAAATCGGATATTTTTTTAAGTAACCTAGCTATGAAGGAGGCGTAGCGGTAGCTTACTGGTTAAGGTCTCTGCTTTCTACGCCAGAGACTCGAGTTCGTATCTGAGCCTAGGAAATAATTAAAATACTTAAAAAAATGCACCAACCTCAGGCAAAGGTCGAAAGGTCTGTGTCGTATATGGCACTTCAAGAAGCAGAAACTATGAAGGTAAACTCAACAAAAATATACAAAATTAAAGTAGCTTCAGGCTCTTAGCATATTTCGACTCAAAGAGTCCTGGAATACTATTTCAGTAAGTACTTGACAATAATACAAAATCATTAGTCGTTAATACAGTAGAGCCCCGAATAACCGAGTCGCGATTATCCGAGCTCCGGATTAACCGAGCCAATCTAAGAACCTGATTATCCGAGGTACGCGCGTCTATGCTGCGTATTAACCGAGCTTCTAAAATATGTATGTACATCTTTCCATTTAAAATCGTCGGAGCCTTCGGGGAATCCCCCTGGCGCGTGTGAGGGGTTCCCTATTTATGTTTTTGAACTCTTTCAGCATGTAAATTTGCGTGATTGCAGTGCGTTAGAGCGTTTACTACGGAGAAGTACGAGTATACTCACATAATTTATTTGATTGGAGTTCTGGTAGTTAAGTGTAATTAATACGAAATGTTTTTGTTTGAATTTTTATTTGTCGTATTATAATGGAGCAAAACAAGAATCAGAATAATTGAAGCAGGAGAGACAATTAAAGTTGTTACACGAGATTATGGAGTAGGTGAGGTAACAGTAGAAGAGTGGTGTATAAATCAAGCCTCCTTGTCCTCAGGAAGAAAATCACTGAAAACCGACGACTATGAAAAGGTTAACGAAGCTTTATTAATGTGGTTTAACCAACAGAGATCAAAAGGTGTGCCTCTGTCAGGTCCAATTTTACAACAGAAAGCAATAATGATTAGTAGGCAATTCCCAGAGATAGATCAGTTTATCGCCAGTTCTGGATGGCTTGACCGCTGGAAAAAAAACGGTACGGTGTACGACAACTGACTGTATGTCGTGAAAAACTTTCTGCTGATATGTCATCAATTGAGAAGTTTAAGCAGAACTTTAAAAAGCAAATCGAAGATTGTGGATACACATGTGATCAAATTTACAACTGTGACGAAACTGGTCTGAATTATAAAATGCTTCCATCAAAAACATTGGCATCTCGACAGGTAAAATCAGCTCCTGGGCACAAACGAAGTAAGGAAAGATTAACTATAATGGTATGTTCCAATGCATCTGGCAAGCACAAAATCTCACTGATGGTGATTGGTAAGTCTGCACGTCCAAGAGCTTTAAAAGACATCTCACCCAGAGCCCTACCAGTCTATTACAAAAGTCAGCAGAGCGCATGGATGGATGCGACCTTATTTACTAACTGGTTTGAAGAAAAGTTCGTGCCATCTGTGACTAAATTTTTGAACAGAAACCGTCTTCCTATTAAAGCAATTTTGTTAATGGATAATGCCCCCTCTCACCCTGGAGAAGGACTTCATATTGGCGAAACTGTTGTAAAATTTTTTCCTCCAAATGTAACCAGCATAATGCAACCAATGGATCAAGGCATCCTTCAAAACATTAAAAAAAATTATAGGCGTTTATATCTTGAACATTTGTTAGAATACACAAAAAAGGAGGATATTATCAATGGGATGAGAAAGGTTACACTGAAAAATGTTATTTACTGGGTAAGTAAAGCTTGGGATTCTGTGCGTACTACCACTATTCAAAAATTTTGGTCAAAAGTTCTTGATTTTGAGGACTATAATGACAGTGAAGATGATACTCCATTAAATGAATTAGCTTTGAAATCGAGAATGTCCTGTTCAAATTTTCACAGCGAGATAGAAGAAAAAGAAAAAAACTGTATTTGAATTAATGCAAAAATTAAAAGGTTGCGAAAATGTGAAAGAAGAAAAAGTTGAATGGATTACAGCAGATGATTTAGAAGAAGAAATGAGTATTGAAGAAATAATGAATGCCTTTCAGTAAACCGAAAAATCAGAAGACGATGACGATGACGAAGCGGCCGTGGATGAACAGTCTCCCTCTAAGATCCCTCATCGAGAAGGTTTTGCTTCTTTGAAAAAAGCTTTGAGGTATATCGAACAACAACCAGAGTCGACCCCAGCGGATTTGCTTCTTCTTAATAGATGGAGACACATTGCAGCGAGAAAAAGAAGACGCAATATGAAACAAAAGCGCATAGATACCTATTTCACTGTTTTATAATGTATGTACCTATTTATATGTTAAAAACGTTAATACATCGGTTTAAAGTATTGGTGTTTAGTTTTTGAATGAATAAAAAACAAATCCAGATTATCCGAGTTTTCAGTTATCCGAGGAGCGTGCCCCCCCACGTTACCTCGGATAACCGGGGTTCTACTGTACTTTACAGCGTGTCTATATTTGGAAGTAAGGCTGTAATAAAATGCACCTTAACAGTAAAGTACAAATGAATCGTAAAGTATTCTCTTCTTCCTCTTTAGCAACCCTTTTTAGTCTACTCCTGGACATAGGTCTCCCCTTTTTTCTCTCATTGTTGTGTGTCCTGCGTCAACCGGTGCCAGAATTTTCCTGCATTTTTTTTACATCGTCTATTCATCTTGCTGGTGACTTCTTTGGTATGTTCTAGGCCTTCATTACACTGCCCGTTTCCTCCATTTTGAATCTTCTTGCCTTGCGATATGTCCAACTTAGGCCCATTTTAATACGGCTATTCTCTCGATAACGTTATCTACTTTAGTTCTTTGTCGTATTATGTCGTTTCGAATGGGTTCTCGTAAACTTAGGCCCAGCATAACTAGTTCCATTGCGCGTTGTGTTGTGCGCAGTTTAGTGATCGATTTATTTGTTAATATCATCGTTTCCATGCCGTACGTCATTACTGGAAGAATGCAGCCATTAAAAACCTTTCTCTTTAGGATATCGGGGTCCTTCCAGCAGCTGTCCAAGTCATGCATATTCTGCGAGCTATTTCAGCCGTTTGGTTTTCTTTTCTAAGCTTTATTTTAAGACCGAGGTAGACATACTCGCCGACGATCTCAATTTTATTTCCGTCAATAGTAATATTTGCAGTTCGGAGGATATAATTTTCGTTTTATTTACGTTTATGGTATAGTCAGATCATATCCTTCCCATGCCACTTTGAGGTGGAGCAGCATCTCTTTTGGCTCTTTTAGATCGTTACTTATGAGAACCACATTGTCTGCAAATCGAAGATGGTGTAGAAAATGGCGGTCGATGTTCAAGCCTTTGTTTTCACAATTTAGTTTCTTAAAAATATCTTCCATTGCAAGGGTAAAAAGTTTGGGAAAGATCGTATCCCCTTGCTATCCAGTCTTCGTCGAGTTTAATTTAGGAGGTAGCATTTTTAAATATATATTCAAGAATTTTCTTGTATCTGGAATCAATTCTTGCATTCTTCATGGCTTTCAAAATTGCCCACAGTGCCACCGAATCAAATGCTTTGCTGTAGTCGACGAATGCTGTGTGTAGAGGTAGGAATAGTCTGAAGATGTTCTAATTCCCTTCCGAAATCCGTCTTGTTCGGGAGCTTAATAGTTGTCAAATAGTCTATTTGTTATGATCTTGCTTAACAGTTTGTACGGATGGGGTAGTAGGCTTATAGGTCTATAGTTATTTATATCTAATTTGTCTCCCTTTTTGTGAATCAATGTGAGTTGAGTATTATTCCAGCTGTCAGAGATTTTTCCTTTATGAAGACATTCGCACTGCTTGTAACAGAGTCGTGTCGCCCATCCTCAGCATTTCGGAGGTTATTTCATCTACTTCCGGGGCTCTGCCCTTTTTCATTTGGGGCAAAGCGTTCTTTAGTTTTTCGTGTGTAATATCCGGCGATTGTTCAAACCCCACGTTTGTGATGTCTCTTGAGATTTCATCAGCTGGTGATGGATTTTTTTTTATGGGTCTATCATACGTGCTGCAGGGAAGTCCCTAAAGCGCTCCAGGAGCGGCATGTGTGTGGAAAAAGCGATTCACGTTGTTCTTGAATCGCCGTAAATTGTACTCGGTGGGAAACACAGCGCTAGGCAAATTATTCCAAAGTTATGATGTTCTCCATATAAAAGACTGCTTGAAAAGCATTGTACGCGGAGTAACAAGCTGAACTTCATACGGATGTGAAGCACCAGCGCGACGTGTATTTCTAACATGCACCGCTCTGGGAGGAATTAAACGGGCTGCATCCTTCGAACACTTTCCATGAAAATACTTGTAGAACAGACTCAAGTCGCCAACAGTTCTTCGACGTCCCAGCGAATCAAGGCCGCCGGTCAGTTTCGGGTCTCCAATCAGACGAATAGCTCTTCTCTGAACAGAATCCAACAAATGCAGTGTATGTTTGGGAGCAGTATTTCATAGTTGGTCGAATTTGAACTTTGTAAAGAATTAACAGTTGTTGTTGTGGAGTGTAAAGCTTTCTGGTTCAAAATAATATTTCTAACTTTTGAGAAGCTCTCCTTGCTATGCCTACAACAGGTTCATGCCAGGACATATTTGCTCCCAAACTAACGCCCAACAAATTGAGCGACGATGCCAGGGGGGAATGGAGTACCCCGACAAAACTATGTCGGGTTCAGCAACGTTAACTTTTTAGAAAAAAACTGCAGCCTGGATTTTTGTAGAGCTAAATTACACTTGGTTACTGTCACCCCAAGATAGATTTTCTTCCAGGTCTTTGTTAAGTTGAACCGCCTGCTGTCTGCGGATATTCGCCTGAGCAGCCGATGTCCGAGCGTTCAAAGTGAATGAAGAGACAAGCGTACTGTCGTCTGCAAAGCTGTAGATTGGATTCCCGGTCTTTTCCAGCAGATCGTTAATGTAAATGGGAAAGATAATAGGAGACAGTATGGAGCCTTGGGGCACACCGGCGTTGATTGTGAAGCTGTTAGAAAGAAATCCGTCGACCGCCACTCGTAAAGAACGCTCTCTGAGGAAACATGAGAGCCACAAATAGAACTTTTGAGACATACCACAAGAGCGTAGCTTAGCCAACAGTCCATCGTGCCAAACACGGTCGAATGCCTTGGATATGTCAAGAACAACCGCTCGAGATTCTCCAAAGTGTTTAATTGCGTTGTCGATTTGTTGATGAATATAAGTCTGTATAACATGTTTCGTTTATTTCTGTCCTTCCTTTTTTATCTCTTTTAACTTTATCTTTGTGGTTTGTTAATTGGAATATTTGTTGCCTGCTTTTTGATTATATCGTTATTAGAACTCTCATGTATTGATCTTAATAGTTAGCACATAGTTTTTCATTGCTGTATATATGTTATATCTGTTTTTTATTTTCTCTTCAAGATGATCGATGTTTAGTGTCTGAAGTTTATTTAGAGGTGTTTATTTAGTTCTTCTTGGTATTGTTTTCGATTATTTTTAACTTGATGTTGGGTGGAAAATCTCTGTTTTCTTATCAGTTTTGATTTGTTCAGAGTTATGATCGATAACAAGTAGTAGTAAGGTATTGGCATTCATAAAATGTATTAACCGTCTTTATAGGCATCTCTGCTATTCAGAATTCAGTTTATTTACAGATTGAGTACATTCATAAACATTACTGTGGCTTCTGTTTGGAAAACAATCTATGCTTAACGGGTTCTTTTCTAACATCGAAGACAAACTGATTCCTTAAATTTTAACTTAATTGCTCTTCAAAACCTCGTGTTTTACCAAAACTTCAAAGGTTTTCTTTTGTCCTAGTCGTTTAAGAAATTTACGATGCTTAGCTATAATTGATGATTCTCAATCAAGATGTTCAGTAATTGCGTTTAAAAACTCACATAATTTATTTTATAGTTTTTGGAAATTATCCATATCCAACACTATCTCATATGTTTCATCTTCAGTAATAATTAACAAGGATGCCACTTTTCTGTGCCCTCTATCTTATGACTTGGATCAATGGTCTGATGAAAATCTAATAAACACGTTAATAAATAGGTGTAAGTATAGGTTAAACATTTATACATATATAATCTAAAATATAATCTGAAATTTCATAAGGGTTTTAATAAGGTAGGACTCCTATTAGTCTATGAGTCATCAGACAATTCGAATCTTTCCTCAAAGAAATTTAAAACCTACGCATCTACCGGTAAAGTGATGTTAACAGTGTTCCGGGACTATCAAGGCCCAATTTACTGTAAATATGTAGAAGATCAACGTACTGTGAACAGTGAGTATTATTCAAACATGCTTCAGCAGAAACTAAAACCCGCGATAAGAAGAAAGCGCCAGAGTTCTCTCTCAAAACGTGCGATTCTCTCCCTTAAACGCAAGGGATGATCGAAAAGTTAAGTTTGGAGGTATTGCCATACTCCTCTTATCATCCCGACCTCGTACTGTCCGTTTTTTATCTGCTCCACCTGCTCAAAGAGTGTTTATATAGCACCAAGTTCGAAGGCAAAGAGCGATCCAAAAAACTCTACACGATTGGCTCAGACAGCAAGGTGAATAATTCTACACTGCAGGAATTCGGTAGCTCACAAAACAATAAGAAAAGTGCCTAAATGTTTATGAAGACTACGTTAAAAAGTAGTGTAGATTTCATTGACACTGAATAAACAGCTTTCTGTTTTGAAAGTTAATTAAAATGCTATCTGATAGGAGGTTGTTAGACGCATACGAAGCATTGAGCATTAAAATTATAAATTGTTGGTGGTCGGCTTCGTTTATATATGTATCAAGGATTTTCTTCCTTCCCTCAGCCTTTGATTCCATCCGTTTCTATCTTCCCAGTCTCCATCTGTTAGACCCCTGTCCTCCATAGCCTCGTCCACATCGTTTCTCCACGATCGTCTGGGTCTTCCTCTTTTTCTTCTCCCTATAGGGCTCCACTCGGTTATTTTCTTTATCCACCTATTATCTTCGCTCCGTCTTATGTGTCCATACCATTTTAATCGTTTTTTTCTTCAATGGTGTTTATTGCGTTCTCTTTGATGCTCATTCTGCTTCTTATTTCTTCATTTGTTATTCTCTTGTTAATGTTTGTTCGAGGTATATTTTGAATAGTGTTGGGGATATAGAGCATCCTTGTAATATGCCTTTTGATGTTTGGAGTCTCTTCCCTATTTTATGTCCTATTTTTATGTTCACTGTGTTGTTTTCGTAGAGAGCTTTTACTGCGTATATTAGTTCTTTGTCAATGCCTATTTCTTTCATTGCGTTCCATAATCTTTGTCTTGGTACTGAGTCGTAGGCCTTTCTTATATCTATGAAGGCTAGATGAACTTCTCTATTCTTTACCAGTTTTTTTTTTTTTTTTCCATTTTTTGTTTTATAGTGTATATGTGGTCTATACATGATTTTCCTGCCGTAAAGCCTGCTTGGTCTTCTCCAATTTTTCCTTTTATAGTTTCCTCCATGATATTTTTAATAATTTTTCCATACAAACGCCCCATACTCGATATTATGCTTAGGCCTCTATAGTTTGTGCATTTTCTGCGGTCTCCCTTTTTAAATATAGATACTATATAAGCTTTTGACCATTCCTCTGGTATTTTTTCTCCATTTATCGCTCTGTGAAACATGTTTCTCAGCATTCGATGTAATTTATTAGGCCCGTACTTAATCATTTCATTTACCACACCCCCAGGCCCTGCAGATTTATTATTTTTGAGTGTTTTTATTGTCTTCTTTACTTCTTCATAGCTTAGGTCTATCTCTTTTATTTCCTTATTCTGTTCTTCTTCAAGGTTCTCTTCTTGGAATTCTTGTCTGTCTTCTGTTAGCAGCTTCTTATAATATTCTTCCCACTCGCTTATACGTCTTCTCTCTATTGTTAGTCCTTAATGCTTAGTTTCAGTTAGCAAAAAGCTTTGTATAAATAGTCTAATTTTCATTTGAGAATTAGTCAAACATTGCTCTCAATGATGCATATATATGGTTAGCGAAATGCCCTTCTGGTACCTAAATAAAGTGTTGGGTACAGTGGCGATAACCTGTGTAGTATTCTCTATTATTCTTGGGAACTGAATCAAGACCAGCGCGTCTAAAAATGAACTTAAGAAAAGCAAAAATAATGTGCCCAGGAAACCCACAATTAATATTAAGAGAAACGCCAATAGAAAACGTTAGTGCATACACATATCTTTTACAAATAATAATACTGGGCAATGAAAACAAAGAAATGGCAATTGAACGCAGAAGAAGACTGAGATGGGCAGGTTTTGGAAAATTATCACATATATTAAAAAACAAGGAAATTCCTTTACACTTACGGGCTAAAGTGTTTAACCAATGTATCATTCCCGTTATGACATACGTATCACTGACATGGACTCTCAGGAAACAAAAAGTAACAAAACTACGCGTCACATAAAGAGCAACAGAGAGATCCATGTTGGGAATTATATTACATTACATTACATATAGAAATATAGAAACTGTGACACAGTTAAAGAGGAACTACGCAGGGCACGTTGCCAGTTCCGAAGAAATAATTGGAATATCAATCTGATAAAATGGAGACTGCGGTGAGGTAGGAGCAGTAGAGTAAGCCCACATACAAGATGATACGATAACAATAAGAAGACTGCAGGATTACCATGCCTGAGGATAGTTCAAGATAACGATCGATGAAGACAAATAAGGGAGGCCTATACCCAACAATGCGTCCAAGAGGGCTAGCAAGAGATGGAACTTAACAGTTACTTTTGGAAAAAATTAATATACTTCTATGTTCTCAAGAGCTCTGTTAAAATAATGTGATCCGACTTTATAGTAAACTTAAGTATACCAGGTGTACAAGTATGAAATGAGGATTTTTTTTTCTAAAAAAACATGTTAAATTCGGAAGAATGATAAAAAGTGCTTTATTCAAAGTATGCTGCATCGCTTGTTATACATTTTTTCCCATCTTTCGGGCAATTTGTGAATACCACACCAGTAAAAATCTTTTGCTGCGAGCCATTCATAGAGCCATTTTTTCACTTCATACGAACCAAAGCGCTGCTCAGCAAGTGCGTGACCCATCGATGCAAACAAGTGGTAATCGGAAGGAGACAAGTCTAGGGAGTAAGCCGCATGGGGTAGAACTTCCCAGCTGAGTGCTTCCAACGTGTCGTGAACTGGTTTTGCCGTATGTGATGGAGCATTGTCATGAAGAAAAATGACTTTGTGTTGCCTCTTTCGGCACTCTGGCCTTTTTTCAAGCAGCGAACGGTTCAAAATGGTCAATTGTTGTTGGTAACGTTTAGTATTAACCGTTTCCCCAGGTTTTAACAGCTCATAATAGACCACACCCCTCTGATCCCACACAGAGCATCGTCTTTCTGCCAAAGCGATTCGGTCTTGCGGTCGATGTGGATGGTGCGCCTGGGTCTACCCATGATTTTTTTACGCTTGGGATTCTCAAAATAAATCCTCTTTTCATCCCCTGTAACTATACGATGCAAAAAACGACTTCTTTTTGTACCGAGCGAGCAAAATGTCACACGTGTTCTTGTGCTTTTCCATTTGCCTGTAGTTCAAACTCATGTGGTACCCATCTACTGGTCTTCTGAATCTTTCCCATCTCTTGTAGCCGATTGGAAACAGCTTGTTGACTAAGGACCAATTTCTCTCGGCGAGTTGTTTTGGGTTTGTGAATCTTCTTCATCCAACAGTGCTTGCAATTCCACATCTTCGTACTTTTTTGGCGGTTTTCCACGTTCCTGCAACATCGAAGTCACCACTTTTTTTTTGAAACGCCGAAACCATCGTTTACACGTATCTTGCGATGGAGCATGTATGATTCAACAGCAGTTTTCTTCAAATGAAAACAAAAAATTAATGCTGTCCGCGAATGCTCTTTGTTCGGTATAAATTTCGACATATTGAACACAACACTATGCAAACACTTTTCCAATTTATCACTCGTGCGCGTCTGACACTTGTTGATGACACAACAAAATGGCGCAATATCCAATCTTTATAGCACAAACTGTATTGGTACACAATCTATTGTCCGAAATCCGCATTTCATACTTGTACACCTGGTAAAATGCACTTGAATACCTATTCTCTAATTTACTTTCTTTTTTCGAAACCTTTCTATAACTTAAAAATAATCTCCATCAAACTGTCGGGGTAATTTTCAACGAACAACGACGACCCTTAATGCGCCCGTAAACTGTATCTTCATAAATATTAAGAAATTGCTTAAACGCGCCCGGTCCCGCTAAGTTGCCATCGGGGATTCCAGACATTAGCTTTGAGGAAGAATCGAACATTGAAAGGGTTGTAAAATTGAAATAGAATTTAAATTACGAATTCGAAAGTTTGTCTATAAATTTTGAATGAGGAGCTTTAATAAAACATTTCGTATTTACACTTCTAAATTAACTAAGGGGATTCAAAACTGTTTACTTTTTAAGATTTTTAGGACCGTACATTTTAATCTGCGTTTAATAATACAGATATACAAATTATACAGGGATCAGCATAAGTTCTGCGTATTAGATATAGTGTAAAAATGAGTTGAAACAAATTGATCCCATCAAAAACATAAAATGTAAAAAAATTCTTATGTGATTATGTTGCCGTGCGATTGCCAAGTCATTATATTTATTATAGAAACAAAGATGTCTAATATTGATACGGTCACTATAAATGTTGGTAGGTAACTAAATTGATAACAATTTATGACAAAATTATTGAATAGGTGCCTCTATAGATACTAACTAAAATAACTGACTTGGTTTTACATGAGATCTCATAACTTTCTGTGGTGGAAGGACTGCGTTTTTTTACATTTTATGTTTTTGATGGGATCTCATTTCTTTTTGTAGGTAGTCCTCTTTTTTTTCTTCTCGAGTAATATTTCTTGTACGTCAGCTATGGATTTTCTTAAAACCCACTCCCTGTCTCTATTGGTTTTTCTCAAAGGCTATGATGTAACAATTTTTGACAAGTCTGGACGAGAAGTGCTTCTAAGTCGATTATATTCAACGATTGCGGACTCCTGAGCTTTGACACTACCGAAGTCGATATTAATTAGATGTAATCTGCCCAGACTTGTCACTCTCGAAAGTGCCACGTATGCTTGACCGCTTGTGAACACTGAAGAACCGCTGTCCATCAGTGCACTGTTTAGACTTAGCCCCTGACTTTTGTGTATGGTAATAGCATAGGCTATACATATCGGAAACTTTTCGCGATGAACATAAGCTCTATTAATAATTTCAAATTTTAGTTCTGACTGGACCAAGCTCGTAAAGATGTACATTATTAAATGTAATATGTATTTTTTTTTTTTATTTTGTTTGTATTTTCAGGATCAACCTTTACTCCTTGTACTGTACCGATAGAACAGTTGACTAAG
>CM032449.1:207392601-207465101 GCA_019049505.1 Pachyrhynchus sulphureomaculatus
AAACTTAGAAACAAGGCAATCTCAGAAATATACCCACGTTTTTTAAGGACAGAAATACCACATTTAAATGCTTAACCTATTTCGGCAAAACAACGGAAAACTGGGGAAATTTTTAAATCAAAAAAATATCAGCATAGCCTACAAGACTAACAATACTATAGGGAAATATCTTAAAAACTACAAACCACAAACCAATAAAGACTAATAAATCAGGGGTTTATCAATTAACATGTGGGTCATGTCCTAAAATATACATAGGACAAACTGGACGTACATTATATACAAAGAATTACAGAACACGAAAAAAAATGTTTCATCCATAGAAAATCTAATTCAAAATAAGCTAACCATCTTTTAACAGAAATCACACATTTAACAAGAATTTCAAAATTTTAACACCCCCAACCAAAAAGGTTTAAAACTAAACCTTTAAGAGACAATGCAAATAAATCGATTAAGGACTACAGGTACTTTACTCAGCGACCAGTAGATTTAAGCATTTCACCATTATTGAATTTATTCTCCTAATTCCAAATCTGTGTGGGGTTTTCCAATACTATCAATGTAATTTAATTATGTGTAATATTATAATTAAGAAATTATATTAAAATGTGAACATTAAACCTAACTTGACAGTGTAAAATGTAGATCTGAAGAAGCGGCATCGACAGCGAAACGCGCCATTGCAATTTAAATAAACCAGTAGAAATTGACTAAAAACAGTCTTTTATTATATATTTGTAATGAATTTCCATCAAATAGAATTAGAATATTGATTGTTGACAAATCACAGAAAAGAAGTTGACGTCGACAAGCCAACATTCCGATGTTGTGCTGACGTAAAAGAGCATTCGATAGAGTAAAACTACGTAAAAATACACAGTTTAGCTTCTGCACAATAAAGAGATATCCTTAGATATCATTAAATCAATAGAGGGCATCTATAGAAGTAACCGAATTACGGCCGGATAGAGGGACAAATTACTGAACCAATAGACATAGGAATCGGACAGAGAGATTCCTAAATGCCTATTAAACCGTATAACAGATGAAATGCCAAAGAGCGTCAATAGAAAAAGAGGGTACAGGATGGGAAAAATAATATGAAAATACAGTTTTATGCTGAAGATGGAATGGTAATATCTGAAAATAAAAAAACAAAAAACAAAAATTGTTACAATCATTTGATACAAGAGACACAGCCATCGATTTTAGTTTAGTGTGCTGGGAAGGGCCTAGGCTTTTTAGAGTTCTATTATAAGACTATTCCCATTTTTCATCGAGGAGTTTGCCCCTCTGGTTATTGTTTGACGCTCCCCCCTTCGTTGATTGACTTCCTTCCTCCCCAAAAAAAACTGGAAAACTAGCCAAAAAAGATCAAATAAAAAACTATATAGTTAAATAGACTAATAAATGGATACTGTAGACGAAAAAGATGGCAAATATTAGAATAATTAAGTTAACGACAAGTTGTCATTGACAGAAGAAACATAGGACGATCTTGTAAAGTATGTAAAAATAACGAAATTTAAAGGCATAATCAAACAAGTAACAGGCAGGATTGACTATATAAAAGAAGAATAAGAATAATGACTTTTCAAAATGAAAAGAAACGAATTACTTTGTTATTTGTCACTTATTTTTTTATTTATCTGCTACTGCAGTTTCGTAGGTTTTCTACATTTTGAAGCGTGATACTACAAACTAAGGTGGTTTATTTATGATTTATAACAAATTTCTAGGTGCAATTTGGAATTACCCATCATTAAAATATAATGAACTTAAATTAATTGACATTATTGTTTCAAATTCGAAGAAATATTTTTCAATATTAGATATATCTAAATAACTTTTAAAATACGCCAAACAGGTTAAATTCTGAACATCTGTTTGATTATTTAATAGGATTGTTTCTTTATTTTTATTGTGCTTGTAGATCTCTACAGCTTCTAAAATATTTAATTTTCTTTCTTTTTTTGTGCTTTATGTAATATTTTGTAGATTATTTATGTCTGGAAAAATATGATTTGTTTGATCTAGTATCGAAATTTTTCCCTGCTTGGCCTATATAAGAGCTATTACATTCATTAGATGACAGTTTATAATCTCCGGAGTCTTTGTATTTATGAGTTTTGTCTTTTACATTGAAAAAGAGGGAGAAAAGTTTTTGGGGTGATTTAAAAGCGATATTTATGTTGTCTTTTGCGAGTATATATACAATTTTATTAGAAATTGGTCCGAAATATATCAATGAGGAAAAAGTTTGTTTGTCATTGTTTTTAACATGAGTTTTTGTTTATTTTTAAATAGATTATTTATATTTTTTTTGTGAAAATCCGTTATTGTGGGCAATATTATTGATTATATCTAATTCTTTCTCTAAATTTTGTTTATATGAAGGGATGAACAATGCTCTGTGAATCATGGATCTATAGGCTGCGAGTTTATGTGAGTTGGGGTGGCATGAATTATTGGGAAATAGTGGTGTCTGTAAAAGTGGGCTTTCTAAAAAAATCGAATGAGAGTTCATTGTTGTCTTTGGTGATGGAGAGGTCTAGAAAGTTTTTATTTTATTATTCATTTCTGTTTCTAATGCGAATTTTATACTCGATGTGTTCTACTCAAGGAATTTAGGGTGGATTGCAGGGATTCGTCGTCTCCTTTAAAACAGACCAATATGTCGTCTACATACCGACGCCATAAAAGTATATCCTTTGCCTGCTTGACTCTAGAAAATTGTTTTCGAAATCTGACATAAAAATTTTCGGCCACCAAAGGGCTTAGTGGGATCCCATGGCAAAGCCCTCTTTCTGTTTCAGAAATTGGTTGTTGAAGTGAAAATAATTTTCTTCTATGCACAGCTTGAACAACCTCATTATTTCTTGTTTTATAATAGGATTTGTATTAAGTTTCTTAAGTGAATTTTTAGTGATTTTTAGACACTCCTTACTCGGGATGTTGGAAAATATGTTGGTTATATCGAATGATGCAAGGATGGAGTTATTAGGGATATTAAAATTTTAAGCTGATTACACAGTTCTGTGGAATTTTTGATGCTGTATTTGGCTTCAACTTGGTAATGGTTTTGAAAATCGTGTTAAGTTTTATGGAAAGTTATCGTAAGGGACTATTTGTATATGATACGACTGGTCTAATTGGTGAATTTTCTTTATGTATTTTTATGAGACCGTAATAATTTGGATGGAGATGGATTCATGTTTATTAAATTGAACTTTTCTTTTTCGAATAGAATACCATTGACCTCTTTAAGGGTCAGGGACGGCAGTTTCCATAATGCAAAAGTGCCTTATATAATTCCGAATTTTGAGAAAATATAATACACTTCATCGTCTTATTACTTACTTAGTTATTAAAGGTAAATAAAATTTCAATATAGCTTTAATGAATTTTGAATGTAAAAGATAAGACAGTTGGCCAAGTGTCTACAGGTAATGCTAAAATATATTTACACAAACACAGACACAGTAGCCTGTGTTATGTTAATCAATAAATGGAGGGAACGTCAAACAATAACCAGGGGCCAAGCTCCTTGGTGAAAAACAAAAATCATCTTATACTGAAACTCTAAAAGCCTGGCCCTTCTCAGCACAGTAAACCAAAATTCATTGACTGTGTCTCTTGTATTACATGTATGTACCAATTCTCGTTTTTCTTATTTTCAGCTACTATCATTTCATAGTCTGCATAACACTGTATTTTTATATTATTTGTTCCATCCTGTACCATCTTTTTCTATTGACGCTCTTTGGCATTTCATCTGTTATACAGTTTAATGGGCATTTGGGAATCTCTCTCTCCGATTCCTATGTCTTTTGGTTCAGTAATTTGTCCCTCTATACCGGCCGTAATTGGGTTACTTCTATAGCTGCCCTAAATTGATTTAATGGTATCTAAGGATATCTCTTTATTAAGCAGACGCTAAATTGCGTATTTTCACGTAGTTTTACTCTATCGAATGCTTTTTTACGTCGGCAAATCATCGGAATGTTGACGTCAACTTCTTTCTGTGACTTGTCAGATATCAGTATTCCTATATAACTATTATTATGTAACAACTTATCTATAAAATAATAATGCTAAGCAAAGTTACCTACAATTTATACACGATAAAATTATCGCATAATCTTTCTTCTTCCCTTTGCCTGTGATTGGTTCCTTTTTAAGTATTTCCACATAGAAACGGGACCTATAGTTTAATGCCGGTTCCGAGTGGCCAAAGTGAGAGGGCTTTACTAGGAATCATATTCCGGATAGATTGTCATTGTCTTCCTGAGAGAGGCGACCGTCACGTCACAGTAAATTTTTATTTTATTTCATTATTGATTTTTTTTTTATTATTATTTCCCGAGCCAAGATACGAACTCAGGTTGCTGGCAAACACTTTAACCACTACGCTATGGTCGCCTCTGCATAATGTTTATTTTATAATCACTGGCCGTGGACTTGATTCACTACTATCGTCACAGCTAATTCCTTATGTTGCCTAACGTAATAAAATATCTCCCATTATTTTCCCTTATATCCCATTATTTCTCCTTATCTCCCATTATTTCGCCTTATCTCCCATTATCTCACCTTATCTCCCATTATCTAGACTTATCTCGATTTATCTCGCAATATTTCTGCTTATCTCCCATTACTTCTCCTTATCTCCCATTATCTCACCATAACTCCCATTATCTAGACTTATCTCTGCTTATCTCCCATTATTTCGCCTTATCTCCCAATATTTATACTTATCTCCCATTATCGAGGCTTATCTCGACTTATCTCCCATTATTTCTCCTTATCTCCCATTATCTCACCTTATCTCCCATTATCTAGGCTTACATCGACTTATATAAAACATATGTATAAATTTATAAAAACACGTAAATCGGATAAGTGGTTCTTGAGTGCTAAGCGCACTAACGGACAGACAGAGGGAGAGACGTTGCATTTTATATATATTATAGATTTTTTTTTTTGATAAATGTTAAGGATTAAAAAAAAAATACGTAAATGAGATAAGTGGTTCTCGAATGATAAGCACACTAATGGACAGATAGACAGACGTTGCGTTTTATATATATTATATAGGTCATTATTAATATTATATAACCTGACCAGAGAACATATGCACGTATGAATTAAAAAAAAAACGTAAAATCGGATAAGTGGTTCTCGAGTGATAAGCGCACTAACGGACAGACAGACAGACAGAGAGATGTTGCATTTTATATATATTATATTCTTTGCTACATGATATTGTTCCATATTAATGGTTTAGGCAGTGTATTGCAAGAGAACGCGGCAAACTTTTTTCCGATTCGATTTACTATTATCGTCACTGCTTATTCCTTATGTTACCTAACGTAATAAAATATATCCTATAACCTGGCCAGAGAACATATCTATGTTTTTTTTAAAAAAAGTACGTAAATCGGATAAGTGGTTCTCCAGTGATAAGCGCACTAACGGACAGACAGATAGACAGAGAGACGTTGCATTTTATATATATTATAGATGTATTTGTACATTTTTAATTTACCATATTTCCGCATATGTCATTCAATATTTTACTTCATGAGGCTTAGCACAAAATAATATGAAATACTAGAATTAGTCTAGTTTTCTTGTTAAATGTCTTGCCTGTTAAAAGAAAGCTTGAAACGATAAAAAGGAAACCGCAATTTTCCAATAATATTAACTTATTTTTAAGATTTTTTCCCAGTTGCCTATATTATTTTAGTATCTGGAATTAGTTACAGAGCTATGACCATTTATGCTTAAAATCTTATGTTAGATACTTTTTATATTTAAATCATCTGTCGGTCATCCACGCTTTTTCGCTGTTACATTTGATTCAGTCACAATATTTACTCTATTAATGGTAGCAATCCAAAGACAGACAAATAACAGCAGTAATCTCTTATTGCTTTGTAGCATAGTAAAATATGTTTATTTTAAAAAAAATTAGATACTTTTCCTTTTCAACAAAGAAGACTGAATTCAATTTAGATAGATTTTTTTTTAAAACAGAATTTCGTGACGCCTCGTTTTCTTGAAAACGGACCTGACTCCCAATCTAATAATGTACATCCCTTTAATATGTTGTATATTAACAAAAGACAGAAATATATCGACTCCAGCTTGCAATATGTTTCTTTTCTACAAGCTTTATTTGGTGAAATTGAAAATCCGCCCTGTTCGGGATTACGCTAGTCTAGAGTCGAAATGTATTCGAAAAAATAGGTGTTTTTGTAGATTTTAGCATGCAAATCAGCTTTCTGATAACTGGAAATTTTTATTGACTCGAGTTTTCGTGATTCTGGTAAATTAAAATTCAAGCAGCTAGCTACAGGTGCCCCGTTATAAAATCAGCTAGACAGATATATTTAGATCTCTGGAAATAATTTTATTGCACGACCTATTTGTAAGATAGCAGAAGCATACTTGCCACTTCTAAGTTAGCGTCATTTTAACCTCTAAGTGATTCAGAAGTGTTTTTTTTAGAGTTCTATGTACTAGAAACAGTTACAGTGGGAGTTTGTAAAAAAAATAGATGGTTTTTATTAAATTTGTTTTGAGGTGAGATTTGAGAATTAGCAACGCACTGAATAATCAATAAGAAATATATTTGGAAGATATTGTTGGAAGCTTTTTAAGCAATCTTAAGGCAGAAAACGATGAAGATTTTATAAATGAACTTTTAACATCTTATAAAATTTTGATAAATAACATGCCGTTAAAAATACACATTCTTGATTCCCACTCTGGCGTTCTTTCTCGAAAGTTCGAGTTCTATTAGCAACGAACAGGAAAAAAAAATATTACCAACATGAAGAATTTATACCAACGGAAATGAAGTCCTAGATTACTTATTCGAAACTAGGTACTCCCAAAAAACTTAAAATATTAAGTATTTATTATTTTAGACTTTTTTAACTCAAAAAAAAAATGAGTTAAGGTTCTTCAAAATATGCTACAAATTCTACGTTATAAAAAAAGTTTAAATTCTGTAGGCCATTGTAATTAGTCAGATTAAAAACTAGTAAATTACTAGCCAATCTCATGACTGCAAAAATAACAAAAAAGATCACAATAAGCGAGGAACAGCAAGGATTTAGACCGACAGTGGATGTTATATTTACAATCCGACAACTGACTGAAAAATCATTAGAAATCAATAAAACTCTATTTCTGTGCTTAGTTAATCTAAAAAAAGCATTTGACAGGGTACGGTTGAGAGACGTGTTACAAATTTTACGAGAACATTACTTCAACAACATTTAAGTGATAGAACAGTTCAATAAAAACAATAGGACACGTATAAAGACACAGCAAGAAGTACCAATATCATCTGGAATTCGACAAGGCGATTCAGCATGAGTCCAACACTTTTTAATTTAATAATGAACAAAATACGAAATAGTGTCAATGAAGTCAATGGCGGATACAAAATGAAACGAAAAACTCTAAACATATTGTGAAGATAGCTTACAGCAACTAATACATCATTTCCAAACCACAGCAGAAACTTACAGCAATATCAGTGGAGAAAACAGAATCAATGGTTATAGTTAAAGACCCCATTAGATGTAAATTAGCCGTTTACAACAAAGCAATAACACATATACTGTAAATACCTAGAAGTAGAGCTATGGAGTTCAAAAAATCTATATCAAGAAGTACTCAATCAGGTAAATAAAGCATCGAGAATACCTGGTTGTTTGAGGGACCTAATATGGAAAAAAGCCTACATATCTACAGAAAGCAAAGTGGGTATATCTAGAACCGTGGTAAGACCAATTCTAGCGTATGCAGTAGAAATAAAAAACCGGTCAAGTGCAAGTTGAACTTGCACAATTAGTGTTCCGTACGTTGATTGTTTTTAAAATAAAAAATTTTGTTAGGGTGGTATAAAATGATCAGTGACTTCACAAAACACACCCCAAATGAGTTTTCAACAAAGTTTGTTTCCAATCTTTACTGAAAACTGGTGACCTTGAAATTTTGTTTTTTTTTCTATACCAGATAAATTATTAAAGGTAATGATAATTTTCTTTCAATCTATAAACCGTGGAGAATATTCCAGGATTTTTTCAAAATTTTTTGGTCAGTGCTTTTCGAGATAAGATAGAGGACAGCGATTTTTCACGATTTTTTAAAAGTAATACGAAGAAAAGTGTGCGCAAGTATTACATTATATATATATATATATATATATATATATATATATATATATATTTACTCGTGTTTTCACAAGCTTTCATTTGATACCACACTCGATGACCTAGTAAAAAAATTTTTTTTTCACTTCTTTCGATTTCACCCCTCAAAATGAATCCCTTAAGTCAAAATTTATGTTACGGTAATATAAAAAATGATCAGTGACTTCACAAAACACACCCCAAATAAGTTTTCAACAAAGTTTATTTCCAATCTTTACTGAAAACTGGTGACCTTGAAATTTTGTTTTTTTTTTCTATACCAGATAAATTATTAAAGGTAATGATAATTTTCGTTCAATCTATACCCCGTGGAGAATATTCCAGGATTTTTTCAAAATTGTTTGATCAGTACTTTTCGAGATAAGGTAGGGGACAGCGATTTTTCACGATTTTTTAAAAGTAATACGAAGAAAAGTATGCGCAATTATTACATTATATATATATTTTTTACTCGTGTTTTCACAAACTTTCATTTGACACCACACTCGATGATCTAGTAAAAAAATTTTTTTTTCACTTCCGATTTCACTCCTCAAAACGAATCCCATAAGTCAAAATTTATATTACGGTGATATAAAATGATCAGTGACTTCACAAAATACACCGCAAATAAGTTTCAACAAAGTTTATTTCCAACCTTTACTGAAAATTGATGACCTTGAAATTTCTGTTTTTTTTATATACCAGATAAATTATTACAGGTAATGCACTCGTGATAATTTTCGTTCAATCTACACCCCGTGGAGAATATTCCAGAATTTTTTCAAAATTTTTTGATAAGTACTTTCCGAGATAAGGCGGGTGGACAGCGATTTTTCGCGATTTTTTAAAAATAATACAAAGAAAAGTGCGTGCAACTATTACATTATATATATATTTTTTACTCGTGTTTTCACAAGCTTTCATTTGACACCACACTCGATTACCCAGTAAAAAATTTTTTTTTTCACTTCCGATTTCACCCCCAAAAACTAACCCCTTAAGTCAAAATTTAACTTTCAAAACTACATGGCTCTGATGAGGCCATCAATTCCTATTTTACTGCCAAATTTCAACTTTCTATGACAAATAGTTTCGGAGAAAATCGGGTGTGATAGACGGACAGACGGACAGACAGACGGACAGACACCGAAGTAATCTTATAAGTGTTCCGTACGGAACACTAAAAAGAGCAGAAAGATCTAAAACACAAAGCCTCATGAAAGCTACAGAAATGAAAACACTGCGCACTATCAAAGGCATGACCTTGAGAGACCAGGTACGAAGCACAATTATACGAGAAGAACTCAATATTCAAGACATCGTCCGTTTCGCCAGATCAAGACGTAGATATTGGAAGGTGGGTCGATTACCAAAAAGATGGCAAGAAAGTGGGACGTCTACATCAAAAGAAGCTTAAAAACAGACGAACTAAGACCTTGTCCTATAAGAAGAAAAAGAAGAAGAATTAAAAACTCAAAGAAATAATAAACCGATGCCAAGATGTAACTTATTTATTTTAAAATTTTAGATGGTATTTTATTTCAATATACGACGGTATTCAATATGACCGGTAATGTATTGGCAGATTTAGTACAACCTTATATAAGATGCTCATAAAATTGAAAATAATTTAAGGATCAATATCGCACAAAGAAAAGAAACGGGCAACTCTAAAAAACATGGAAATATTTGTAGGCCGAGAAAATAGATTAACAGATATAATTACTGAAGTAGACTACTTACGTTTAACTGTAGATATTGAATTAGCCTGAAACCAATAAACCCCCGAATTACATGATTCCGAGATGTAATTTTGAAAAAAAAATCATATTTAGTTCACATTTATAATTAAGAGAATTAATAATCCACCCTTATAATCTAACGAGCTCCTGTGGTATACCTATACTTCCAAAATACTGAGTATAGTATGAACTGGAAGCTTAGCATTAGTTATCTTTGTCGCATTGTACGATACAGAAATATATGAAATAAAGGACTATCTACATATAGATGTTAAACGTGTCTAGCCAAACAGAAAATGAACATTTTTACTCATAGTCAATAACAACATTGTGTGCCTACTCTGGTATTCCAATACCATCCAGAGCGTATCCGAAGAAGCGTGGAAGCAAATAAGCTAGTGTGAGCAGGAACTGCATACAAAGCCTAGGATAAGTTAATAATGGGAGACCTGAGATTTTAACATCCTGAGATAATCATAGTATAGTGTTAGTCTAGAAGGCAAGAGTGAGACCATATAGTGGATTTGGTAACTGCCAATTATCCACACAGAAACTGTTAAATATATAGTGATATAGCCTATTTGGGATGATGGAATAGAAAGCAACCATGGATGAAATAAATAAAAATAAATTAAAAAAATACTGGAGCGAGACTCTATTAAACGACCTGCCTCTAACTTAAGTGTGTATATATATATATATATATATATATATATATATATATATATATATATATATATATATATATATATATATATATATATATATATATACAGCCTTGGCCCAAAAGTATTAGGCACCCTACAATTTACTTCATTTTTTGTGTTTCAGGGTAAAAAATTAAATTCGTATGTTTTGTAAAATCGTATATTGAGGTACAATTATGAAATAAATTAATATTTGGTGTGTCCGCCCTTAGTTTTAATTACAGCAGCAATTCTTTGGGGCATGCTGCGTACAAGCCTAGTACATTGAGTTGTATTTATGGCATCTCACTCATCCATCAAAGCGCTTTTTAGCGCTGCTTTTGATGTTATGCTATGCTCCCGTATCTTGCGCTTCAGAATACCCCAAAGATGCTCGATAGGGTTTAGATCTGGAGACTGTGCCGGCCAATCCAACAAGACAATGTTATTGTCTCTAAACCAGCGCATCGTAGCTGCCGATTTATGACAAGGTGCATTATCTTGCTGGAATTTGATGTCGTCTAAATTAGTGTCGCCAAAAATGCGCGTTAGCGAAGGCTTCAGTACAGTTTCTAGTACATGTATGTACTTTTGGCTGTTCATGCGGCTTTTACAAACGAACATTTCGCCGACACCTTTAGCAGCCATGCAGCCCCAGATCATAAAGCTGCTTCCTTTGTGTTTTGCAGTAGGTACCACGCAATCTGGATGGTATTCTTCGCCGACACGCCGCCTTACGAATGTCACACATGACGTTCCGAATAGCAGTAAGAATAGAAAAATACTCAATTAAAAAATTAGTTATTATTTTGCCTAAAACAGATTAAATCAAGAATAATTGTATGCAGTTATTTGTTAAAATAAATCATAGTTGGATTAGTCAGACCATACATTAGACCAATCCTCTTCGCTAAAATGTTGGTGCTTCAGACCCCACTCTAAGCGTTTCTTCCTATTGGTCTCTGAAAGCCAAGGCTTCTTTCTAGCTTTGCACCCTCTTAATCCAGCTTCTGTCAGTCTTCTCCTTGCAGTTCGAGAACTAATCGGCATCCCAATCACTTCCGACAGAGTTGCAGCGGGCTCAGATGATTTTTTTTTCGATTTTTAATAGACTCGGGGTTGAGTTTTCTGTCCTGTCGCTCATTAGTCTTACGTTTTCTGTACGTTCTCATTTTGTTGGCATGGGAATCAGTCTCCACAAACATTTTAATAGCAAATTGCACTACGCATCGAGAACATTTCACTAACTTGGCTATTTCTACCTAGGACTTACCTTGTTCATGTAGGGTTTCAATTTTAATTCGTTTTTCGATACCAAGCTAACTTTTCTTAGGCATTTCTCAAATATAAAAATGTCCAGTTCGCAAATAAGACACGCACGGAAGCTTCTCGACACTATAAGTAGTAAAAAGAGACTGATAAAACATTAAAAATATTTTTCAAAAAACTCATTATCGCAATTTTGTGGGCCAGGTGTTTTATGCACCTGTAAAAGAGAGTTTAAGTTAGCTTTTGACAGCGCCGCCTATAGTATTGTTAAAACAATTAGTCTTTTTTTTATATTTTATGAGTTTCATGTGTTTATTAGGGGTGCCTAATACTTTTGGCCAAGGCTGTATATATATATATATATATATATATATATATATATATATATATATATATATATATATATATATATATATATATAGAAATATAGTAAGATACCACGAATTGTACCAAAGAAATGCATACCTCCTATTTGGTAGTTTATCAGAGGCTGACTCGCTACAACCATATGAGCTGACAGAGTGGCTAGCAGATTGCTAACACTTCACCGCAGGTAGCGCGATTTTTCGAGGAATCCACCTCGGACATATATGGCTTAATGTAAAGAACTGAAAATGGACGAGGGCCCATATTTCAGCATTCTACCCACTTTTTTTCTTATTCGTTAATCCATCTCAAGCGTTTTGCCATGTTACGGCTCACCAGTTGACTAAGATCGACAAACGAGAGAACATAATTTTCTAGTACTTACGGCCAATAATGGTAAGATATAAGGAATTGTACCAAAGACGCGCATACCTCGTATTTGGTACTTCATCAAAGGAGTATGTTTTTGTACAATTCGTTTTGTTTGATCATTATTGGTCGTAGGTACCGGCATAAGTACTAGAAAATTCTTCTCTTGTTTGTCGATTCTAGTCCGACTGATGAGTCGTGATACGGAGAGACGCATCACGGGATGGATTGACAAATAAGAGAACAGTGGGTAAATTGCTGAAATATGGGCCCTCGTCTATTTATATATATATATATATATATATATATATATATAGATATAGATATATATATATATATATATATATATATATATATATATATATATATATATATATATATATATATATATATATTGTAACATTAATTTTTTCCTAGATTTTAAGATCATGTTATGTTACTGTTTTCTCATTATAATTTACATTTTTTTTCATTTTTATATCGAGCAGTGTTTACTAACTTTTAAGCAGTGTAGTTCACTCAGATTTCTAAGCCGTTTATATTACAGTATGCATTGCTGATCTCCTACCGGATTTATTTAATTCGTTTCTAATACGTCGATTGGCTATACATTTGTTTCCGGGAAGCAGGCATCTTGAAGAGGTAATTTATACGGAGGAAAGAAAAATATTTAAGGGTCCGGATGACACGGATCATGGCTTTTTCCATCCAGCCGCAGGCTTTTTTCCATCATAGAGCCAGGTCGAGTACGTGGCTTTTTCCGACATGTAGCCGTTATGGGCTTTTTCCCATCAAGCCGCAGTAGGCTTTTTTCCATCGTAGAGCCAAGTCGAGTACTAGGCTTTTTCCAACGTGAAGCCGTAGTGGGCTTTTTTGCAACATGAAGCCGTAGTAGGCTTTTTTTTCAACAAGTAGCCATCGTAGACTCTTCTCATCATGTAGCCCTACTGATAGATTAGTGATGGAGTAGTGTGAAAACGATTTTAGTGCTCAATTCAAGGCCTAGAAGCTCGTAGGAAAACCATAAGTCACCAGGATATAGATCCGTAGACCTATTTCTTAAGGACTTTAGTTAGCAATATCACCTATTAGGCTAAGCTTTTTGGAGTAACAGAACTGCAAAAGTTATAACTTTTAAGTTAATCATTAATAAATCTTTTCTTCTTGTTTAAGGCTAGTGTTTCACTGTACACCTATCTTACTTTTCAGAAAAAAAGGGTTGTACCATATCAAAATTTTCCTTAACAACTACATAACCTTTCAGTGTTTTTTCATTTTTTTAGCTGAAGTTAGATCCTTTTTATTTTAAAATGAATGATGCCCAAAATTTGTACAACCAAAAATTTTAAACAATAGAGACTGTTTCCGAAAAGACGTACAAAAATTATCTCTTACCCGTATTACTCTACCAAGAAAAACTGAGCTAGTGTATGTTTAATTTCTTTAGTTCTTTTAATATTAGTATCCACTCAATCCATTCTCAGAAATGATAAGGGGCTGCAAAATTGCGCCTCAATGTGCGGGCGAAGTAACAGGCCACAATATATATCATCATCAGTAGCTTATTCCATCCATAGTCAAGTGTAGACCTCCCCAAGTTGTCTCTACCGAGCTCCGTTGTTTTTTTTTGCATCCAGTCGCGACATGCCCCGCCCAATTCCACTTTAATATAAATATTCGTTGTATTACATTTCTCACTTTTGATCTTCTTTATATCTCGATGTTTGGAGTACGATCTTGGATTTTAATATATAGCATTTCTTCTCTCCATTGCTCTTTGGGTTACCGAATCAAATGATTTTTCGTAGTCAACCATTGCTATCTACAAGGTGAGTTTACATTCGGTTGCTTTTTCCACTAGTAATCTAATTGTTTAAAGATGGTCCAAAGTGCTCTGTTGCCGTCTAAATCCCTCTTGTTCACGTAGTTGATAACTGTCTAATTTGTCCGTTAATCTATATGTTATGATTCTAGTAAGGATTTTGTATAATACCGATAACAGGCTAATGGGTTTGTAATTCTTCAATATAAATTTGTTCCCCTTTTTAAAAATCAGCACAATCAAGGCGATTACCAAAGGTGTTGGTATTTTACTTTCTATAAGGCACCTGTTGGATAGAGTTTGAAGAGATTGTATTATCGATGCCCCTCTATACCTTATCATTTCTATAGTTATTTCATCGTCCCTTGGTTTTTTCCTTGTGCATATGTTGTAGGGCGTTCATTATTTCGTCTGTTGTTACATCGGGAATTTCTTCAAATCCCACATTTCTTATTTATATTATATATATATATATATATATATATATATATATATATATATATATATATATATATATATATATATATATATATATATAAAGAAAGAAACCAAAAGATTGCCGTATCTACCAAAATTCTTAAAAATAAAATCTTAGTTGGGGAACTCGGCAAAAAGAGCGTGATAAGAGATCACACAATTTTCATTAAGCCAATATTTCGGTCCTAGATTGGGACCTTCTTCAGGGCAAGAAATGAGTAGTGTGAAGTTGAGTTAGCCTGAATGGCCGTAGGTAGCTTATACATAAACACGTTGGTTAATCCATAAAATACACACTATAATTTTATAATTTTATTTTTTTTATATTATTTATTATTATTTTATAATTATATTTTTATAATTTTATCATTTGGTCTATCTGACATTAGGCTATTCATGTATCCAAAGTTTTGCACAATGTGTCTAGGAACAAGTCCCGTTGAACGGCATTTCAATAAAAATTTCTCCTACTGGTCATTTTTGCTAATTTATGGTTATATTTAGCCAATTCCGGAAATATTATACAGTAATACCCCGCTTTACGCGAGGGATACGTTCCGAAAAAAATCGCGTTAACTGAAATTCGCGTATATCGAGGTTTATGATTAAACATAGTCAAAATTTAATACAAAAAAATACAAATCATTTTAATCAATCACTTTAATTCTAAGAACACTTTATGCAATACATACTCTTATTTTTTACGGAAAAATACATCTATTGTCTTTTGGGTAACGTTTTGTTTACGTTCTTGTAAAATACGTTCATAACACCCAACACTGTTTTTAATTGTTTGACACACGGTCAAGACACGGTCATCATTATTGTCTATACTCTGCAATATGTCCAAACCTGAATAAATTTTTGAAAGTGCATTTTGTATTTCCCCTGAAGATAAAACTTTCTCTTCTACTTGTTCTTCCTCATCGTAGATAGGATTATTCTGTAACTCGATCAGATCTTCATTGCTAATAGGATCGTCGTGCGTTGCTACAAGTTCTACGAGATCTTCTACCGTGACATCTTCAAGTTCAGACCCCTCAATCATTGCAGCAATGTCTTCAAGCACTTGTCTCTGCATCTGGACAATTCTTCTAGGTGCTTCCACTACATCTGGCCAAAGATTACGCCACACCCCATTCATACAACTCATTTTAACTTCCTTCCAAGCCTCTTCTATGTTGTGAATAGACTTCATAATGTTGTATGACTTCCACCACTCTCGCATAGACTGTCTTCCTTCCCCGTCAGTTTCATGAATTAGTTGGCTAAAAGTGCGGCGATGGTAATAAGCTTTGAAGTTTGCTATTGCTCCCTGGTCCATAGGTTGTAATATTGACGTAGTGTTTGGTGGAAGGAACTTTACGTACACTTTTAAGTCTCTGGGCGTATCAAGTGAGGTTGGATGTCCTGGGGCATTGTCTAAGAGTAATATAACTTTAGGTTCAAGCCCATTTCTGTCACAGTATGATTTGACTGATGGGCAAAAACTATTAGAATACCATTCTTGAAAAATTTCCCGTGTAACCCACGCCTTTCTGTTTGATCGCCACACAACTGGTAGACTTGTCTTGTCTGTGCCTCGCATTGCACGGGGTGTTTCTGAATGGTACACTAGTAAAGGTTTCAGTTTGAAATCACCAGTGGCATTACCACCCAGCAGAAGTGTTAGTCGATCTTTCGCAGCTTTGAAACCACTGGCTTGACGTTCTTCCTTAGAAATGAATGTTCGAGATGGCATTTTTTTCCAGTAAAGTGCGGTCTCATCAACATTGAAGATGAGACAAGCAGGAATTTTCTCTCGTCTAACGAAGTCTTGAAACTTGTCTGGAAACTCAGCTGCAGCTTGAATGTCCGCGCTGGCCGCCTCGCCTGTTATGTGGATATTGTGAAGATTAGAACGCTGCTTGAACCGATGGAACCAGCCTCTGCTGGCAGCAAAAGTCGGAGTGGCACTCCCTTCTCCTTCTTTTGTTTTCAGCATCTCATACAAAGATTTTGCTTTTGTGCATATGAGATCTTGACTTAGTGGTGTGTTCTTCTTATTCAAATCTTCGATCCAGACTGACAGTAATTTCTCCATTCTTTCTAAGATAGATGATCTCGAACGAGAAAGTTTTGTTGCACTTATAGGTGTTGAACCTTCGCTGGAGATTTTAATTTTTTCCCGATTTTTATAAATCGTTCTCACAGTCGATTCTGAGAGTCCAAAATCTCTCCCAACAATTGTTGCTTTGCCTCCATTTTCCATTCTTCTTAACACTTTCATCTTCAATTCCAAAGTGACGCTTTTACGCTCTTTTTTCTTTACAGGCGGCATTTTTAAACGTAGGGTTAAATTATGTATGTATGTATCTCCAATAAATATTAAAACAAAACTGCCAGCCGACCGAACTAACATTACGGAACAAATGAACACACGAAACGAACGAGGAAATCCCCATAGAACAAAGTCGAAGGACAGGGAATTCCCAATTCTTCAAAGAGAATATTCAGAGAAAGCGGGGATTCCCCCGCGACCATAGAGAAGTTAATGACTACATGAGCGCGAAATTTGAAATTCGCGTTATAGTGAAACCGCGCGTAACGGGGTCGCGCTAAGCGGGGTATTACTGTATATATATATATATATATATATATATATATATATATATATATATATATATATATATATATATATATATATATATATTTAAGAGTTTTGTTAGATACGGCTTCCTTTCTTTATTTGTTATAGAAACGAGGTTTTTTCAAGATATGTACAGTAGATATGGAGCGGAAACAACAAACATTTTCCGGAATTGGGCTAAATATAACCATAAATTAGCAAAAATGACCAGTAGGAGAAACTTTTTATTGAAATGCCGTTCAACGGGACTTGTCCCTAGACACATTGTGCAAAACTTTGGATGCATGAATAGCCTAACGTCAGATAGACCAAATGATAATGACCGGATCGATCCAGCGCATCGCTTCCAGATTTGTGCCCTGATGAAGGTCCCAACCTAGGACCGAAATATTGGCTAAATGAACATTGTGTGATCATCCGAGTTCCCCAATTAATTATATGTATATATATATATATATATATATATATATATATATATATATATATATATATATATATATATGTATATATACATATATATATATATATATATATATATATATATATATATATATATGTATATATATATATATATATATATATATATATATATATATATATATATATATATATATATATATATATATATATATAGGTGTATACATACGTTTTTGCCGATTTTTGTGGTAAAGAAAACACGTAATTTTCAAGGGAAATTCATTTTTCATTTATGCAAAATATTGGCCATTGGCTTCTACACACTTTGACCATCTTTCAGGTAAATTATGAATACCATGCCAGAAAAACTGCTTGTCTTTTGCGGCAACCCATTCGTCGAACCATTTTCCAATTTCCTCGAAATTGCTGAAGTGCTGCTCTGCAACCGCGTGCCCCATTGATGCGAAGAGGTGACTGTCAGATGGCGCCAGGTCGGGAGAGTACGGCGGGTGCGGAAGGATGTCCCATCCAAGCGATTTCAACGTGTCTTTCACTGGTTTTGCTGTATGAGAAGGCGCATTGTCGTGTAACAAAATCACTTTGCCATGTCTTTTGGCCCATTCCGGTCGTCTTTCGATCAATGAGTAATTTAAATTAAACATTTAATGCTTTTGCCAATTGCTGTTGTGTTTGAGTTGGGTCATCATCCAGTAACGTCTGCAATTCCTTGTCTTCGTACTTTTGTGGTCTACCAGAGCGCGCACTGTTTTTCACATTGAAATCACCACATTTAAATTGTCGAAATCATGTCTCACATATTCTAATAGATGGAGCCTGTTCATCATATATTTCTACCAGCAAACGATGACTTTCCGCAGGATTTTTCTTTTGATTAAATAAGAAAAGCAATGCGTGCCGCAAATGTTCTTTTCCAAGCACAAAAGTCGACATGATCACTGAACGATACAATACAGACGCTAATGTTTGGCGGACTCAACTTGTGTATGTTGATTAGGTTAATGTCAGACGAACAAACTGACGTATCTATTAAATTCATACACTGCGTACTGTTCGCTAGTGCCATCTGTTAGTGAAACTGGCAAAAACTTTGCATACACCATATATATATATATATATATATATATATATATATATATATATATATATATATATATATATATGTATATTAGCTCAAAAGCATTGAAAATATTTCGAAGTTTTTCATACGATAATAAGCTTAAGAAAGAGGGAAGCTTTAAATCCGCCTCTGGTATTATGTAATCTGTTTAACTTACTTTTTAATGCCCAGAGCTCGAAGGCTCGTAATCCTTTTTTAAACTCGCTTATGTGATTTTGACATATTGAATTATTTACTTTGGAAGGACCATATGTATTTAAAATCTGATTTATAATAAGCCCCCGCTTCGTTGTAAGCTGTATAGGTTTTCTTGTGTCCTCTGGAGTCCTTTTTCCTGGTTTACTTTTTTGGTGTTATTAGGAATTTTTGACGATATATTAAATAAAAATGCGGAGTTTTCTGTAGCTGTGTGTATCATTTTTACGTGTATGAATCTATAGCACTAAATGTAGTGGATTGTTCTATTGGTAATGTGTCTAAAAACGAAATAGAGTTATTTTTAATTTTGTTCTTAAATTTAATGCACGTGGATTATTTATAAAATCTTTAACATCTTTGTGACAAAATTCCATCCATAGTCGGGTGTAGGCCTCCCAAGTATAATAAGAAAGAATAATTTTTAATTTTGTTCTTAAATTTAATGCACATGGATTATTTATAAAATCTTTAATATTTTTGTGACAAAATTACATCAAGTATCGTATTAGTATTACCGAAGCAAGAAATAGAACGAGCAGATTTCAAAATATAAGGATTTGAAATTTTACTTAAAATAACAATAGAAAATTAACAGCATTCAAACTACTATTTTAAGCCTTTTATTATCGGTAGCAATACTAAAAAGTTTCATAACAAACATGCATAAATGAACATTTATACAATATTTAAAGTATATTACTACTGGCAATTGTACAATCTGCCTGAAATTTTGCAAGGAATGCGTTCTGCTACACACAGCTCTAAGTGTAGAAAAAATTTCATCAATCATTTACAAAGTACGAAAAGTTTTCCGCCTCGACATAAGATCGTAAGAATGGCCCACGAGACATCTGTGAAAAATTACCGAACTATCTCTCTTATATGTCAAACAAGCAAAATTATGCTCCACATCATCCAAGAACCATTAAAACCAATTCTCTTGCCTCAGATTCCCCAAGGACACCCGGTAGAGGCACAAGAAAACAGATAATCAATGTGAGACAAATGATAGAAAAGTTCTACGAATATAATGTTCCTGGCGTGTTCTGTTTCCTTGACTATACAAAGGCCTTCGACACAGTACAGTGGGACCACTTATGGAGAATTCTTCAAGAAATGGGGTTACTAGACCTCCTAGTCTTCTTACAAAAATTATACAGCAACATCATCGCTTATGTTAGAGTCGAGTAAAAGCTGTCTAAGCCATTTCAAGTCGGAAAAGGGATGAGGCGGGGTTGTATCCTGTCTCCACTACTCTTCAATATATGATGAATGGATTATCCGGAAACTGACGGAAGAGTAGAATAGAGGAGTAACAGTAGGCATAAAGTTCTCGAACTTAAGATACGCTGATGATACTACAATAATGACTAGCTCCGAGGAAGAGCTGAGGCTGTTACCATCGATTCAGAGAAGAATAGCATTATTTTTTGATCACATAATAATGGCATGGAAAAGTTGCTGATCCAGGTGAAAATCCACGGTAGAAGAAAAAAAGATATAGATCTCCTAACAGATACAAAGACCAGATCATGTTTACAATACACTTAGAGTTATTGGAGATCATGAGATGATAAGAAGTGTCGAAGATAGAGAAGCCTGGAGGGCTGTTGTAAATTCTGTGCAACAATGCAATAGAGGTCATGTCGCTTAGAGCCGAGCAATGATGCGAGAGAGAGATCAGATACTACGAATACGTGGTCAACCGAGAGGCGACTAATTCCTAGTAGTTTCCCCAGGACAACACGGTACTTGTTCTGATAAAAATGACTTAAACTATTCTAAAAACTGCACATGGACCATAACCTGAAACTCATCTTACAAAATTTTCACCGGTAATATACAAATATACATATCTATAATATATATAAAATGCAACGTCTCTCTGTCTGCCTGTCTGTCTTTCTGTCTGTCTGTCCGTTAGTGCGCTTATCCCTCGAGAACCACTTATCCGATTTACATGATTTTTTAAATTCATACATATGTTCTCTGACCAGGTTATAGATATATATTTTATTACATCTATAATATATATATATATATATATATATATATATATATATATATATATATATATATAAAATGTAACGTATCTCTGTCTGTCTGTCTGTCCGTTAGTGCGCTTATCACTGGAAAACCACTTATCCGATTTACGTGCTTTTTTTTAAAACATACATATGTTCTCTGGCCAAGTTATAGACTATATTTTATTACGTTAGGTAACATAAGGAATAAGCAGTGTCGATAATAGTGAATCAAGTCGGAAAAAAATTTGCCGCTAGCGCGTTCTCTTGAAATATACTGCCTGAACCATTAAATATGGGACAATATCATGTAGCAAAGAATATAATATATAAAATACAACATCTCTCAGTCTGTCTGTCCGTCCGTTAGTGCGCTTATCACTCGAGAACCACTTATCCGATTTACGTGTTTTTTTAAATTCATATAAATCGAAAAAAAGTTTGCCACTAGCGTGTTCTCTTGCAATATACTGCCTAAACCACTAAATATGGAACAATATCATGAAGCAAAAGATATCTATTATAGATATAAAATGCAACGTCTCTCTGTCTGTTTGTCCGTTTGTGCGCTTATCACTGGACAACCACTTATCCGATTTACGTGCTTTTTTTTTTTAAACATACGTAACATACATATGGCCAGCTTATAGGATATACTTTATTACGTTAGGTGACATAAGGAATAAGCAGTGACGATATTTGTGAATCAAGTCGGAAAAAAGTTTGCCGCTAGCGCGTTCTCTTGCAATATACTGCCTAAAGCATTAAATATGGAACAATATCATGTAGCAAAGAATATAATATATATATAAAATACGTTTCTCCGTCTGTCTGTCTGTCCGTTACTGCGCTTATCACTCGAGAACCACTTATCCGATTTACGTGTTTTTATAAATTTATACATATGTTCTATATAATTTGATATAAGCCTAGATAATGGGAGATAAGGTGAGATAATGGAAGATAAGGAGAAAAAATGGGAAATAAGTCGAGATAAGTCTCGATAATGGGAAATAAGGTGAGATAAAGGTAGATGAGTATAAATAATGGGAGATTAGGAGAAATAATGGGAGATAAGTAGAGATAAGTCTAGATAATAGGAGTTATTGTGAGATAATGGGAGATAAGGAGAAATAATGGGAGATAAGGAGAAATATTGCGAGATAAGTCTAGATAAACCTAGATAATGGGAAATAAGGTGAGATAATGGGAGATAAGGAGAAATAATGAGAGATAAGGAGAAATAATGGGAGATGAGGATAAATAATGGGAGATGAGCAGAGATAAGCCTAGATAATGGAAATTATGTAGAGATAACGGGAGATAAGGAGAAATATTGGGAGATAAGTGAAATAATGGGAGATATTTTATTACTTTGGGTAACATAAGGAATAAGCAGTGACGATAGTAGTGTATCAAGTCCACGCGAGCGGAACCACGGGCACGGCTAGTATATATATATATATATATATATATATATATATATATATATATATATATATATATATATATATATATATATATATATAGATTGTGGAAAAGTCATTGTCTCGTTATATAGCTTGAGTGTCAGGTAATATATGTCATATCAGGTTATACTGAGTGTTAGTTGAAAGCTGATATTCAACAGTAGTAGACGTGCAAACGGAAAAACTGAATTTAGAGAGCTTTGAAGATGAATGAAATTTCTGCAAAAATTTGCTACATTTTACAATTTGAAGAAGTTTGTGCTGTTTATGGCCGACGTACGTTATCAAAAATGACAACCAAGAGATGGTTTAGTCGTTACCTTTCTGAAAATTTCGATGTCAATGATGATCCTCGCACTGGTCGACCAGCAACAGAGAAAGTTGATAAAATATTGGCAAAAGTTGAGCAAGGCAGACATGTAAGTAGATATGATATCGCCAAGAAACTCCAACAGTTTTAAATTATTTGGAGAAAGCTGGCTAGAAAAAAAACTCTATGTTTGAGTACCACACTAAAAATTTACACGATCGAATTTCCATCTGCGAATCTCTACAAAAAGTAAATTAATCGAGTCATTTCTGAAGTAGTCGATCACGAGCAAGGAAAACTTGATCACGTTTAATAACAATGTGCAATAAAAATCGTGGTCGATGAATGATGAAGATCCATAAACCATGGTCCATATCCGGATTGATGCCAGAAAAGATAATGCTGTGTTTTAGGTGGAATGGGAAGGGAATCGTGCATCATAAGCCGCTGCAGCTTAACCAATTGATTAATATACTCTGCTGTCAGCAATTGTCAAGCTTGAAGCAAACGATTAAAAAAAATCGGCCGGAACTAGTCCACGAGAAGGGTGTCGTGTTCCACTGTAACAACTCCAAACCACACACATTTTTGATAACTCGGCAAAAATTGAAAGAGATGGACTGGGAAGTTTTAATGCATCCATTTATAGCCCTGTTAGACTACGATTTGTTTCAGTCTCGACAGAACTTACTGAGCAGTGTTAAGTTAGTTTCAAAAAAGGCCTGTGAAAACCACTTGTCACATTTTTTTTCCCAGAAACCACAGACGTTTTACATTGACGAGATTATGGTGTTGCCAAAAAATGACAGAAGGCCATTAAACATAATGGCATGTATTTGGCTTAATAAAGTTCTTTTAAAATATAAAAAACAATTTTCTCAATTTTCTCTTTAAAAGCCTCCATACTTTGGCGACAAGTTTAAAAATTGCGCTGCAGAAGGTCTCGGGTTCGATCCCGGTAGCTTGGTTACTTATTTATTAATTTATTAGAGTATATTTGGTCTGGCTACGTACATAGGTAGTAGTTGTTTGAAGAAAGGCAATAATGTTCGTGGCAGCACTACCGCGTTGCCTAAAAAGTGATATGAAATACATAAATGTATGTTTCGGTACTTGGACAATGTAGACGGGTATTACAACCTCTTCGTCACTATTCTTAGGATATAAAAAAGGGTAAAATCCCTACTCAGGCGGGGACGCGAAACGCACCATAAAAAAAATAGTGTTAAATGCTGCTCTCGACAACTAAATTTGCCGCTACGTCAAGTACTGAAATGGAAGAAACTGAGCTGGACAACCTTCAAAATGAGTTTTTCAAGGTGACGTACTGCTTTTACTCTTCATTTTTTTTTAAAGTACTCTACGCCAACCCGTGGCAATAACTGGTCCACAAGGGAAATTGCAAACCTAAGCGCTCTCATGTATTTTATACGAATGACTGTAAATTTGGTACTATTTCGGTGACCAAAATTAATCATTTCAAGTAGTTTAAGAATACACGTGAGATGTTATAAGCTTCGGATTAAACAAATGGTATCTTTGGAGGACGGTATTTTGAATATCTAGAACACACGCAGCTATCAAATAGAGTATTTTTCATTACTATCCCACCATATGGAAGTTGCCTCTGCAATTACCTAACCATTTCACAATATCATATGCCAGATACTGCAGTAGTTACAGGAAATGACTAAAAAATCTGCTAATCAGTATCTTTACTATACAATAAAGTTGCCTCTTTTTGAATGATAAAGTGAACACAAAAAGAATTGAGAGAAGTGGATTTAAGTATATGAAAAATAACGCATACTAATCGAAATCTTCCTTCTCTATCTTCTATTTCTCGAATATACCTTTCGTATCACTAGGGTGAACGTGCACTGTTGAGCTTCAAGTATCTGCATAATCCAATTGTTTTAGGATTCGCAAAGGTGCAAAGAGTTCGGATTCTTTTCTGCAGATAATTTATCACCATGAAGAGTGTAGTGTCAGCAGTTAGGGCTACAGAAGAAGCCGCGAAGGAGCTCTTTTTTTTATGGGTCTAGCACACGTGCTGCAGGGAAGTCCCTAAAGCGCTCCAGGAGCGGCACGAGTGCGGAAAAAAGCGATTCACGTTGTTCTTGAATCGCTGTAAATTGTACTCGGTCGGAAACACAGCGCTGGGCAAATTATTCCAAAGGGATGAAGTTCTCCATATAAAAGATTGCTTGAAAAGCGTTGTACACGGAGTAACAAGCTGAACCTCATACGGATGCGAAGCACCAGCGCGACGTGTATTTCTAACATGCACCGCTTTGGGAGGAATTAAGCGGGCTACATCCTTCGAACACTTCCCATGAAAATACTTGTAGAACAGACTCAAGTCGCCAACCGTTCTTCGATGTTTCAGCGAATCAAGGACGCCGGTCAATTCCGGGCCCCCAATCAGACGGACCGCTCTTCTCTGAACAGAATCCAACAAATGCAGTGTATGTTTGGGAGCGGAGCCCCAAACGTGGGAGCAGTATTCCATAGTTGGTCGAATTTGGGCTTTGTAAAGAATTAACAGTTGCTGTGGGGTGTAAAGCTTCCTGGTTCTAAATAATATTCCCAACTTTTGAGAAGCTCTCCTTGCTATGCCTGCTACATGTTCATGCCAAGACATATTTTCTCCCAAACTAACGCCCAACAAATTGAGCGACGATGCTAGGGGAATGGAGTGCCCCGACATAACTATGTCGGGTTTAGCAACGTTAACTTTTTTTAGAAAAAACTGCCGCTTGGGTTCTTGTAGCGTTAAATTCCACTTGGTTACTGTCACCCCAAGATAGAATTTCTTCCAGGTCTTTGTTAAGTTGAACGACCTCCTGCTGTCTGCGGATATTCGCCTGAGCAGCCGATTTCCGAGCGTTCAAGGTGAATGAAGAGACAAGCGTACTGTCATCTGCAAAGCTATAGATTGGATTCCCTGTTTTTCCAGCAGATCGTTAATGTAGATGAGAAAGAGAGTAGGAGACAGTATGGAGCCCTGGGGCACACCGGCGTTGATAATAAGGGTGTTAGAAAGAAATCCGTCGACCGCCACTCGTAAAGAACGCTCTCTGAGGAAACAACTGGTTTGACAAACGTTGGTATCATCATCAATATTAAAATAGCGAATCTATTTTATATATATAATTAGCTCCTGGACAATCAATAGTTTACGGTCAGGGTTTGAATGTGTCCCCTGAGACCATTCGCCAATATCTTCGTGCTTATGATGGCAAATTCCAAAGCATGTTGAAGAAACCGTTGCTGGGCTAAAATTACGCCGCGAAGCGGCTCGCTTAGGCCCAGAATAAGATACTAGAGTGGCCCTCACATTCGCCGGACGCCAACCCTATTGAAAATGTTTGGTCCCTTGTAAAGAGAAAGCTTAGAGGAAAGAGTCTGAGGATTTTGACTCAATTGTCTCGCGAGATTCAAAAAACTTGCGGAGTATGCAGAAAATCTCGTCGACAGCATGCCTCGAAGATGCCAGGCGATTATTAATGCGGGAGGCGATTGGACAACTTACTAAGGTAATTGTGCAGTTGCTAGTACGCCAAAGAATACATTGATGGCAAAAAATGATCTCAAAACACATCTTTTCAAGATTAGTACAAAAAGTATTGTAATTGACAGATTAATTATTAAACCCCGAGTCGGTGTTCGGTTTTTCATGTTTTCGGTTAGGAAAACAAAATTAAATTCACAATTCTTTTCCTTGTGAACTTAGTAAATTTATTCGTCTAAGGAAATAATTTTAGAATTAAAACCATTTCCTTAATTATTTGCAACTAAGAGATATTGTCCTTAGTAATGTTAAGCTCAATTCTTAACGCTTCTTTTTTACTTCTATTATCACCTTCCGGGGATCAAAACTAAAGATATCTTTTCTCTCGGCTAAAGCAAATACTTTGCGAGTTTTATCAATCCCATCTTTTTTAAAATCCACTTTTCTCAATTTAATCTCTTGAAAGATAGACGTGCCGGTTTCTCCGCTATTCTTCGAAGTCTTCACCATGATCTCAGTAAAATTTAATTTTAAAATTTGATTTCTCACTTTTTTATTTGGATTTAAAAACGTTTCGTTTCTGCTTATTAATAAAACTTCTTTATTATTAGCACTCGCGTGTTCTACCCATTGAAAAGTGTCAGCTAAAATGAGAGTAACTAAAGTATTTTTATTACTCGGGGCTTTTGTCGTTTCTGTTGTTATTCTTTTTTCAAATCCATTTTGAAAGTAAAATTGAATGTGATATTTGTGCTACATATTTATATTTAGAAAATATATTGATATTATTGATAATATTGATATATATATATATATATATATATATATATATATATATATATATATATATATATATATATAAATATATATATAAATATATATATTCATATATTGTAAAATTATATAAAAACAACACTATGTTTTAATTTCCAATATATTTAAAGTCACTTGACAATTGTTTCACCATATAATGGCTTTTAAGTAAATAGGAAAGAAAAACATTTAGTAGAAATCCTGGTTAAATAGTGCTTAAAACTATCCTTAATTACCTAAGATTATGCTAATCATTTTATTATATTATTTACAGACAAAATTATTTTAAGAATGCAAATCTGTGGTACTATTTCCGAGAACTAATAAAGATTAAGTAAGGGTGAATGGTTTAAGTCTACCTGTTCGTTTAGTAATTGATTGGAGTTTTTCCGTTTGTTAATTTCAAGACATTCAAGCAAATTTAATTTTTTAGATTTATTTTCTACATGTAGGATTTTTAACATATCATCAAAATTATGGGATTTATTATTTATATGGGTTGCGTAATGTGAATTGTTCTTATTTTTTAAATAACTATGTTTATGTTCTTTAATGCGAGTTTTAAAGGATCTACCAGTTTGTCCTACGTAGGTTTTAGTACAAGATCCACAATTTAATAAATAAACTCCTGATTTTAAGGAATTTTTAGATTTGGTTTTGTTATTCAAAATTATACTCCCTAAGGAATTACTGGTTTTGAATGCTATTTTATTGTTCTTTTTTATTAAATATTTGGAAATTGTTCTAGTTATTTTATTATTTGTGTATGTGAGTGTACTAAATTTTCCTTTTTTGTCATTAATGGTCTGATAAATTAGAGATATTGCTTTTTTAAAGGATTTTTTATTCAAGATATTATCTATAATGTTGTGGTCATATCCATTATTAATTGCTATTTGTTTGATCATGTTGAATTCTTTGTTAAAATTAGTTTTAGTCTTGGGGGATATGTAACAATCTATGTATGAAAGAGTTAAAAGCTGCCATTTTGTGAGGATACGGGTGGGATGAGCTATTGTGTATGACTGTGTCAGTATGTGAAAGTTTGTGAAAAATCGAGAAATCGTGTTTATCGTTCACTTTTGATATAGATATGTCTAAGAAATTTATAGAGTTATTGGTTTCTAATTCTATGGTAAATTTAATATTAGGATGCAAATTATTTAGGAAATTAAGGAGGATTGTTAGTTGTCTATCTGTTTCCGTGAAACAGGAAATGATATCGTCACCATATCTATACTAGTAAACAATATTTTTGCTTACCGCGTTTTGATGAATTTTTAGTTCTAAATGATCCATGAAAATTTCCGCTAGTAACGGACTTAAAAGTGAACAATAAACACGATTTCTCGATTTTTCACACACTTTCACATACTGACACAGTCATACACAATAGCTCATCCCACCCGTATCCTCACAAAATGGCAGCTTTTAACTCTTTCATACATAGATTGTTACATATCCCCATGACTAAAACTAATTTTAACAAAGAACATAATCAAACAAATAGAAATTAATAATGGATATGACCCCAACATTATAGATAATATCTTGAATAAAAAATCCTTTAAACAAGCAATATCTCTAATTTATCCCACAATTAATGACAAAAAAGGAAAATTTAGTACACTCACATACAGAGGGAAAATAACTAGAACAATTTCCAAACATTTAATAAAAAACCGGTCAAGTGCAAGTTGAACTTGCACAATTAGTGTTCCGTACGTTGATTGTTTTTAAAATAAAAATTTTTGTTAGGGTGGTATAAAATGATCGATCAGTGACTTCACAAAACACACCCCAAATGAGTTTTCAACAAAGTTTGTTTCCAATCTTTACTAAAAACTGGTGACCTTGAATTTTTTTTTTTTTTTTTTTTTATACCAAATAAATTATTAAAGGTAAAGCACTCGTGATAATTTTCGTTCAATCTATACCCCGTGGAGAATATTCCAGAATTTTTTCAAAATTTTTTGATCAGTACTTTTCGAGATAAGGTAGGGGACAGCGATTTTTTAAAAGTAATACGAAGAAAAGTGTTCGCAAGGATTACATTATATACATATTTTTTACTCGTGTTTTCACAAGCTTTCATTTGACACCACACTCGATGTCCTACTAAAAAAAAAAATTTTTCACTTCCGATTTCACCCCTCATAACAAACCCCTTAAGTCAAAATTTATGTTACGGTGGTGTAAAATGATCAGTGACTTCACAGAACACACCCCAAATGAGTTTTCAACAAAGTTTGTTTCCAATCTTTACTGAAATCTGATGAACTTGAAATTTTTGTTTTTCTTATATACCGTATAAATTATTAAAGGTAATGCACTCGTGATAATTTTCGTTCAATCTACACCCCGTGGAGAATATTCCAGAATTTTTTCGAAATTTTTTGATAAGTACTTTTCGAGATAAGGCCCAGGACAGCGATTTTTCGCGAATTTTTAAAAATAATACAAAGAAAAGTGCGCGCAAGTATAATATTATATATATATTTTTTACTCGTGTTTTCATAAGCTTTCATTTGACACCACACTCGATGACCTAGTAAAAAAATTTTTTTTTCACTTCCGATTTCACCCCTCAAAACGAACCCCTTAAGTCAAAATTTATGTTACGGTGGTATAAAATGATCAGTGACTTCACAAAAACACCTCAAATGAGTTTTCAACAAAGTTTGTTTCCAATCTTCACTAAAATCTGATGACCTTGAAATTTTTGTTTTTTCTATATACCATATAAATTACTAAAGGTAATGCACTCGTGATAATTTTCGTTCAATCTACACCCCGTGGAGAATATTCCAGAATTTTTTCGAAATTTTTTGATAAGTACTTTTCGAGATAAGGACCGGGACAGCAATTTTTCGCGAATTTTTGAAAATAATACAAAGAAAAGTGCGCGCAAGTATAATAATATATATATATATTTTACTCGTGTTTTCACAAGCTTTCATTTGACACCACACTCGATGACCTAGTAAAAAAAATTTTTTTTTCACTTCCGACTTCACCCCCCAAAACTAACCCCTTAAGTCAAAATTTAATTCTCAAAACTACATGGCTCTGATGAGGCCATCAATTCCTATATTATTACCAAATTTCACCTTTCTATGTCAAACAGTTTCGGAGAAAATCGGGTGTGACAGACAGACAGACAGACAGACAGACAGACAGACAGACACCGAAGTGATCTTATAAGTGTTCCGTACGGAACACTAAAAAGAACAATAAAATAGCATTCGAAACCAGTAATTCCTTAGGGAGTATAATTTTGAATAACAAAACCAAATCTAAGAATTCCTTAAAATCAGGAGTTTATTTATTAAATTGTGGATCTTGTACTAAAACCTACGTAGGACAAACTGGTAGATCTTTTGAAACTCGCGTTAAAGAACATAAACATAGCTATTTAAAAAATAAGAACAATTCACATTACGCAACCCATATAATAAACGAATCCCATAATTTTGATGATACGTTAAAAATCCTACATGTAGAAAATAAATCTAAAAAATTAAATTTGCTTAAATGTCTTGAAATTAACAAACGGAAAAACTCCAATCAATTACTAAACGGACAGGTAGACTTAAACCATTCACCCTTACTTAATCTTTATTAGTTCTCGGAAATAGTACCACAAATTTGCATTCTTAAAATAATTTTGTCTGTAAATAATATAATTAAAGTGATTAGCATAATATTAAGTAATAAGGATAGTTTTAAGCACTATTTAACCAGGATTACTACTAAATATTTTTCTTTCCTATTTACTTCTGAAGAAGCCATTGTATGGAGAAATAATTGTCAAGTGACTTTAAATATATTGGAAATTAAAACATAGTGTTGTTTTTATATAATTTTATTATGAATTTCCAACAAGTATCGGCTAACACAATCAAAGATCATATATTGTATATGTACAGGGTGAGTCAACGATAGATTAAAGTTTATTTCTCAATTGTTTCGGGAATGACGAAAAAATGTTAAATTCAATAGTTTTAGGGAATTAAGGAGCACAGTTTAAAATTATTTTTGAGTATACAGGGTACTTCAAAAAAAATGTGGCCGATATAACATGTTTTTTTTAAATGGAACATCCTATTTTCTAATTTATTTTTAAATTTTGCGTAAAATTTTATGACTTTTTTATTAATATTGTTATATACCTAAACCTCATAGTTTTTGTAATAATTAATTTTTTTAAAAAAATAGGAATTTTCGGTTTTGTAAAAAATTGCCAGTAGCGCCATTGTTTCTGTAGGTGGAATACTCATAATTTGTACGAGCGTTCAATAGAGATGAAAAAAAGATTTATGTAAAGAAATGAGTTAGATGCTACAGGGCGGTCAAAATAAATTTATACATTTCGACTATTTTAAATTGAAAAATCTCAAATTTTTTAAATGGCACATCTTGAATATTGTTATTTTTTCTAATAAATTTCACAAAACCTCCCAACAACACCAGTAGATATGGAAAATAGGATACGGGATGCGTGCAGGACAATAACGCCCTTTATGCTAAGGAAAGTGAAGGAAAATATAGTAAAACGACTAAACATGTGTATTCAAGTAGACGGGCATATTTTTGAACATTTATTACGTCATAATAATTAATCATTAGATAAGTTAAACTATATTAAAATTATTATTAACTATTTGTTTATGTTTTCACAAGTGTAAAAATTAAAAAATTCAAAAAAAAAATCGAAAACTATTAGAAATAAGTATATGACATACTTAATAAAAGTTGGAGGGTTTATCAGAAAAATAATAATACACAGGGTGTGCTATTTAAAAAATTTGAGATTTTTCAATTTAAAATAGTCGAAATACATAAATTTATTTTGAACACCCTGTAGCATCCTTGTCAAATTTCTTTACATATAACTTTTTTTTTTCATCTCTATAGACTTGAGTCCGTTCTACAAGTATTTTCATGGAAAGTGTTCGAAGGATGTAGCCCGCTTCATTCCTCCCAGAGCGATGCATGTTAGAAATACACGTCACGCTAATACTTCACATCCGTATGAGGTTCAACTTCTTGCTCCGCGTACAAAGCTTTTTAAGCAGTCTTTTATATGGAGAACATCATCCCTTTGGAATAATTTGCCCAGTGCTGTGTTTCCCACCGAGTACAATTTACAGCCCAGAACAACGTGAATCGCTTTTCTAGCACAGATGCCACTCCTGGAGCGCTTTAGAGACTTCCCTACGGCACGTGTGCTAGAACCATAAAAAAATAGAACTCTCGTACCAATTATGAGTATTCCACCTTCAGAAACAATGGCGCTACTGGCAATTTTCTACAAAACTGAAAACTAGTATTTTTTAAAAAAAATTGAAATATTAGAAAAACTACTAGGTTTAGGTATATAACATTATTAATAAAAATGTTATAAAATTTTCGCAGAATTTAAAAATGAATTAGAAAATATGATGTTTCGTTGAAAAAAACGAATGTTATATCGGCCACACTTTTTTCAAGTACCCTGTATACTCAAAAATAATTTTAAACTATGCACCTCAACATTCCCTAAAACTATTGTATTTAACATTTTTTTCGTCATTCCCGAAACAAATGAGATAATGAACTTTACTCTATCGTTGACTCACCCTGTATAGACAATGTAGACATTTTTTTAGCGTTCCATAAGTCAATAGATATTTTTGTCTGTTGTAGTTTCCATTCGTTACTCTAAGGCATTTAATTGAAATTGTTCTACATTAAGTCCCAGAGCTGGTAAAGAATATAATTTGGTTACGTATACATCTTTAAACAATGGCAGATGTAAATAAACCATATGCTCTATTTTTCATTGGAAAAGAAAACATTATTCCGTCTAAATTTCATCGAAACTTCTGGATTCATCTGCTTGGTGGTCTCGTTAGTAGAGCTGCAAAGAATGCAATAAGGCAGGGATGCAATTTATGGAAAATATTCATCTTATCAAAATGGTATTTTAGATTTTAACGATAGAAACTATAAACGATAGTGGTGAACAAATGATACAACTATCCATACAAAATGAACTTAGAATTACCAACCCCTTTTATCCACATAAACCACAACACAAATATACCTTCGAAAATACACGTGGACAAAGATCAACAATTGATTACGTAATCACAAATAGAAATATTCATCCAACAAGAATACACGACGTGAGAACTTTAGCTTCCGCAAATGCTGGAAGGAATCACCATCTTGTAATAGCAAAAATACGAACAACCATGCAACGACTTCGTAGCGAACGCGTCAAACAAATAAGCAAAATCAATATAGAATCTCTATCCGACGACTCAACCAAATATCTATATCAACAAAGGTTAACAGAAAAAATAGCCACAAATGATATTCGAGAGTCCGATGACATAGAAACGGCATGGACAAAACTAAAAACTAATATGCTAGAAGCAGCAGAAGAAGCATTTGGAAGAAGGACTATAAAGAAAGGGGGAAAACCAAACGCAAAGCCTTGGTTCAAACAAGAAGTTAAGACATTAGCTGAACAAAAAAGAAAATCGTACCTACAATACAGAGCCAATGCTATAACATACAATGATTATAAAAATGTAAGAAACAGGGTCAACGAGAATATCCAGAGAATCAAAAGAGAGCATTGGGAGAAATTTTCGAACGATATGGAACATGATCTGTACGGAGGACAAAAAAAAAATATGGAATCTACTGAGAAAAGACCGGAAACCGGAAAAAAAAAACAATAAGTGAGTACATACAAAATACAAAAATTACGGTGGAAGAATGGGAAAGATATTTCGAAAAACTCTATAGACCAATTCATTAACAAAGGAAATACAGCATGCAGATGAAAATGTTGCTCAACCAAATAGGACCATTTCTTTGAATCAAATACAGCACATGGCAGCGAAACTAAAAAACAGAAAAGCCCCGGGCATGGACGAAATTAAGAACGAAATGATCAAATATGGAGGTGATAAATTACTAGAAGAATTACAGATTTTCTTTAACAAAATACTCATAGCCAAGATTATACCATCCGAATGGAAAGAAAGCATCTTGATATCAATTTTCAAAAAAGGAGAAAGGACAGATCCAAAAAACTATCGAGGTATCAGCATAATGAGTGCGGTACTAAAATTGTTCACTAAAATTTTAGCAAAAGAAATAATGTTAACTGGAATCTGTGAAGAACAGCAAGGGTTCAGAAAGAACAGGTCTACTATAGACGCCATATTTATAATCCGCCAAATTACCGAAAAAGCCATAGAGTTTAATAAGATAGCCTTTATGTGTTTCATTGATCTTACCCAGGCATTCGATAGGGTACGGTTAACTGATGTCATAACCCTTGTACAAAAAAGGGGAATTCACCCGAATATAATAAAACCTATCGAAGAATTGAACATCAACAACCACACATATGTAAGAGTGGCAAATAAATTAAGCAATAAAATACCTATGACAACCGGAATTAGACAAGGAGATAGCCTAAGCCCAATCTTATTTAACATCATAATGGATGAAATTATAAACTAAGTAAAGAAAACTGGGAGAGGCTATCGACTGGGAGACAAAGAAATAAAAATAATATGCTACGCCGATGATGCAGTAATTATATCAGAAGACGAAGATAACTTACAGAGACTCCTACGTAAATTCCAACAAACAGCAAACGTGTTTAATATGCAAATATCTGTAAAGAAAACAAAATCCCTTACAATATCTAAAGAATCGAAAAGATGCAAACTCGCGATTTATGATCAGAGTGTAGAACAAGTGATGTCCTTCAAATATCTAGGGGCAAACATAACAAGTACCAGGAACCTTAAGGAGGAAGTAAAAACTCAAACAACAAAGGCATCATTAATATCAGGATATTTAAGAGATATAATTTGGAGAAACAAATATATGAGCACCAGGAGCAAAGTAAGAATATACAAAACGTGCGTAAGACCGATTATCGACATACGCGATAGAAACCAGAGCGGAGAACACAATAACAAAACGACTCCTAAGAACAACAGAAATGCGAACACTTAGATCGATAACAGGACATACCTTATTTGACAGGACGAGATGTGAAGAAATAAGGGAAATGTGCGAAATACAGGATGTGGTGAGATGGGCAAGGAATAGGAGAAGAGAATAGAGAAACCATGTGGACAGAATGCCAAATGACCGGTTGGCTAAGGTTGCAAAAGAAAAGCGACCAAACACACCTCGACCGCTTGGAAGACCACCAATAAGATGGTATGAGAACTGGCCTTCATCATCGCAGTTGTTTCTGGGAAACCTTTGAAGTGAACACAGGACATGGTCCTAACGTAGGAAGAAGAAGAAGAAGAAGATATAATCATGTCACTGCCGAACTGTCCAATATTAACATTCTGGTATTTTTTTTTTGCCTTCGGCTAGTCACGCAGCTTATATTTTAGTCTCTAAAATGAAGGAGTAATGTCCGTTGTAACGTAATTATTTTGAAATACCATGACTAGTAGTGCTTAAACAAAAATTTCAAGCTGATTGAACTAGTGTACTGTGTGGTGTATAAGTAGTTTTTGTACTTTCATGCAAATTATTACTCTAAAGAAAAAAGAGGTACACTGCCATTGATAGTGAATAAATCCAGTAAATGGCATTTTCAAATAGCTCTAAAGAAACTCAAGATCAGTAAATAACGCTCTATCGCATTTATACGTTCCTAGTTTAGCCAACAATCCGTCGCTCCAAACACGGTCGAATGCCTTGGATACATCAAGCGCAACTGCCTAAGATAAGCCATATTACCCGCTGTGTTATTCTAAAGATGTTTAATATGATTTAAAAGATTTCCCCATCATCTTTGCTAACGACAGATATGTTGTTTTTTGCTATTTATTGCATGCTAACTTTCAAACCTAATACTCATTATTTAACGACACGAATTTTAAATATAATAGCAGCTAAGGTCAAAATAATATTATAGCATACATTTCTTATAAAAACAACTCGTCAATGTAAATAATATACAAGAAAAATTCAATAATACTCGGGTTTTTATGGTCAAATATTGCACGTTTTGTCAAATATATTACTTTGCGTGACAGAGGGTCAAAATGTGGGACAGTCCCGCCTATTATGAGAGGTAAAAGGTCACTTTACTTTAATTCACTTGGAAAGGTTATTTGAGAAACTAATAAAGAAAAAACGTGTGCAATTTTCTATATAACAGACATTTTTTTTTCTACTAGTTCTTAGTTTGCTAGCAGAAAAGTCCGTACAATATTTAAATTTAAAATTTGAATTTTACTAGTTAATTTTCCCCTAGAAATTCATCTGTCTTTATATGTAGTGAAGATGTCTGTTTCTAACAGATATGTGAAACTATAAGTAACATTTACTTGATATGTTATTGCAGGGTTGCAAGGCACTATTTTATTTTATTTTCGTATCGATCCAATAAGGGACAAAATTTATTGACTTTAACATACGAGTATATTAGTTATTAATATTGTACTGGTTTAGGTATTATTTTTGTACATATATATATATATATATATATATATATATATATATATATATATATATATATATATATATATATCAAGGATTTTCTACAGCTGACGCTCTCTTCCTTCTCTCAGCCTTTGATTCCATCCGTTTCTATCTTCCCAGTCTCCATCTGTAAGACCCCTGTCTTCCATAACCTCGTCCACATCGTCTCTCCACGATCGTCTGAGTCTTCCTCTTTTTCTTCTTCCTACAGGGCTCCACTTCGTTATTTTCTTTATCCACCTATTATCTTCGCTCCGTCTTATGTGCCCATACCATTTTAATCGTTTTTCTTCAATGGTGTTTATTGCGTTCTCTTTGATGTTCATTCTACTTCTTATTTCTTCATTTGTTATTCTCTCCATACGTGTCACTCTCCAACATCTTCTCCAATAGTCCATCTCTACCGCATTAATTTTAGATTTATTTCTTTTGTTGATCGTCCATGTTTCTGACCCGTATGTCATTATGCTTTGTATTATTGATTTGTATATGCGTGTTTTGTTTCTTTTTCTAATGTGTTTGTCCCACAGGATCGAATTTAATTAGCTTTAATCTCTTCTTCTGATGATGGTTCCTAAATATTTAAATATATCGGTTCCTTTGATTATTGTTTCGTTATCGACTTCTAGATTCTCCACGTTTCGCTCCTTTGTTGTTAGATATTCCGTTTTATCAAAGTTTATTGCTAATCCTGCTTTAGTGTATTCTTCTTTCAGTTTTCTTACCATATAACTGAGGTCTTCCTCATCTTACGCTATGATTTCTTGGTCGTCTGCGAAACTTAGAGTATATAAGTAATCTTCTCGTATTGAGACTCCCATTCCACTACATTTTTGCTTCCATTTTTTTAATGTTTGTTCGAGGTATATTTTGAATAGTGTTGGGGATGTAGAGCGTCCTTGTAATAGGTCTTTTGATGTTTGGAGTCTCTTCCCTATTTTATGTCCTATTTTAATGTTCACTGTGTTGTTTTCGTAGAGAGCTTTTACTGCGTTTATTAGTTCTTTGTCAATGCCTATTTCTTTCGTTGCGTTCCATAATCTTTGTCTTGGTACTGAGTCATAGGGCTTTCTTATGTCTATGAAGGTTAGGTGAACTTCTCTATTCTTTGCCAGTTTTTTTTTCCATTGCTTGTTTTATAGTGTATATGTGGTCTATACATGATTTTCCGGCCGTAAAGCCTGCTTGGTCTTCTCCAATTTTTCCTTTTATATTTTCCTCTATGATATTTTTAATAATTTTTCCATACAAACATCGCATACTCGATATTATGCTTAGGCCTCTATAGTTTGTGCATTTTCTGCGGTCTCCCTTTTTAAATATAGATGCTATATAGGTTTTTGACCATTCCTCTGGTATTTTTTCTCCATTTATCGCTCTGTGGAACATGTAGCATTCGATGTAATTTATTAGACCCGTACTTAATCATTTCATTTACCACACTTCCAGGCCCTACAGATTTATTATTTTTGAGTGTTTTTTATTGTCTTCTTTACTTCTTCATAGCTTAGTTCTATCTCTTTTTTTTCCTTGTTCTGTTCTTCTTCAGAGTTCTCTTCTTGGAATTCTTGTCTGTCTTCTGTTAGCAGCTTCTTATAATATTCCTCCCACTAGCTTTCTGGGATATACTCTATTTACGTTTTCTCTCTATTGTTGGTCCTTAATGCTTTAATTATTCTCCATGACTCTGTGCTTCTGGTTCCTCCTATATACTGTTCTACATGTTCGCACGATTTTTCCCATCTCTCGTTGTTTTCTTTGTTTGTCATCCTCCTCGTTTCTGCATTTTTCTCTTTATATTTCTGTAGATCTTCTTCTGATTTTGTATTCAGCCATTTTTGGTATAGTCTTTTTTTCTCCTTTATAGATTCTTTGGTTTTTTCACAGATTCTAATTTTATGTTGGTTATTCTCGTTGTCTTCTTTACCTAATGCTTCTAGGGCCGCCGGTTTGATGCATTCTTTTATGTGGTCATACATCTGTTGGAGGTTATCGTAGTTAAACTCATTTAATTTTTGATCTAATCGTCGTCTATATAGGTCTCTTATCGTTTCGTCTTGCAGTAAGTGTATTTTGTATTTTATTTCTTGTACATTACTGGGCAAAAATAGCCTTTCTTTCTCCCTTAAGTCAGCTTACTGATTTGACTCTGAAACTTCTTTTGTAAATAGTACATTTACCAGGTCAGTTCTCTGTATCCAGTAAAATCGATACCCACAATATCGAATGTAGCCTCGTAGCATACTGTTAATAACTTAAAATAAATTTACGTTCCTTCATTCTTAATTAAGGCCTCCAAAACTTGCTCCGATTCGGTTTAGCGTGACTTTTTTGTTCTCTCCCTAATCCAGACCTGGCTACTCAACAACAGAAAATGCGGAAACGACTTAATAGTTCAATGATTCTGGTCGAATTGTTTCAAATAGAGTTGTATAGTTGAGTTTGCTTAGTAAATCAAAACACAATAAACCAATGTGTTCTGTTGGTTGTTCTACTGGACGCACTGAAATCGCTTCTATCGTAGCATTGGTAATTGAAATATTAGTCCTAGCCTGAAATATTATTGGTAATAATTTCTATTATATTATATTTTATTTCAGGTATTTTCATATTTCGATACATTAAAGAATATATAATGTATATCATTAACATTGCACAATTTAATTTTAAAATAAATTACATTTATTGAATTAGAAATGTCTCTGCACTTGCACTTTTATTTCTCACTTGTTTAGAAATGAAATTACCATATAGGAAAAAATTCACTATTTTTTCCTAAAATTACGGACTTTGTATTCTTGACTGCATAGCATACCACTTAAATTATGGGAAATGATTCAACACATATCTTTTAGTAGAAATTTAAATTCTCCAGTGAAACTAGAAATATCTAACCTATAACTCTATTGTTTGGGTAACTTTTGGCGTTAATAATTTCATTTAGGTTAGTAAATGGAAGGTATTTCTTTGTTCTAGCCAATATTTGCATCTTTTTTTAAGACACATGAAGAAAATCATCTTAAAAATAATCATAGACTAAAGATAAATATATATTGACTAGCTAGACCTGCGGCTTCGCTCTCTTGTACTACAGAATTATTATTTATGCTGGCAGTACACTTTTCTTCGACTTGATTCACTATTATCGTCACTGCTTATTCCTTATGTTACCCAACGTAACAAAATGTATACTACCTTCCTGCTGGAAATGTGCCACAGTTCAGCCGATACCTAAAAAAGGCAAGAAGACCTTGCCAAATAACTACCGACCAATCGCACTACTCTCAATAATATCGAAAGTCATGGAAAAGGCTATCAAGCAGCATCTTCTAAAATATCTTGAAGGATTCAACATTATTGGTGATCACCAATATGGCTTTCGTAAAAATAGATCAACAGGAGATCTTCTCACTTATGTAACACATGTTTGGAACAACGCAATTGAACACTTTGGAGAATCTCGAGCGGTTGCTCTTGACATATCCAAGGCATTTGACCGTGTTTGGCACGATGGGCTGTTGGCTAAGTTACGTTCTTATGGTATGTCTGAAAAGTTCTGTTTGTGGCTCTCATGTTTCCTCAGAGAGCGTTCTTTACGAGTGGCAGTCGACGGATTTCTTTCTAACACCTTCACTATCAACGCCGGTGTGCCCCAAGGTTCCGTACTATCTCCTACTCTCTTCCTTATTTATATTAACGATCTGCTGGAAAAGACCGAGAATCCAATCTACAGCTTTGCAGATGACAGTACACTTATCTCTTCATTCACTTTGAATGCTCGGACATCGACTACTCAGACGAATATCCGCAGACAGCAGGAAGTCATTCAACTTAACAAAGACCTGGAAGAAATTCTATCTTGGGGTGACAGTAACCAAGTGGAATTTAACGCTACAAAAACCCAGGCGGCAGTTTTTTCTAAAAAAGTTAACGTTGCAGAACCCGACATAGTTATGTCGGGGCACTCCATCCCTCTAACATCGTCACTCAATCTGTTAGGCGTTAATTTGGGAGCAAATATGTCCTGGCATGAACATGTTGCAGGCATAGCAAGGAGAGCTTCTCAAAAGTTGGGAATATTTTTTCGAACCAGAAAGCTTTACACTCCACAACAACTGTTAATTCTTTACAAATCTCAAATTCGACCAACTGTGGAATACTGCTCCCATGTTTGGAGCTCCACTCCCAAACATACACTGCATTTGTTGGATTCTATCCAGAGAAGAGCTGTTCGTCTGATTGGACACCCGGAACTGACCGACGGCCTTGATTCGCTGGAATATCGAAGAACGGTTGGCGACTTGAGCCTATTCTACAAGTACTTTCATGGAAAGTGTTCGAAGGATGTGGCCCGCTTAATTCCTCCCAGAGTGGCGCATGTTAGGAGTACACGTCGCGCTAATACTTCACATTCGTATGAGGTTCAGCTTGTTACTCCTCGTACAACGCTTTTCAAGCAGTCTTTTATATGGAGAACATCATACCTTTGGAATAGTTTGCCCAGGACCGTGTTTCCCATCGAGTACAATCTACAGCGATTCAAGAGCAACGTGAATCGCTTTCTCCGCACACGTGTCGCTCCTGTAGCGCTTTAGGGATTTCCCTGTAGCACGTGTGCTAGACCCATAAAAAAAAAAAAAAAAAAAAAAAAAAAAAAACTTAAACCTGACCAAAGAACATACGTATGAATTAAAAAAATAACCGGCCAAGTACAAGTTGAACTTGTGCAATTAGCGTTGATTGCTTTTAAAATAAAAAAAAATTGTTACGGAGGTATAAAATGATCAGTGACTTCACAAAACACACCCCAAATAAGTTTTCAACAAAGTTGGTTTCCATTCTTTACTGAAAACTAATGACCTTGAAATTTTTGTTTTTTTTTTATATACCAGATAAACGAGTTGATTGACTGGTCCGTTACTTTGTGACAGTACATTTTAACAATAAAACTACTTAATTACTTTGTTGTTTTTTTGTAACCTAGTTTTTATAATTTCTAAACAATCGTTGACGTTTTTTTGTAACATAGTTTTTATAATTTCTAAACAATCTTTATTTGGGATATTGGAGAACATATTTGTTACATCGAATGAAACTAGAAGGGCGTTATTTGGGATGGAGATATTTTTAAGTTTATTTGTGAGGTCTATAGAGTTTTTTGTGTTGTATTTTAGATTGAATTGTGTGATTTCTTTAAAGATGGTGTTGAGATGTGTTGCCAGATTTTTTAAGGGGGTGTTGCTGTACGATTATGTATTTTTATCAGGCCATAAAGTTTTGGTGATGTAGAATTTTGGTTTATTATTTTAAACTTTTCTCTTTCATCCACAATGCTCAGGGTTTCATTTAGCAGGGTCTTGAGTTGTTTTTGAATTTTATCCGTTGGATCTTTTTTTAGTTTTACTGGATTTTCTTTTTCCAAAAAACCATTTACTTTTTGAATGTATTGGTTTTTATCAAGAGCTATGATGGAGTTGCCTTTGTCTGCTTTTGTTGTTAGTAAGTTATTCTCTTTTATTTTAGACTGAATGGACGCTATCGTTAGTTGTTCTTGGTTACTGCAAGTAGTGTTTTTTGTGTTTATCATTATATGTTTTATTTTTTCTTTTTTAATATTTGGGTCACCTATGTTTTTTGTGGCTGATTCAATTTCGGATATTAGTGTTATGATAGTATTTTTTATATTAAAGTTAGGGTTATATTTTGATCCTTTTTCAAGCAGTTTTTTTCTCACTTTCTGTGAAATTTGTATTAGAGATATTGATAAATCTATTATAGAAGGTTTTTTGTTGGGTATTATCTGAAGTTTCGGTATATTTTTTTATTCTCTATTAGTTTTTTAAGTTTTTTTGATTGAGTTAAATAAATTTTGTGAATAATTTGGCTAATTTTTAATCTAGTATTATCATCAAAGATATCGAATTCTATTGGGGGGAGTTTATAAGCTAATTCAGAGTGCAATACCTTGATATGGATTAAGAGGTTGTCTCTGTTGCGCAACCATTTCTTAGCTTCTTCCTTTAGCCATGTGATCTTGCAGTAATGGATAGCTTTCCGGGTCGAGGTTGATGATGAGTTGCATTTTACGTGTGTGTATTTTGGGAAGATGTCGTTTTTTAGACATTCTTGGTTGAACCATGCGTTTTAAACTGATTACGGTAATCTTTACAAATATATTTAGTAACAGTTAACAAAGTAATTAAGTAGTTTTATTGTACCAGATAAACTATTAAAGGTAATGCACTCGTCATAATTTTCGTTCAATCTACATCCCGTGGAGAATATTCCAGAATTTTTTCAAAATTTTTTTGATCAGTATTTTTCGAGTTAAGGGGGGGACAGCGATATTTCGCCATTTTTTAAAATTAATACAAAGAAAAGTGTGCGCAAGTATAACATTATATATATATTTTTTACTCGTGTTTTCACAAGCTTTCATTTGACACCACTCGATGACCTAATAAAAATTTTTTTTTTTCACTTCCGATTTCACTCCCCTTAAGTCAAAATTTAAGTTTCAAAACTACACGGCTCTGATGAGGCCATCAATTCCTATATTATTACCAAATTTCAACTTTCTATGACAAATAGTTTCGGAGAAAATCGGGTGTGACAGACAGAAAGACAGACAGACGGACAGACAAACAGACATCGAAGTCATCTTATAAGTGTTCCGTACGGAACACTAAAAACACGTAAATCGGATAAGTGGTTTTGGAGTGATTAGCGCAGAGAGATAGACAAAGAGACGTTGCCTTTTATAATATATAAAGATAAAAATTCGCAAAGAATCATTTTTTAATTTTCCTGTGAAAGAAACCCATTATATTCGAAAAAAAAAAACACTCCGAGATTTTTGCTTTTCTGCATTTTTGGTGGTTGCTAGATCACGAAAACTATAGTCACTTATTTCTCTCGGTCAGTCTGTACGTCTGTTGGCCCGACAATTCTCGAATGAAAATATTAATTTTAAATTTGGTACGCAGATAATATGAAACAAGGAGTAGAAACCTATAGTTTTTGAACTATCTCGCTTAAATTCAAAGAGTTGAATATCGTAAAAGAGAAGGGTAGTGAAAGGGGTGAGGTTCGATAAATTTTGTCATTTTCAAAATCACTATGAGAATTTTTCTTAGTTTTTTGAAAATAATGAAGACATTTTAAGCATAATTATTTATGGTTCAAATTCGACCGACTAAGGAATACTGCTTGCATGTTTGGGGCTCCGCTCCCAAACATCCACTGCATTTGTTGGATTCTGTTCAGAGAAGAGCTGTTCGTCTGATTGGAGACCCGGAACTAACTGGCGGCCTTAATTCGCTGGAACATCGAAGAACGGTTGGCTACTTGAGTCTGTTCTACAAGTATTTTCATGGAAAGTGTTCGAAGGATGTAGCCCGTTTAATTCCTCCCAGAGTGATGCATGTTAGAAATACACATCGCGCTAGTACTTCACATCCATATGAAGTTCAGGTTATTACTCCACGTACAACGCTTTTCAAGAAGTCTTTTATATGGAGAACATCATCCTTTTGGAATTATTTGCCCAGGGCTGTATTTCCCACCGAGTACAATTTACGGTGATTCAAAAATAACGTGAATCATTTTTTCCTCACACATGCCGCTCCTGGAGCGCTTTAGGGACTTCCCTGCAGCACGTGTACTAGCCTCATAAAAAAAACACATATAAAGAGCTGAAGGGGTGAGGAAGAGTGTTAGAGGGGTTGTTACGAATATATCCTGTTATACGTCCTCTTCAAGATTCTTGGAGTAGAGAATTCTGAAAATCGTGCTATTTTTTATCATTTTAGATTATTTATGATCATACATATAAGGATTTAACGGGGCCAGGAAGAGGGTTAAAGAGGTTGTGTGGTACATAGAGTACTATAGGTCCTTTTCAGGGTTCTTGGAGTCGAGGAACGTCAAAATTATTTGGTTTCTTCCATATTTTTAGTTAATTGAATATATATAGAATTAATGAGGAAGGAAGAAAGTTATAGGGGTTGACTTTGATTCATTTTCTCAATGCGTTAAAAAATTGGAATTTATTTATTGTCGACTTAAGATAAAGCTAAACTGCCCAAGGCCATATAGATACAGGCTTCAAGATGCCAGCTAACTAACAATGGGACCAATCGCCGGCACTCGCACATGATGTACTATAATTATAACGAGAAAAAAAATTAACATTCAGATTTGTAAAATTTTTTTTGAAATAAACTCATCTCTACAATCCTTAACTTTAGAGAGTTTCTATATTTTCATATGTAATTATCAATATTTTAATTAATTTCACAGCATATAATATAATTGTCCTAACAAGTCTCGAAATTAAACTTGCCGAAGGCTAGCCTGTACGGTCGAGTTAGTAAAGCAACTTTGTCACGGCTTTGGCTTTGTGGGATTCCCCAGTTGACTGGCAAAATGACTGTTACTTTTCCTCGTCGCTATTGTTAGTTATAATTGATTTATAATTATGTACTTGTTTAAATAAACATAACATAAAAATAACATAAATACTCATTCTTTCCCTGACTTCTGTTCAATATTTTAAAGTATGTATATTTTTAATAAAATTCGACTAGAATTTAGTATTATTACAGTTGTAAAATATACAAAATTAGATTAATGTAAATCTCTCTTAAAATTAAATATGTGAAATAAACAGAACAAAGCGCTTCCGAACTTTAAACTATTCCTAAAAGAGTATAAAAACTATTTCGTCAATTATATAATTAAATAGATCAGCTAAAGCAATCAAACAAGAAATATGATGACACCAATACTCTAGTCAAACACCATGGTGCACCAATGTAGGTTGTGCTATAAAGATTTGACACTGAGCCATTTTGTTGTGTCATCAACAAGTGTCAGACGCGCATGAGTAACAAATTGGAAAAGTGTGTCCATAGTGTTTTGTTGTTGTGTTCAATATGTCGAAATTTATATCGAACAAAGAGCATTCGCGGACAGCATTAATTTTTTGTTTTCATTTGAAGAAAACTGCTGTTGAATCATACCGATTACTTCGAGAAGCTTATGGTGAATATGCTCCATCGCAAGATACGTGTGAATGATGGTTTCGGCGTTTCAAAAGTGGTGACTTCGATGTTGCAGACAAGGAACGTGGAAAAACCGCCAAAAAAATACCAAGATGTTGAATTGCAAGCATTGTTGGACGAAGATGATTCACAAACACAAGAACAACTCGCCGAGCAATTGGGCGTTAGTCAGCAAGCTGTTTCCAATCGGCTACGATAGACGGGAAAGATTCAGAAGCGGGTAGATGGGTACCACATGAGTTGAACGACAGGCAAATGGAAAAGCGCAAAAACACGTGTGACATTTTGCTCTCTCGGTACAAAAAGAAGTCGTTTTTGCATCGTATAGTTACAGGGGATGAAAAGAGGATTTATTTTGAGAATCCCAAGCGCAAAAAATCATGGGTAGACCGAGGCGCACCATCCATATCCACCGCAAGACCGAATCGCTTCGCACTTGATGAGCAGCGCTTTAGTTCGTGCGAAGATGTGAAAAGGTGGATCGATATATGGTTCGCAGCAAAAGGGGAAGATTTTTACTGGCGTGGTATTCACAAATTGTCCGAAAGATGGGCAAAAAAATATATCACAAGCGATGGAGCATACTTTGAATAAAGCACTTTTTATCGTTCTTCCGAATTTAACATGTTTTTTTTTAAAAAAAAATCCGCATTTCATACGTGTACACCTGGTAATTGAGCACATCTATGAAGATTATGATATTGTTTATGATTTTAGTAAAATATAAATTTTTAATCTAGACAGCTAATTACCAAGCCTGACAAAAGAAATCTCAGTTTAAATTGTTCTCACTTTACCTTCCCAATATACAATTTAGATGTTCATTTTTTATACTGAAAGCTGACATAATTAATTACTTCATTTATCAACTTCTTCCAACGTGATTCAGGGGCATTAATAACTTTTTTTTAAATCTGGATATATCTCTTTTAACTGGTTTCCCACCCAAATGGACGAGGCTTGGAAAGATGATAATCAGTAGATAAGATATCTGGAGAATAGGGTATGTGAGGCAGAACTTCAATGCCCAACTTGTCGATTTTCCTGACAACTTCTTTTGCAATGCATGGTCTGGTAAGATCGTGCGATAGCAAACACCGTATTTCTTGATTAACGGTTTTATTGAGCTTTTTTTATGGACATAGCACACGCGTTGCAGGGAAATTCCTAAAACGCTACAGAAGTAATACGTGTGCGGAAAAAGCGATTCACTTTGGTCTTGAATCGCTGTAAACTGTACTCTGCAGGAACCACAGTCCCACTCAAATAATTTCAAGGGGATGAGGTTTTCCATATAAAAACTGCTGTGTTGTACAAGGAGTGGCAAGTTGAACTTCATACGGATGTGAGATATTAACGCGACATGTATTCCTAGAACGCACTACTTCGGGAGGAATTAAGCAAGCTACATCCATCGGACACTTTTCGTGAAAATACTTGTAGAAAAGACTCAAGTCGCCAACAATTCCTCGATATTACAAGGAATCAAGGTTGAGGGGCAGTTCTGTGTATCCAGTCAGGTGAACAGCTCTCTTCTGAATAGAATCCATCAAATACAGAGTATATTTTGTAGCAGGGTGCTAAACATGTAGGCAGTATTCTATCATTGGTCAAATTTGTATTTAGTAGAGAATTAACAGCTGTTGTGGAGTGTAAAGTTTGCTACTTCGAAATAATATTCGGAACTTTTGACAAGCTCTCTTTGCCATATTTGCAACATGTTCATGCGAAGATATATTTGCTCCTAAATTAACGCCCAGCCAATTGAATGACGATAATATAGGAACACACTAGGTTGAGTTTAGCGAAGTTAAATGTTTTAGAAAAAACTGTCACTGGGTTTTTGTGTCATTTAATTCTACTTGGTTACTGTCACCTCAAGATAAAATTCCTTCCAGGTCTTTGTTAAGTTGAATGACTTCCTTATGTTTGTGGACATCTACATGAGTAGCCTATATTCAAAATTTAAAAGGGAATGAAGAAATCAGCGTACTATCATCTGCAAATTTCTACGTTCAACCGACAGTTTTCGATGTACATATTTAATTTCCGGGCAGTATTGCCCACAATTGATCACATCCACTTATTTGGTAAAGTATAGGTCATAGGGCTATTTTTTTTATGTGTCTAGCACACGTGCTGCAGGGAAGTCCCAGAAACGGCATGTGTGCGGAAAAAACGATTTACGTTATTCTTGAATCGCTGTAAATTGTACTCGGCGGGAAACACAGCCCTGGGCAAATCATTCCAAAGGGATGCTGTTCTCCATATAAAAGACTGTTTGAAAAGCTTTGTACGCGAAGTAACAAGCTGAACATCATACGGATGTGAAGTATTAGCGCGACGTGTATTTCTAACATGCACCGCTTTGGGAGGAATTAAGCGCGATATCCTTTGAACACTTTCCATGAAAATACTTTTAGAACAGACTCAAGTCGCCAACCGTTTTTCGATGTTCCAGTGAATTAAGGCCGCTGGTCAGTTAAGGGTCTCCAATCAGACGAACAGCCCTTCTCTGAACATAATTCAACAAATGCAGTGTATGTTTGGAAGCGGAGTCCCAAACATGGGAGCAGTATTCCATAGTTGGTCGACTTTGAGCTTTGTAAATAATTAACAGTTGTTGTGGAGTGTAAAGCTTTCTGCTTCGAAATAATATTCCCAACTTTTGAGAAGCTCTTCTTGCTATGCCTGCAGCATGTCCATGCCAGGACATATTTGCTCCCAAATCAACGCCTAACAAATTGAGCGACGATGCCAGGGAAATGGAATGCCCGGACATGACTATGTCGGGTTCAGCAACGTAAATAACAACTTGGTCAGTTTTTTTGCTTCCTATCTCACTGGTAGATCTCAATATGTCGAAATTCGCGATCACAAGTCTGCAAGCTTCTCAGTAATGAGTGGTGCGCCACAGAGAATCAATTTAGCTCCTCTGATTTTCTCTCTCTTTATTAACGACATAGTCTCTGATATTTCCAGTATAGTGCTCCTATTCGTGGATAATCTAAAGCTCTTCCGGATAATAAGCACCACCTCGGGTTGCCTTGACTTCCAGGCGGATCTAAAAAGAATCAATTTATGGTGTGAACGTAACAACTTGCCGCTGAATGTCAAAAAATGTTACGCCATGACCTTTTCCAATAAGTCAAGTATTCATTACAATTACGAGTTAAATGGTTCGCAACTTCAGCGGTGTTCTGTTGTTAGGGATTTGGGGATTACTTATGATGCCAAGCTTGCTTTTGACACTCATATCAATAGCATTTGCTCAGAGGCGTTTAGTACGTTTGGATTTGTTTTGTGCAATGCTAAAAGCTTTACAAATATTCAAACACTTATACTACTTTACTTCTGTTATGTCCGCTCAAGACTTGAGTATGAATCTATGGTCTGGAAGCCAATATACAATTGTTATATCCAGAAATTAGAGGGTATAGAGCGGAAATTCCTTAAATTTTTAACATTTAGAGTTGATGATTCTTTAGCTCCTAGAGGCTGTGACCATGAGGGCTTGCTGGAGAGATTTGAGTTACCATCACTGCTGCGACGCAGGAACTACTTACTTAGAGTTTTCTGGCAAAACTTATGATGTCTGTTATTGATTGACGTGAGTTATTGTTCGTGCCTGGTCGTACAATGAGATCTCCCTCGATTTTTATTGTGTTTACCAAGCAATAGTATTTTATAATAAGATATTCCATAATATTGATATTTTCCATTTATCACTTCCTCAATTGCTTGGACTCTTCAGGAACAGGTTATTGAGATGATCTAAAATGTTTATTTAGCATACTTTTCTTATTGTGCGATGGATGGGCTAAGTAGTAGTTGTAGTATGTAGTTGCTTAGTTTTTTAATAATTATTATTATGACTTAATTAGGTCTGATATTTTTTTCACCTATTGTCAAATTGTCTTGTAAATGGATGTAGTTCTGTTAGACAAAAATTGCTTATTATTATTATTATTATACAAAAAAGTTCTTCTTTCTCACATTTAGTCAATGTGGTTCCATGTTTGGCTGACGGGCCCAAACCAAGTCAGCACAAACGCTATTACCATTGTGTATTAAACAATGACCTGACAATGTTACATGTTTTCAAAATCTGAATGTTTTTGTGTATGTCTGTGTTGAGTCCTAAGTGTACTAAGTGTGGTGTGAATGTTATTGGTGTAAGGCCTGTGGCTGATATAATGAGGGGGACAATGATGACTTTTTCTTGTTTCCATAGCCTCTTTATTTCCGTTGCAAGGTCTGTGTATTTGGAAATTTTTTCTGTCTATTTGGTTTTGGTGTAGCATCGTTGGAGACAGCTATGTCAATTAGATAGGTGACTTTTTCTTTTTTGCACTGAAAAGTAATATCGGATCTATTGGCGAAGACTGTTTTATCTGTATGGCTACTGATGTCCCAGTAGAGTTTGTAATTTTTATTTTCGAGTATGGATGTTGGTGTGTATTTGTAGTAGGGATCTGTGTTTTCTATGAGTTTGTATGTTGTGGTTAGTACTTGGTGAACTACTTTTGCCGCTGAGTCATGTCTGGCTGTGTATTCCGTACCGGCCAACATTTTTACATCCGCTTGTTATGTGCTCAATCGTCTCTTTCTGCTGGTGGCACTTCCTGCATCTGTCTTCTGTAATAGTTGAGCCTTTGATGATATGCTTTTGTTAGTTTCTGGTTAATATGACTTTATCCTGGATGGCAAGTAAGAAGCCTTCTGTTTCCGGGAATAGCTGCCCATCCTGTAACCAAGTGTATGATTGTTTTTTATTTACGTGGTCTTGTTCTATGTGGTATCTGTGTTTTCCGTGGAGTGTTTTTTCTGACCACGTTTTCTTCTTTTCCTGTTGTAATTGGGTGTGACTGTGTGTGTCTGCTGGGTGGTCTACCCGGGATAAGTTAAGTGGGGTGTAGTTTTTGTCTGCTTTGACTGTTGCTGTGTGGATGCTGGTTTACTTGGTGTGAAAGAATTTCCTAAGTGCTTGTATTTGTTTTGTGTGTAGTGATCTTATGTCTATGATTCATCTTCCTCCTGCCTTCCTCTCGATGGTAAGTCTCTCTTTGCATGTGTTGTGTAATTTCCTGTATTTGGTAAATTGAGAACGTATAAGGATGTGAATGTTTCCTATCTCTGTGTGTGTCCATTTGAGGATACCAAATGAATATGTGAGTATAGGTATGGCGAACGTGTTGATAGCTTTAGTGAGATTCTTTGAAATTATTATTACTATTATAATAATTTTGCCAGAACACCATAGAGACATCACAATTTTTCATGGGTAACAATTTGGTAGGACTGTGCAAGATACCGCCGTTGTTGTATAAGATACAGTTTTCTTCACAAGTTACTATCCTTTGTGAAATTCTTTCTTTCTTCCGTTACTGCAACAAAAAAATCTTAAAATTCCAGTTTTTGACTCGCCTCAAATGATTTAAGTGTTGAATAACTAACTTCGTATTTTCCAGTGATATCACAAACTGTATATCTTGTATTTTCTTCAGTCATATTCTCCAACACTGTCATCCGTCACTCCACTGTAGTAAGTTACCCGGGACCGGATGGTTCCTTTTCTAGGGGAAATCAAAAAGTGGCTCACGGGATATAATTGTTAATTAAATGTCAACCTACTGATAGACAGCCGATGTTTCACGCGCCAAAGCAATAATATTGAAAGAAAGAAACTAAACTTTGATTCCAAAGTGATCTGAAAACTTTATAACTTGTCTCTGTGAAGATAGTACTGGGTAAATAACTTAACATTTTTTTCAGAAAGAAATTAGGGTGGGATAAAAACCTATATAATGTATAATCAATATAATACTAAATGATATGTACTGAGTTTTAGATAACATATGTTGTTTACAAACTCACCTGGCATAATGTCATTAAAATATAATTTACAATTAATTTATGTTAAACATTATTGTTTAATTTTAATTAAAATACAGCTACATTCATTTACTGGAAATAATACACTATACATAAATTATTTAATTAATAATTATTTCACAAACAGTTTCGAAATGATAGCATTACAGTTGTTGATTTTGAATAAATAATTAATAAATATTTGTTGGACAAAGAATGTTTAGTACAATAAAAAATTAAAATTTTTGGAGCGGAAAAATTTTATTGGTAATAACAATAGAAAATATTTTTCTTGCTTTTATTTGAACACGTGTCCCATTATTTTATAACTAAATTGAATTGAATATTTAATGGACAACAATAGGTTCGAAATAATAATTCATCACTATCCTTAATTTTTATTACACTAAAGTCCGTTTGTTTGGAGTTGATAGCACACAACATGGGTTATAAACATTAAAATGTCATAAACCATAAGCGTATGAAATTTCTCTACCAATTATTTGCATTTTTAGTATTCCGTACGGAACACTTATAAGATCACTTCGGCGTCTGTCCGTCTGTCTGTCCGTCTGTCACACCCGATTTTCTATGAAACTATTTGTCATAGAAAGTTGAAATTTGGTAGTAATATAGGAATTGATGGCCTCATCAGAGCCATGTAGTTTTGAAAGTTAAATTTTGACTTAAGGGATTAGTTTTGGGGGTAAAATCGGAAGTGAAAAAAAAATTTTTTTACTAGGTAATCGAGTGTGGTGTCAAATGAAAGCTTGTGAAAACACGAGTAAAAAATATATATATGATGTAATATTTGCACGCACTTTGCTTTGTATTATTTTTAAAAAATCGCGAAAAATCTCTGTCCACCCGCCTTATCTCGGAAAGTACTTATCAAAAAATTTTGAAAAAAATTCTGGAATATTCTCTACGGGGTGTAGATTGAACGAAAATTATCACGAGTGCATTATCTGTAATAATTTATCTGGTATATAAAAAAAAAACAGAAATTTCAAGGTCATCAATTTTCAGTAAAGATTGGAAATAAACTTTGTTGAAAACTTATTTGCGGTGTGTTTGTGAAGTCACTGATCATTTTATATCACCGTAACATAAATTTTGACTTAAGGGATTCGTTTTGAGGGGTGAAATCGGAAGTGAAAAAAAATTTTTTTACTAGGTCATCGAGTGTGGTGTCAAATGAAAGCTTGTGAAAACACGAGTAAAAAATATATATATAATGTAATACTTGCGCACACGTTTCTTCGTATTACTTTTAAAAAATCGTGAAAAATTGCTGTCCCCTACCTTATCTCGAAAAGTACTGATCAAAAAATTTTGAAAAAATCCGGGAATATTCTTCACGGGGTATAGATTGAACGAAAATTATCATTACCTTTAATAATTTATCTAGTATAGAAAAAAAAAAAACCAAAATTTCAAGGTCACCAGTTTTCAGTAAAGATTGGAAGCAAACTTTATTGAAAACTCATTTGGGGTGTATTTTGTGAAGTCACTGATCATTTTATACCACCCTAACAAAATTTTCTATTTTAAAAAACAATCGTACGGAACACTAATTGTGCAAGTTCAATTTGCACTTTACCGGTTTTAGTTTTAATCACCTTTATTTTTTATCTCTATACAACAGTGCGACATTTTTCTAAAAAATATTTTATTACATGCCTTCTAAACTTTACAATAAGCTATATAAATCAACAAACATTTCAAAGTTTATTTTAATGAGTAAATGATGAAACTAAAAATCTTATTTGTATGATAAAGGCCTAAACGAGTGCAATTAACAATTCTTAAGAGTATTCTATGTAAGTATAAAAATAATGCAAAAACCTATAATATACTGACTGCTGATATCCAGACAGCCCTTGCCCAGGCCACAACGTCACGAACCCAACCAGTCTCTTCTCAAGGTAGACTACCCCCAGCTATCAAAGAGCAGATCAGGGCTGCTCAGAAGAGCCCTCAGGACGGGAGACCCCCGCCTCAAAAGGCTCGCAAATCAAGCAATGCAGCAGGTGAAAGACTCACTTGCTGAATTCCACAGCAGCAGGTGGGAGTCCAAAGTAGAATCCCTCACTACCCAGGACTGTTCTCTTTGGAAAATGGCAACAGCCCTTTCCAATGACGAGCCAAGGTCCATGCCAGCCCTCACCCACGCCGGCACCACAGCCTCCACAACCCAGGAGAAGGCTGACCTTCTGGCAGATCTGCTAGAGGAACAGTTTTCCCCCCTAACCCTCCTGCCCATCCCGATCCAGCCCGTGATCTTATGGTCGCTACAACCATACAGACCCTAAATCTTGCCCAGCCCCCTCGCAATACGTACTTCACAACCCCCTCCGCTGTTAATGAGATCATTCGATTTACCTCAATCCGAAAAGCCCCAGGTCATGATAAAATCACAAATAAAGCCCTCAAAAAACTCCCCAAGAAACAGATCTCAGAAGCCACCAATATCATTAACAGCATACTGAGACTCAGCTATTTTCCACTCTACTGGAAAAAAGCTGAGGTCATTATGATCAAAAAACCAGGCTCTCCATCCCACGAGGCAAGCAGCTATCGGCCAATCAGCCTACTTCTAGGCCTTGGCAAGATAGCTGAAAAAGTCATCCTCGAAATCGTCAGAGCAAAGTCCACAGCGCTCCGTGTTGTCCCTGACGAACAGTATGGCTTCCAGCCCCTTCATGGCACCATCCATCACACCACGAAACTCGCCCAAACCATTTCCAACAGCTTCAACAAACGTCACAAAGTTGGAGCTGTGTTTCTCGATGTAGCAAAGGCCTTCGACCGAGTCTGGCACGAAGGCCTCATTCTAAAACTGATCCGACACGGCTACCCCCTTTTCATTAACAAACTCATTCAATCCTTCGTCTCTGACAGAACATTCCAAGTCAGAGTCGATAAGGCCACCTCCGAAGTCAAGGCCATTAGAGCCGGAGTCCCTCAAGGCTCCGTCCTCTCGCCCCCCCTCTTTAACATTTTCACAGCCGACATTCCAAAAACGGATCAGACTACCATACTCCTGTATGCTGACGACACAGCCATCATAGCAGAATCCAGTAGCTACAGAATCATCACCAGTAGATTGCAGCGCCACCTGAACATCCTCGCCCCCTGGTTCGACCGATGGAAGATCCAGCTAAACCCATGTCTTCGCCATCGTCTTCGCCAAAGGCAACGGCACTCCTTATGGACAACTCCAGCTCCAGGGATCCCGCATCCAATGGGCAACCAGCATCAAGTACCTGGGAATCCAGTATGACAAACACCTCATCTGGAAAGACCAGGTCTGTGCTGCCTCAAGGAAAGCCAAGCAACTACTGGGCAAGCTGTACCCAATCATCAGCCGGTCCAGTAAGTTGCAACCAAAAATCAAGCTGCTAATTTATAAAACCATCGTGAGGGCAGGACTCACACACGCCTGCCCTACTTGGTCTAAACTCACCAAGACACGCAGAGCTCAACTTCAGGCAGTACAGAACAAGGCCCTGAGGATGATCACGGGAGCCCCATGGTTCGTCCGAAACCGTCAATTGCATAGAGACCTCGGTGTGCCAACAATCAAGGCACACATGAGGTCCACCAACATCAAGTTCCTCGCAAAGGCGCTACAACACCCAAACGCCACCATAAGGAGCGCATTCCACGTACCCGCCAACGCCCGCCATCACTATCCAAGACCTTCTGACCCCATATCCGACGAAGACGATGGCCCTCCCCCACCCCCATGAAAATTGTAACCTAGATTAAGTTTAGAATTAAGTTCTAGATTAGTTTAGAATTAAGCTCTAGTTAAGTTAGATTAGTCAACCAATGTAATTAAAACCCAATGTCCTAGGTTAAGTTAATTAGGATTACTGTATAGAACCTAGGTTAAGTAGTATAGGAATATAAGCTATCATAAATGTAAGTAAGAGGCATAGCCTAACTTAAATTCAATAAAGACAATGACAATGACAATGACAGTATAATATGCTTAGTTTAAATCAGAAGAGCGATGGCTTCCACTTTCGGTTTTGCCCCAGTCAAACTTCGCGGAGCCTGTAAATCTGCATTTTTCCTGCGAGAAAAAACAATGATACTTAACATCCACGATGTCTTAGTGCATCAATAGCCAAAAAGTCAAGTCTGCGAAATTGTAGAAACCTGCGCCAACATGACGGGAGTTGGATCAACAACTATTTATAGGTTTCTAAAAGAAAGAAAACGCGGTCCTCGCAACTAATCTCAGAATCACAAAGAAAAGGAGCCCTTAGAGGTCGATGAAGACTTCAAAAAAGCAATAAGAACAAAAGTACACCATTTTTTTATTAAGAAAGAAATACGTACCCTACATAAAGTTTTAGGGAATGTTAAGGTGCACAGTTGACAAGCATTGTCAAATTTTGACATGTCTATTAGGCAAGTAAATATAGTTTAATTCGTTGTAGTAAGTGACATATAAAGATAATAGTTATGGATTTTCCTAATAATGAATTAATTGATATGGTTTATACACTGAGCGAGGCGGGAAAAAATTGTCTTTTGGCAGTAAGGCTTTACGGAACGAAGTACCTTAATAGACGTATACCATCTAGAAAATCTTTTCAGTACTTAATGGAGCGGTTTGATGGTAGTGGTAGCGTTGAGTATACGAAACGGAAAGTAGTAAACCAGAATGCTACCAATGAGGAAAAAGAAGTGGAGATTTTACTTCATGTTGAAGATAATCCCCAGATCAGCAGCCGTCAACTAGCTGACTTATCTGACACATCCCAATCTACGTCTAATCGCACCACGTGAAAATACAAGTATCATTCCTTTCACATGGAAATACACCAAGAACTTCAAGATCGTGATTTTAAACGACGAGTAGACTTTCGTACCACCATGAAAGGAGTAATAGAGGCCGATCAAAATCTTTTAAATCTAAATTTAAACCAAACATACTTAGCCGTTACTTGATGGAGGTCCATAATAACTAGGAATAAAATTTAAACAAATGTTTACGATCACCACTTATGTTTATTATTGCTGACAATTGTTTCGACACACTGTGTCTTTTTCTGGAGCACGGGTTTACGAATTATGCTGTGGCACTTGCAATAAAACGTATATAGAACAAACAGGCAGACCTTTTTATAAAAGAATAAACGAACATAAACAAAGCTTTAGAATGAAAAATAACAAATCTCATTACGCTAAACATTTAACAGAGGAAAATCATACATTCAATGAAGATTTCAAAATTTGCATAACGGAAAGAAAGGAAAATTACTGAATTGTTTAGAACAGGTAGAAATTAATCAGAAAAAATCTTCAGGTCTATTACTCAATGAACAATTAGATGGGGGAGGGTCTCCTTTATTGAACTTGTTCTAGGTATTAAGGTAAATATTGTTAATGAATTTAGTACTTGTAATTATTTAAACTATATATTCTGAAACATACTTTGTTAGTTAATTTATATCGTGCTCCAGAAGAAGACACAGTGTATCGAAACAATTGTCAGCAATAATAAACATAAGTGGTGATCTTAAACAGTTGTTTAAATTTTTATTCCTAGTTAAACCAAACATGTTATTTGCTATTAAAAATTAGTTGCCTCACTATGATCTCGATAGTGTCCTCTGAAAAAATGCAGACATTGGCGAAGGATAGTTAATGTAATACTCAAATTAATTTAAGGTTCTTGAACTTTAAAAATTCCGAGATGTAGCTTCCCACTTATTTTTCTTTTATATTTTCAGCATAGTGGGTAGTAAATAGACACCTAATTTATTTTCTGAAATATTACCCACGTCGTTTGAAACTCTGACAGCAGCATCATTAATTAGTGTTAGCTATAATTTGTTAAGTATCCTAAGGGATTTTTTTCCTTTTTTGCTCTTTCCAACTTGTGACTAATTTTAATTCGGAACACTTACTGATTAGCTCAATTTTAACAAATACCATAATAATTTGTCGACAGAAAAAATAATGTTTTATGTTTCCAAATAAAAACTATTTATTAAGAGCTTACATAACTGCAAGTAAAAAAAAATATGACATAATCGTAAAATAGAGGGAAAAAGTAATAATATATATTTATCTCAGATCTCTCAAGTAGTTACAAACAAATATTGGGACAGACAAATGAACATATGATCATGTATATTACCCTGCTCATTTTTAAAAAAGTTAATATCATAGAATCCGACTTGCGTGTTATATGGAACTGGGGGCTACTTGAATCATATTTTTATTGAATGTCACAAATATCTATAGCAATGATCTATACTCATAGTTAATAAAGAACTACTGTACACTCCTTCTCATCCGTTCCGGATATTAGTGATTATCATGGTAATTTTCACTTTGTTTGCGGATATGCGGAAGAGTTCAGTTGAGCTGAGTCCGAACCAGTCCCACAAATTTTTCATCCAAGAGTGATGTCGTCTACCTGGACCTCCCTTCGTCTCAAGTTTGCCCTGGGGTAAGAGCTGCAATAATTGATATTTTTCATGCCTTTTGATATTCTAGTTAGCGCTTTTTCAAGGTACGGACCAATCCCATATCTCTACGCATTCTCCCGAGGACATCTTCATTTGTTATATGTTATTCCTATGGAATTTTCAGTAAGAGACGGTACAGCCACATTTCAAAAGCGGCGTTTAAGTTTCTCCCATAAAGGTTAACATCGGGTGATTGCGGAGGTGTATGAAGGTGCTGTCGCCCTTTATGGATCATCCATTATTGCACCAAGTTTGCAATATGTTTAGAATCATGGTCCTGTTGGAAAATGTGTGTTTTTTGAGTGCTAATTTTTGGACACTTTCTCTTAAATTGTCTCTCAAAATGTTCAGATAAACATGCTGATCCATGGTACCATTAATAAATTGTAAATTATCAACCCCTCCAGCGGACATGAATCTCCAAAGCAGAACACTGCCACCCCCTTGTCTCATCGTGGAACAAATGTTTTTAATATCGAATGCGGTATTCTTTTTTCTCCAAACTTTCGTCCTGCCATGAGATCCAAAAAGATTAATTTTAGTTTTATCACTAAATAATACGGATTCTCAAAATTCAAGAGGTTTCGGCTTCTTCCGGGCTACATACCCCTAATAGCCTGCCATGTATAAACAATTTTTAACTGCTTGTGAACAAATATTTTTTGAAAATAATTCCCGTACTTCTTTTTAGTGTTCCGTACGGAACACTTATAAGATCACTTCGGTGTCTGTCCGTCTGTCTGTCCGTCTGTCTGTCCGTCTGTCTGTCCATCTGTCTGTCCGTCTGTCTGTCCGTCTGTCTGTCCGTCTGTCACACCGGATTTTCTCCGAAACTATTTGTCATAGAAAGTTAAAATTTGGTAGTAATATAGGAATTGATGGCCTCATCAGAGCCATGTAGTTTTGAAAGTTAAATTTTGACTTAAGGGGTTAGTTTGGGGGGTGAAATCGGAAGTGAAAAAAAAATTTTTTTACTAGGTAATCGAGTGTGGTGTCAAATGAAAGCTTGTGAAAACACGAGTAAAAAATACATATATAATGTAATACTTGCGTGCACTTTTCTTTGTATTATTTTTAAAAAATCGCGAAAAATCGCTGTCCACCCGCCTTATCTCGAAAAGTACTTACCAAAAAATTTTGAAAAAATTCTGGAATATTCTCCACGGGGTGTACATTGAACGAAAATTACCACGAGTGTATTACCTGTAATAATTTATCTGGTATATTAAAAAAACAGAAATTTCAAGGTCATCAATTTTCAGTAAAGATTGGAAATAAACTTTGTAGAAAACTTATTTGGGGTGTGTTTTGTGAAGTCACTGATCATTTTATACCACCCTAACAAAATTTTTAGTGTTCCGTACGGAACACTTATAAGATCACTTCGGTGTCTGTCCGTCTGTCTGTCCGTCTGTCTGTCCGTCTGTCACACCAGATTTTCTCCGAAACTATTTGTCGTAGAAAGTTGAAATTTGGTAGTAATATAGGAATTGATGGCCTCATCAGAGCTATGTAGTTTTGAAAGTTAAATTTTGACTTAAGGAGTTAGTTTTGGGGGGTGAAATCGGAAGTGAAAAAAAATTTTTTACTAGGTCATTGAGTGTGGTGTCAAATGAAAGCTTGTGAAAACACGAGTAAAAAATATATATATAATGTAATACTTGCGCACACTTTTCTTCGTATTACTTTTAAAAAAAAAACAAAATTTCAAGGTCATCAGTTTTCAGTAAAGATTGGAAACAAACTTTGTTGAAAACTCATTTGGGGTGTGTTTTGTGAAGTCACTGGTCATTTTATACCACCCTAACAAAATTTTTTATTTTAAAAACAATCAACGTACGGAACACTAATTGTGCAAGTTCAATTTGTACTTGACCGGTTATTTATTTTAAAAACAATCAACGTACGGAACACTAATTGTGCAAGTTCAACTTGCCCTTGACCGGTTATTTTTTTTAATTTTAATTTTGGTGCACTTTTCTTGCGATCTACAATTATTTATCTAACAATACTGGCCTCTACACGTGGAGTCAGTTTCTTGGGACGACCGGAGCGTGGTTGAATTTTATAGGAACCAGTTGATTTATACAGGTTTACAATGTACTGTACAGTAGCATGCGACTTTTTAATATTTTTTCCTTTATTTCTGTACGATTTTCCATCTTTCCACAAATCAATTATGATCATTCGAACTTGAAATGGAATTTCACAATTTCCCTCGCTCATTGTTAATACTACTTTGCAAACCCACTACAAAATTACTAGCAAAAAGTTACAGATTATAAAGTATGGCCGAAAATTATTCATTTGTTTTCAGTTTAGCGAGCAATAGATAGCTTGATAAAATGCGACTGATTATATTTTTTCAATGCATTTCTTGTGTATATGGAGACTTTTTTGACATTAAATTAAGTTACATTTTTATAACAATGATGTTACTTCTAAATAAAATGTTCCGTAGTTGAATTTAATACCAATCTTCGTTGGTTAAGTTTCAAATATTAATTTAAATATGTTTTCTCATAGTTCCAATTAATTAGTTAAACATAACAGAAAACCAGTATAGAAAGCAGATGGTGTATGGAGACATTTTGGACTGACTATAAATATTCCAATTAACTGGTTATTAATAAAGACTCGGATTATGATCTTCATCACAAGAGGAGAACGATTATTACACTAGGTTACATTTCAGTGAACACCAACCAGGTATAAATTCTCGCCTTATGCTTCTTTGAGCTTAATCAGTATCCTAATCTCGAAGAGTGAAGATACCTCGTGCAATCGTAGGTCAAATGTGAGAGAGTTACTCTAAATTGTGGTGACTAATTCCCAAGAACCACCATTCCTAATCTTTTGTTTTTCAAATAAGCCTCGACAATCCAATATTACCAATTACTAAAGAGGAAGCGGCTCTAGCAAAAAATGGAAAAACAGCTGGACCGGACCAAGTGAGCACTGAAATCTTGAAACTGTTGGATAATATAGGAATAGCAGCCTTAACAAAACTTATTACCGCCATTTATGAGAGCGGAACACTGCCGACTGATTGGCTGAAATCAACATTTTTCATGATTCCAAAAAAGAACAAAGCAACCAACTATAGTGACCATCGAATAATTAGTCTCATGAGCCATGTTTTAAAACTATTTTTGAGAGTTTGAAGAGAACATTGGAAACAGTTAGCTTGGTTTTCGAAGCGGATTAGGACTAGAGGGGCACTGCTTGGTATCCATGTGTTGATCCAAAAATGTCACAATGTCAACCAAAATGTGTTCCTTTATTCAATTGACTTTGAAAAAGCCTCTGACAAGGTACGCCAAGAAAAACTTCTAGAAATTTTAAAAACGACCGGTATAGAGGACAAAGGCATTTGTATCATCGTCAATTTGTACTGGCAATAGACAGCTGAACTACGGTTGGAGCCTCAACTATCTGATGAAATTAAAATCAACGGGGAGTGCGTCAGGGTTGTATTCTATCGCCTTTGTTGTTCAACCTTTATTCGGAGGTAATATTAAATGAAGCACCCACTGGTACCACTAAAGGAATCAACATCAACGGTATTAACATAAATAACATCAGATACGCCAATGATACATTAATTATCACCAATAACAAAAAGATCTAGAAAAAACTTATGGATAAAATAGCTGATACTTGTACACTGTTTGATGATGATGATGATGTTTGGGCATCGGGCGCGTCGACATCTTAGGTCATTTGGCTCCCTAATTTTCTTTTAGATTTCTATTTTCAGTTCTTTGAGATAGTTTCGAATTTTATTTTTGTTTAACTGATACGTGTTTATTATTTGCGTTAGTGTGGAAGGAATATTGTGCTTTATTCTTATGTTTACGAAATGTTCTGCTTCAAAAATATGTTTAACTGTTAGCGTAAAGTTACATCTTGTACATAAAGGCTTTGGTTCGTTTTTTAAAAGTAGTGGGTCTGGTATATGTGACCAGTAGCCAGTCTTCTTAGCGTGATGTTCTCAACCCTGTTCAGATTTTGAATGTGGAGTGGGGGGTACACTAATGGTTTTATTTCCCAGAGCTTGTTATTGTTTTCTTCTAGATACCATTTCAGTTGGAACAAATTTCTGTTTATAATAATTAGACTGTTTTGGAAGTCGCTTGGGTGATTTTCCACTGTTATGGGAATACCGTTATTAATGGCTTTCTTAGCTTCTTGATCAGCTTTGTTGTTACCCTTTATTCCCATGTGGCTAGGTATCCAGATGTAGGCAATTGTTCTATTTCTTGATTTTGCAATGTATAGAAGATCTGTGATTTGCCTTAGATATGCATGGCTAGGATTATTTGTTATGACGGCTTTCAGCGCACTTAGTGAGTTTGATACTATTAAGGAATTTTTGTTGTCTTTAATATTGATGGCGTATCTGGTTGCTTCTTTTATTGCTAGTAATTCCGCTGTGAAGATAGTGTTGTGTTGAGATAGTTTTGAAGTTTTTTGAATAGCTATTGTGCACAATTGCTGCTCCAACCCCTTTTTTTCTGTCTTAGAACCATCCGTGTATATTATTGAGTATTTGGAGTAACACATGTGTTGTCTTTCGAGAAATTTAATTTTATTTTAGAATGATTTAGATCCTTCACATTTGGTGTATGGAGGTGAAGGTCTACTGATGGTTTTGGTGATAACCATGGAGGGAAAATGTGCTAGAGAGGATAGTCAAAAGCTGGTGGTGTGAGATTATGAAGAGTCATAACTGTACACTGTTTGGTTTAAGACAAATAAAACAAAATATATGATTACAAGCAAAGAATCTAATATTGAAGATGGTAGTATTACAGTCAGGCACAAAGAGAGAGAGAGAGAGAGTTGATAAATAGATGTATCTCGGTAGCAATATCAACGATCACTGGGACCCGACCGTGAAAGTCAAAATTCGCATAGAGAACGCCAGAACCGCATTTATGAAGGAAAAAAATCTTAACTAGTCACGACCTATCATTGAAACTACGAACAAAAATGGTAGGCTCTTTGGGTTAAATGTTTTATTAGCACAGATATTCTTAATAACGTATTTAAGCTAGGAATTCTTCTTCGCTTGCTGTACAGTCCTTTATATTCCTGTTGTGATTACCTTTTCTTATAATATATAATATAATTTTTAATAAATAAGGCGTATGTAGCTCGTTTTTCATTCTCCAGAAAAAAAAAATATATTTATACTGACACTAAGCTCTAATCGACTACTAAAAAAATCCTATCATCAATTTGCATTATTTTCGAACGTATACCATATAGCTGCGGTAAACTTAGGAAAAACTCCTTTCTTGGTCATTTTTCACAATAACACCACAAACAAATATTGACGTTTCTAGAACTAAGAGTTTATAAGACCAGAAAATAATACACACGGTGTTCCATCTAAAATATAGAAAGTTTGTGTCATATGATAAAAATGAGATGTGCGATTATTTCTATTTTAACTCCGTAATACATTTTTGAAAAATGCTTCAATTTTCCGAGTAAGCGAGATATATTGCCTATTTTTCATTAAAAATTCTGTAGTTCACTATAAAAACATAAATTCTTTCTATTCATTAACACTTTTGATTTTAATTAAATTTGAAATAGTAACACGACATCTAAAAAACTTTGCATATGTTTGCATATACAAGTTTAAGTATTCTAGAACCATTACACTTTATGATAATTAATCTTAAACAATAGGGCAGCTTCTTTTTATGGAAACTTACCTATCCTAAACGTCTTCTACGGTTCTAGCTGTAAAGATGCTACTAAATATACCATTTTCTTTTATTTATTTTCAAAATAAGCAGAATTGGGGCATCACTAAACTAGATAATAAAACAAAGAAATTCAGAAGAAATAAAACATATACCTATTTCTTTATTTAAACTTTATTAAACTTATTATCCAGTATAATGCTAAAAAAATCTTTATATATACATATATATATATATATATATATATATATATATATATATATATATATATATATATATATATATATATATATATATATATAATAATTTTTCTGTTGAACCTTTTGTGTACATAAACTTGATTGGTTTTTCTTGGGTACTTCTTTTGGAAAATACAAACTAGTTTATTTGACGTTTCGCTTTATTTTTTTAGGCATTTTCAAAATTTTTTTATTTTTTATTATTCATTCTAAAATTAGAAAATCCAAAGTTAAAATCTTTTAGGTTAATTTACAGGTTTAAAAACATATAACTTTTTACGCACACTCGGACATTTAAAATTTTTACATCATAACAACAATATATATATAAAGTAAACAAGAGTATATACCTTGAAAGTCAACTATTTCTGTGTTTGTGAATTTCAAATTCTATATTTCTTATCAACATATCGTGTCTCGTATTTTTTATTGATTTTTTTAAATTTTATTATCTATAATGGGTGTCTTAACCAAAAAACTGTTATTGATGTTAAGTATACATATACCATTTTGTATTATTAAGAGGATATGCATGCCACCATGTTTATTTTTTAATTAGATTTGTGTAGATATGACTGATTTCTCTTATGTCAGTGTTTTCATCTTTTCTTATTTCAATCATCTCTTTGATTTGTATATTGGCATAATTCCGGTCTTTGCAGAGGACCTTGGTTTCATTAAATTTAAAGTCATGTTTTTCTTCTGCGTCGTGTTTACTAAGGGCAGTGGAAACATTCCTAGTATATTTGTGTCCATTCAGTCTATTTTTTAGAAACTGGAAACTCATTCCAACATATTTCTTTTGACAATCCGCACACGGTGTTGCATACACAACATTAGATTCATTCATTGTGGGGATATGGCTTTTTAAGTTTGTAAATATTGAACTTAGTTTATTTTGAGTTTTATGACAAACTATAATGTTATATTTTCTCAAGACCCATTTCAGCTTCTCAGAAAGTTCCTTTGTATAACGAAGTGGTAAAAATTTATCACGGTTTTGTTTACTATTTTTGGTGTTTTTTTTTGAGTTATTACAAAACTTGTATATTCTCTTTTTTATTGTTCGATTAATGTCATTCTCTTTAAATATGTTTTGTATTAAGACCGTTTTTACTTTTTTAGCGCGTCTGGTCTTAGTTCCAAACAACAAATCAAAGAGATGATTGAAATAAAGAAAGATGAAAACACTGTGAATGATAGGACTAACATAAGAGGAATCAGTCATATCTACACAAATCTAATTAAAAAATAAACATGGTGGAATGCATATCCTCTTAATAATACAAAATGGTATATATACTTAACATCAATAACAGTTTTTTGGTTAAGACACCCATTATAGATAATAAAATTTATAAAAATCAATAAAAAATACGAGACACGATATGTTGATAAGAAATATAGGATTTGAAGTCCACAAACACACAAATAGTTGACTTTCAAGGTATATACTCTTGTTTAATTTATTTTATATTGTTATGGTGTAAATATTTTAAATGTCCGAGTGTGTGTAAAAAGTTATATGTTTTTAAACCTGTAAATTGACCTAAAGGATTTTAACTTTGTATTTTCTAATTTTAGAATGAATAATAATAATAGAACGCCTGAACTGCATTTATGAAGGAAAAAAATTTTAATTAGTCACGACCTATCATTGAAACTACGGATGAAAATGGTGGGCTGCTATGTCTTTCCGGTTCTTTTGTGCGGCATGGAAGCGTCAACGTTAACTGAAGCAATGCTTAAGCGTCTAGAGGCATTCGAGATGTGGGTGTATCGACGACTGCTAAAAATCAGTTGGATGGACAGAATTAGTAGCGTCCTCACTCGCATGGACAAGGATTTGGAGGTGGTCACGACCATCAAGCAAAGCAAATAAAAATATTTTGGCCACATTATGAGACATCCAAAAAGATATGAAATCTTGCATCTAATTATAGAGGGAAAGATTCCAGGCAGACGTGATCTAGGGAGAAGAAGAACATCGTGGTTGAAAAATTTGAGGCAGTGGTATAGAAAGTCTACGGTTCAACTCTTCCGAGCAGCTGTCAATAAAACGATCATCGTCAACATCGTAGCCAACACGATAACCAGTAATTGTTGAACGGTCATAGTACCCGAAGAAGAAAAATCCAATATAAGAGGCTGGTTTGAAAAGTCCGTGCAAAAATAAAAACTACTTATGTGTTTGGGGTAAACCTTTTTTATTTTTCGACATAGTCTTCTTTTAGGCTTATACACTTCGTCCAACGATGTTTTGGTTTGTTGATCCCTTCCGAATAATAGGATTTGTCCAAGTCTGCAAAATATCCATTAGTGTCTGCAATCACCTCCTCGTTTGAATAAAATCTTTGTCCCGCCAGCCATTTCTTCAAATTGGGGAACAAATAGTAGTCCGAGGGAGCCAAGTCTGGAGAATAGGGGGGATGTGAAACGAGTTGGAATCCTATTTCTATTAATTTTGCGACCACAACTGCTGAGGTGTGTGCTGGTGCGTTGTCGTGATGGAAAAGGACTTTTTTGTGGGCCAATCGCGGGCGTTTTTCTTGCAGCTCGGTTTTCAAACGGTCCAATAACGATGAATAATATTCACCTGTAATAGTTTTACCCTTTTCCAGATAGTCGATGAGGATCATCCCTTGCGAATCCCGAAAGACAGTCGCCATAACCTTTCCGGCCGAAGGAACGGTCTTCGCCTTTTTTGGTGCAGATTCCCTCTTGGTAACCCATTGTTTAGATTGTTGTTTGGTCTCAGGAGTATAGTAATGTATCCATGTTTCATCCACAGTGACGAAACGACTCTTAAAGTCCTCCGGATTCTTCTGGAAAAGCTGCAAACCATCCTTGCAACACTTCACACGATTCCGTTTTTGGTCAAGCGTGAGCAATCGCGGCACCCATCTTGCGGATAGCTTTCTCATGTCCAAATGTTTATGCAAAATATTATGTACCCCTTCAGTCGAGATGCCCACAGCACTAGCAGTCTCATGCACCTTAACTCTTCTGTCATCCATCACCATATCATGGATTTGATCAATGATTTCTGGAGTCGTAACCTCCACAGGCCGTCCAGAACGTTCAGCGTCACTTGTGCCCATATGGCCAGTCCGAAAATTTTGAAACCACTTATAAACTGGTCTAATCGAAGGTGCAGAGTCACCATAATGTTTATCAAGCTTCTCTTTGGTCTCCTGAGGCGTTTTGCCTTTCTTAAAGTAATGTTTAATCATCACACGAAATTCTTTTTCGTCCATTTCTTGAAATTCACTCGACTTCCTTGATTCACACGAATGCCAAACACAAAGAAATAGACCAATATGGCTGAAACTTGGTGTGCGTTCATTCAAGAGATGCTACTAACTAAACATGACCTCGATACGCGCCGGTGGTGCCATCTCTCGGACTTTGCACGGACTTTTCAAACCAGCTTCTTATGAACTTATTACAGAATATAACTTTTTGTCCCGGTAACCAGTCAATAAATTTGAGTTACTTTTATATTATTCGTTATTTACTTTTCAGAAAATATTTTATCACAAATGAAATATGAATAAATAATATCGCAAGCACACATATTTAAAAGTAATTGCTCACAAATTCACAAGGTATTTCAAAACAATCAATGTAACTATTATTCTACAAGACTAATTGAAATATTATGTTTTAAATAATTTTGATCAAAAATACGGCATTACTGCAAGTTTTTTAAAATTTACAAGAGCTCTTGTTATTCTTTGGAAGGGAACTGTAGATTTTGTCACAAATTACATTTTTATGATCACCATAAAGCTATTATTAGTATAGTTGATATAATAGTTGGCATACCACTGGTGAAATTGCCAAAGATATTATTGGGGTAAAGCTTAAAATCAGTATCCTTCCTTTCAACAATTCAGAAACAACATAAAGTTCTGTGATCTACGCTTTCTGGTTATAATCCCTGTTCAAATCCTCAGGGAATGTTTTGATAGATGGCACCGCTAAAGAGGGGGATTAAAACTGTCTAAGATGTCACTAAAATAATTATTGCGTTTATTAATTTTAATCCGGGTAAAAGTTTTTATCTCAGTATTTCAATAGATGAAGAGGAAAGATCGCTTTGAATTAGAATGCCAAATTTCGGAAAACTCCCTAAGATATTCCAGAAATAACGCATGTTGCCTTCACTTCAAAAAAAATTGTTTTGATAAATCCTATCTCATGATATAGTTCGATTGTAGACAGTGCCAGCCTAAGTATAAGCCCTAAACATATAACGAAACCTTTTGTTGGATTTGATGCTACATAATAATGAGAAATTTTGAATTAAACCTTTTTCTAGTTTGAGAAATGAAGACGTCTGTTAAATAGTCTCGATTTAACTGTATGGTGTTCCTTTTTATGAGGATAATTAAAAGTTAAATCAAGAGATTAAAGAAACTTGACAGTAAATCATCCAAAAAAGAGAATAATTTAAATTATCATAACCACGGAAACATTTAGACAATCATAGAAAGACAAAACAAATTTACGGAAAATGTATTAAATATAATGGAGAACATATCGTTTTTAACGTAATCAATTTTAGTTTATTTGTAATTATAGTACACAACAGTTATCACCACTTTGTTGGGCGTTAATTTGGGAGCAAATATGTCCTGAAAGCTTTACACTCCACAACAACTGTTAATTCTTTACCAAGCTCAAATTCGACCAACTATGGAATACTGCTCCCATGTTTGGGGCTCCGCTCCCAAACATGCACTGCATTTGTTGGATTCTATTCAGAGAAGAGCTGTTCGTCTGATTGGAGACTCGGAACTGACCGGCGGCCTTGATTCGCTGGAACATCGAAGAACGGTTGGCGACTTGAGCCTATTCTAGAAGTATTTCCATGGAAAGCGTTCGGAGGATGTGGTCCGTTTAATTGCTCCCAGAGCGGTGCATGTTAGAAATACATATCGCGCTGATACTTCACATCCGTATGAGGTTCAGCTTGTTATTCCTCGTACAACGCTTTTCAAGCTGTCTTTTATATGGAGAACATCATCTCTTTGGAATAATTTGCTCAGGACTGTGTTTCCCACCGAGTACAATTTACAGCGATTCGAGAGCAACGTGAATCGTTTTTTTTTCCGCACACGTGCCGCTACTGTAGCGCTTTAGGGACCTCCCTGCAGCACGTGTGCTATACATATATATATATATATATATATATATATATATATATATATATATATATATACATAATAAAAAAAAACTGCACCAAACACTTTGTTTTTGCAGTTTAAGTGCGTTGTGCTAGCCATGTTAACATTATACAGAGCTATCATTGACTCAATCAATTATCGCTTCTGATGATGCTAACATGGTTAACAAAACGCACTCCTAGTGGAAAAATAAAGTATTTGGCGCAGTGGTGATAGCTGTTGTGTAGTTTATTGGCAACAGTAATAATACCATATTTAGGATAACTCAAATAATTTTCTTTTAGTTTTATTAGTAAAGATATTCTTAATAACGTATTTAAGCTAGGAATTCTTCTTCGCTTGCTGTGCAGTCCTTTATATTCCTGTTATGATCGCCTTTTCTTATAATCATGTTTAATGAATAAAGCGTATATAGCTCGTTTTTCATTCTCCAAAAAAAAAACTATATTTATACTGACACTTAGCTCTAATCGACTACTTAAAAAATTCCTATCATCAATTTGCATTATTTTCAAATGTATACTATATTGCTGCGATAAACTTAGAAAAAACTCCTTTCTTGGTCATTTTTCACAATAACACCACAAACATATATTGACGTTTCTAGAACTAAGAGTTTATAAGACCAAAAAATAATATACAGGGTGTTCTATCTAAAACATAGAAAATTTCTGTCATATGATAAAAATGAGATGTGCGATTATTTCTATTTTAACTCCGTAAAACATTTTTGAAAAATGCTTCAACTTTGCGAATAAGCGACTTGTGATGTATTGCTCATTTTTCATTAAAAATTCTGTGGTTCATTCTAAAAACGTAAATTCTTTCTAATCATTAACATTAAACTTATTATCCAGTATAATGCTAAAAAATCTATTACTTCTGTTCGTTGTCTAATAGATACGTTTGTTATTCTATCCTTCCTTGTGATTCCCAACATAGCTCTCTCTATTGCCCGTTGCGATACTCACAGTTTGTTTTCTGACTGTTTTGTTAATATGAGTGTCTCGACGCCATATATGAATACCAGGAGAACGCATTATTCATAAATTTTCTTTTTTAAGAACAATGGTAAATTACCTTGCAGTGTATCCCTCAGCTTTCCAAGAGTCGTCCATCCCAAACCCCACATGACGGTGTATCTCATGGTTTGGTTGGCAAAAAAAACCAAACCCGTGATTATATATATATATATATATATATATATATATATATATATATATATATATATATATATATATATATATATATATATATATATATGTATATATATATATATATGTATATATATATATATATATATATATTTATATATATATATATATATATATATATATATATATATATACATATATATATATATATATATATATATATATATATATATATATATACATATATATATATATATATATATATATATCTATATATATATATATATATATATATATACAGTGACTCACAGCTTAAATGATGCAGTCGCTATAAGAAAAGACTAACTAGTCTCAGTGCCTTAATATTTAAGAGAAATTTAATTATTACTCATTACAGGAATGGATACCTCCAAAGACACATAGCCAAAATGGTAAATAAATGTCCGTCAACTGTTCAGCATATCACTGAACGTTACCGGAATGAAAATAGAGTCGAGAATAAGTCAAGGTTGGCTCGAAATAAGATCTTCAATGAACGTGAAGAAAGATGGATTTTAAGAGAGGTATCAAATAATCCAAAAAAAGTGCGCCAACGTTGTGCGCCGAGGTGGAAAGACAGTTTGGAAAAAGGTGTAACCCCGAAACAGTTCGACGGATCTTGCGAAATAATAATTTACATGGTCGAACTGCTAGAAATAAGCCTTTCATTAGCCAAAGAAACAGACGCGTGAAATCGGAATTTGCCAGAGAGCATATCAATAGACTGGAACTTCTGGAATTCAGTAATATTTGCTGATGCTGAAAAATATCAGTCTGGAGATAAAACTGAATTAAAAGTAAAAATTACTGAAGCATGGAACACTATTTTCCCGGAGTATACTAGAAAGTTAGTTGAATTAATGTCCAGAACATTACAAGCCGTTATTGATAATGAGGGATACCCGACCTAATATTAGCAGGCTTATTTCAAATTCTACAGTTTGTTTTCTCTAATAATTTTGGTATATTGAATTTTGCATCATTTAAGCTGTGACGTTAAAATGGCATATGATTTGATTAATTATTTATTGTTAATTAAGTAAGGCATATTTAAGACAAAAAAGTAATTCATACTTTTTTAGAAGACTCTTTACTAATTTAATTTCAATAAGCTGTTTTTTCCAAATAAATAAAGAGGTACTGAGACCAGTTAGTCTTTTCCTATAGCGACTGCATCATTTAAGCTGTGAGTCACTGTGTATATATAGTATATATATATATATATATATATATATATATATATATATATATATATATATATATATATATATACATATATATATATATATATATATATATATATATATATATATATGTATATATATATATATATATATATATATATATATATATATATATATATATATATATATATATATGTATATATATATATATATATATATATATATATATATATATGCATATATATATATATATATATATATATATATATATATATATATATATATATACATATATATATATATATATATATATATATATATATATATATATATATATATATATATATATATATATACAGGATTCCCCACATGTATGGAATAATGATTCCAGAGCATTTATTAATCAGTGTATTATAAAAATGTTTAAATCAAAGTTATAGAGTGTTATACGGCTCACATGCTGACGTTGACAATAAAATGTTTTGGACTGTCAGTTCGAAGAAATTAAGCCATCTTGATTTTTTTTTTAAATGAAAAGCCCTGCATATTATT